>CAUYUJ010018404.1:70000-120000 GCA_963575745.1 Prorocentrum cordatum
GAAACCATCCCGGCCATGGGGCAAAAGAGGCGGATGACGGGCAGGAGCACGCACGCGCTCTGCCAGGTGAGAGAGGAATTCGCCAGTCGTCTTCAAACACTGTAGAGTGAACGGAGAGAAGCAGGGACGAGCGAGGGAGGAGGGGGGAGGATGGGAGGACGAAGACAAAGACGGCGGAGGGGGTGAGTGAGGGGGGAGCAGGGGGGTGCCCGCACCAAGAAGAGGGCACATGCAAACACCGCGGCGGCAGCGCTGCAAGAGCAACGGGCCCTCCTCATGGATGACACGAAGCCCGCTTGCCAGAGCACTGTGTAGGATCACGCCGCCGAGGCAACATCGCGAAGCCTGTGCCCAGCCCCTTGCCTCAAGCTCCGGCTGATTACCTTCTGCGTGCTCCCTGGCCAGCACCGTCCTCCGCGTCAACAATTTCTGCACTTGACCCTGATCCGGTTGGGGGTAACGTGGCAGGCTCTGCTGCTGCACGCACGTATTCGCAGGCACACGGCTCCCTTTTTTGTGTTATATCTCTGTACATCTATACAGATTATGTATATATATATATATATATATCTCTCTCTTTCTCTCTCACTCCCTGTACGTCTCTCTCTCTCTCTGTATGGACCACCTCCCTCTCCTCCTCTATCTCTCTCTCTCTCTCTCTATAGTCTTGGCTCGAGCGCCTTCGAGTAGAGGTGCAGCCACAGACACGAAGCACCCGGCTTTACCGTTGATCGCATCGCGAAACTGGACACACGCCAACCCAGCGGTTGACTGATTCGTGTCAAACACCCTTTCCAGTATTCGCGCGCGCACCATGGCACCGTGGAGCTCCTGGAAAAGATCATCACAGTTGGACCTATAAGCCAAACAACATCCTTCAAGAACGCGAGACCCTCCGTCGGCCGAAACGAGCAAAACCTCCAGGGGTACCCTCCCCAGGATGCACAAGAACGTCCAGCAAGCACGGAGAACATTAGGATACCCTCCCCGAACCGACCTCGATCTCATATCTCGGTCCGACTGTATCATGACCTCCTGCTCCTCTGAGTGCCAGGCGTCGCGACGCCGCGTGTCCCACCCCAGCCCCTCCGAAGCCCACCAGGCCGTGGCACACGCACCGGCCTGGCGAGGCCACTCACGACGAGCTTCCCCGCCCTACGGGGTCCCCCATAGGCCCACGAGGAGGCCGCGCAGGAAGCAACAGAGTGCGATCGCCGATTTCTGTTTTTTGCGATCGCAGAGATCGCAAAGAGTGCTGCACCCCAGACACTCCAATCAACGCCACCCACTGGATCCAACACGAGGGGGGTCCGCTCATAAAATGGGGACGGTCATGCATCTTATCCTGATCAGTTCCCTGGCCACCTTCAGGCTGCTTGTGTCCAGAGCTTGCTTCGGCTCGTACTCTCATCTATGCAAGGTCAAACGTCGGTGTCAAAGAGCACGGCTCGGCAGGAGTGCCGCCATACCAGTGTGCGCCGTCGACAGCGGGCCCGCTCATAATAAGCGGACGGTCGTGCAGCTTATAGTATGCCTTTTAACCCTTGGGGCTGCGGTGTTCGTAGCGAGCGCGAGCGGTCCGCTGTGACGGCTGTGCACACGCTGCCACCACGGGCGGTCGCCAAGAGATCGCGCCTCCGGCCCGGAGCCCCCACAGGCCCTGAGGGTAGGCAGTGCACGCTGGCGCCGCGCATCGAGAGACCGAGGGGCGGCAGTCGACCGTCAAATCCAGCCTCGAACCCTACATCGGCGCCTACACCGTCGGCTGCATCGACGTCTACGAAGACGACATCTGCATCGACGCCCACGTCGACGCCACGGTCGTCAACTCCTGCATCGACGCCTGCACCGACTCCTACGTCGACCGTAGCCTCGACGCCACCATCGACGTCTACACAGTCACCTCCTGCATCGACTGCAGCATCGACGCCGGCACATCGGCGATTCCTGCACCGACGCATGTGTCGTAGGCCCTACGTCCCCAGATGCCCGCGGGCCAGCCGTCCACGAACGTGCCGAGGGCGATCGGCAAGACCGTGCCTCTTGCCGAAAAGCTGCCAACAGCTGTCGAGCCCCGCCCCGACCTTCAGGCTCTGGAACCGACCTGGGCTTCCTGCCAACATGCTGGCCAAGCCGCTGCTCAGGCCAACCTGGGCTTTCCACGCCCGCGACCAGGAGGCTGAACCGTGAGGGCCAGGCCGTGACCTCCCAAACTCCGCAACCCTGACGAGACGTCACCCGCACACTTTGCTCTTCGCGGCAGCCTGGTCCCCCGACGGGACCCCGAGGCCCGCGGATCGGCCGCTCATGACTACGCCGAGGTCGATCGCCAAGATCGCGCCACTGGCCCAAAAGCTGCAGCTGCCAGCAGCTGTGCTGACCCTAGTGCCGACCTCCATGGTCTCGAGGTGGCCTCGGCTCCACATGACAAGGACAATGACGAAGGCCCTCTTCGGGCTGGGCAGTGACATCCACAACCCTGGTGAACTGTCACCAACGCCCCCTGCTCTTGGCGGCAGCGACGCCAGGAGGAATGGATGGCGAGACGTCGTGACGGTCAGGTGAAACGCTCAGGGATGCGCCTGCGACGACGCCGACACCGTAGACTCCACCGTCGGCCTCTGCATCGATGCCAGCATCGATGTCAGCATCGGAGACTTCCACATCGACGCCTACCCCGTTTACGTCATCGACTCCCGCATCGACGTCAACATCGACGTCTACACAGTCGACTTCTGCATCGACGCCTGCACCGACGCCCACCCCGTCGACCTTCGCATCGATGTTAAAGTCGGCACAAGCATTGCGAATTTTGCGCCCTGCCCTACCCTGTCGACCTCATCGACACCTGCAACGGCGTATGCATGTTCGACGCCTGCTTCGACGCAAGCGCCGTCGGCTTCAAAATCGACGCCAGCATCGACGTCTACACCGTCGTCCTCCGCACCGACGCCTGCATCAATGCCAGCACCGTCGACCCTTGCATCGACGCCATCATCGGCGATTTCTGCATCCACGCCTGCCCAGTCGACCTCATCAACGCCCGCATCGACGTCTACACATTCGACGCCTGCCTCGACGCTAGCGCCGTCGGCTTTGGCACCACCGCCTGCGCCGACGTCTATATCGGTATCCTCCGCACCGACGCCTGCATCGATGGCCGTATCGACGCAGGCCTCGTCGGCTCCTGTACCGACGCCTGCACCAACGCCAACAACGGCGACTCCACCATTCACGCCTGCGCTGGCGCCAATGTGCCTCCTGAACGGCGTGACGCGCCCAGTGGGGCTCGGCGAGACGTGACAAGGAGTCTGGTCCACCGCTCAGTAGCATCCCTCTCCATTGCCCCAGTGGTCATGACAGGGGAACATTCTGGCTCAAGCCACGTTCTGACCCCCACGATCCTGAGGAGGATTGGGCTCTTCACGACCACGACACCGAGGACGACCCGTTCGGGCTGGGCAGTGACCCCGAAAACGCTGGGCAGTGACCCCGAAAACCCAGGCGAGACACCATCCATGCCGCCCCTTGCGGCAGCTCGGTCTCCAAACAGCTCCCAGAGGCTCAACAGCTGGGCTCCAACCCAAACGACGCGAAAGACCTGTTGGGCCTGGGCGGCGACCTCTACAACCCGCACGAGCCGTGCCTACCGTGCCGCCATTACTGGGTCGAGAACCGACGACGCCTCGGGAGACGCCAATGCGGTACGGTACACAGAAGCTGTCCGTGGACAAGCGTCACGGTCGCCACGACCGATGCCCGTTCCACGCCACCTCTCGCCTGGGCGTGGCCTGAGTCTGCCACAGCTGACACGGACGGCGTGCAGCTCGCTGCTTCCGTGGATGCAGCACCGGCCCACTGGCCACCACGCCCCTCGGTCGTCGCGACTGCTCCCATCGGCTGCTTCCCCGCGGGCGCCCTCCCCCGCCCCCTTTCCCCCCCCTGTGGCCCCCGCGCCCTGAGTGGTAGGGTACTGTCCTTCCCTTCCTCCCCCCCATCTCCCACCTCGTCCACCCTTCCTCCTCCCCACATGCGACGTCTTGATTTTTTCAGGACGGCGTCCCCGGAAGTCCAGACCCTTTCCCCAGGGCCGGTTTTTCATCTTGATTTTTTTTTTTTTGACGGCCCCGAGGCCCAGCGAGGGCCCCCCTCCCGTGCTGATTTTTTAACGACGCGATCATGTCTGGGGGTACCTCTCGCGGGGGGCGGGGGGGGGCGATAGCACCAGCTGGGGGGAGGAGGCCAGACATGATCGCGTCGTAAAAAATCAGAACGGGAAAATTTTGGGCCTATTTTGGCCTCGGGGGGCCCTCCCTGGGCCTCGGGACCGTCAACAAAACGACTCAGGATGAAAGTCCGGCCCCAGGGAAAGGCTCGGGACTTCTGGGGACTTCGTCCTGAAAAAATGAGGACGTCGCTTTGTTTGGGCCTCCTGGTGGGACCCACCATGGGGCGCAGAAAGAGGACACTCCGGGAGTACGTGTCCTCCTCGGAGGCGCGCGTCCTACCTGGACATGTAGTCACACCGTCTTCTAGAACATAGCTTCCCGAGCGGCCTGGCCGCAAAGCACCCGCCACAGCTCATACAGCAAGACTTCTTTCTCGGCGCGCGCGTCGCCACTGAGGAGGCGACGCGCACATAGTTTGAGCATCTTTGGGTGGCGCCGACGCCACTCGCCATCGCTCGGACGCCCGTTCCCAGTGCACTTCTCGGCATCGTGCGTGCACCTCCTCGCAGGGTGGCCCAAAACGGCTCTCCTCGGTGGCCCTCGCCGAGGAAGAAGACACGCGCCCGAGCGATGCCACGACCCTGGCCGGGGAGGGCGTCTCGCCACGGCGCCGTCCCGCTCTCGGCCTCCACCCCACGGGCTCCGCCCTCGGGGATCTTCGGACCCGGGTCAGTCCAGACCCGGGTCAGCCGGGCCTTGCAGAATTTGAGCAGGGACCGACCGTCCCGGCATTCCTATAGTCCTACCACGAAATGTTCTTAGAACCCAAAGCTGTTCTAAGAACAAAAACAACGTTCTTAGAACATAAACCCGATGTGATAAAACAAGACAGTCTCCGCCAGAAATGTTCTAAGAACATGTCGTGGAAACCACAAAGGTTCTTAGAACATTGTTTGGTAGGGCCATAGGCGCGCCAGGACGCTTCGCCACTGCCTGAAGAATTCTGCCAGATCCTGCAAGATCCTGCACCCAAACCCTGGTCCATGCGATAGGATCCTGCAGGATCCTGCGCCCAAGCCCGGGTCAGCGCGACCCTGGTCCTGCGGGACCCTGCAAGATCGGGCGCTCTGGCGGACCCCCGTCTGCATGGACCCCCGCCCCAAGGCTCCCGACACCCCGCGGCCTTGCGCTGCCCGGCGAGAGGAGGAGGAGGAGGAGGAGGAGGAGGAGGAGGAGGAGGAGGAGGTCCATGCGTCGTGGGTCCTCTCGCGCGCCGACGGCCTCGTTTTGCTTCCTCGCGCCACGGGCGTGCCGTGCGCCGGCCCCATCCGCGAAGGGAAGTGCACGCGCGGCTCGCCGCGCGGCGCCCGGGCAGGCTCTGACCGCATCGGCTTGATCATTCGATCTCCATGCGCACACACACACATATGTATATATGTATATATATACACACACGTCCTTCTCTCTCTCTCTCTCCCTCCATCTCTCTCCATCTATATGTCTCTCTCTCTCTCTCCCTCCATCTCTCTCCATCTATATTTTTCTCTCTCTCTCTCTCTCTCTCCCTCCTCTTTCTGACTGTATGTCTGTCTGTGTGTCCGTCCGTGCGTCTGTCTGTCTGTCTGTCTGCCTGCCTGCCTGCCTGCCTGTCTGCCTGTCTCTCTCTCTCTCTCTATCTCTGCCTCCATCTCTGTCTCTGCCCTTCCCTCTCTCCTCCTTGTCTCGCCTTACTTTTGTGTGTTCTCTCTCTCTCTCTCTGTCTCTCCTTCTCTCTCTCTCTTTCTCGTACTCTCTCTCTCTCTCTTTTCCCTCTCTGTCCATGGCGCGACACACAGGAGGACGAGGAGGAGGGAACAAGGGAGCAGGAGGCAAGAGGTGGATCATTACCTACCTTTCCGCCTGCCTCAAGCCTCACGGTTGCTTTCCAACTGCATCTTCAATTCGTCTTCGAATGCTGTCTCCCTCTGTATCCGTGTCTTTCAATCTCTCAGTCTCCCTTGGAAGTGAAACTACACACGAGGCGCTACTCGTTCCCCTGTGGCCCCCTCCCCTCCAAGTCAATGGACGGAACGGAACCCAACGATTGACCGTAGCACACAATGCTATCCAGCGGCTCCCCGCAATCCTGCGTCAGGTAATCCCGGGCCTGTGGCGCCACTGTGGCGAGGCTGGGGTGGAAACGTCCAAGGCCGCGAGAGACATAACGACGAAAAGCTGGCACTACGCAGGGACCCGCGCTTGGACGCTCGGAGGTCTCCGCAAGCATCCTCCGCAATATGCCTTCGTCCGAATCCTCACCTTGCATCGCTCGCCGTTGTCGCCTGCACTTGTGCATTTGGGTCCCGATACGCGCTTTGCCGGCGCACCGTATCCGGAGGAGGAGGTGGAGGAGGAGGAGGAGGAGGAGAGGGAGGAGGAGAGGGAGGAGGAGAGGGAGGAGGAGGAGGAGGAGGAGGAGGAGGAGGAGGAGGAGGAGGAGGAGGAGGAGCTGGGTCCAACGAGCGGTTCACGCACCCGGCGGTCGCGTCCGCTGCGAACTGTGCAACAGGCGGGCGGGCGAGGGGCGCAGGGGAGGACGGCCGCTGGACGGCCAGAGAGCCCTCGGATCGCGCAGAGACCGCCACGATGTGCCCCGGGGGCAGGCTCGCACCCACGACGCAGCCACTGCAGGCGACAGGACAAGGCACACAGACGATGCAATCGAGCGGCCCAGGGCAAGGATGCAATCGAGTGGCCCACGGCAAGAACCCCACCGAGCAGACGATGCCCCTCTCGATCCGCGCGGGCGCCCTCGTCGCCCACAGACCCGAGCGCTCGCACAGACCTCGCCCCCTGGGCTGCATCCCCTGTGGGCTCTGCAGCGCGAGAGTGGGCCCCCAGGAGCCGAGACTCACACTTGCTCGGCTCAGGGGAGCCCCGGACCCAGACAGATCCACGCTCCTCGCTCCTCCTCGTCCTCCTCGTCCTCCTCCTCCTCCTCCTCCTCCTCCTCCTCCTCGATCCTCGATCCTCGATCCTCGATCCTCGATCCTCGATCCTCCTCCTCCTCCTCGATCCTCGATCCTCCTCCTCCTCCTCCTCCTCCTCCTCCTCCTCCTCCTCCTCGATCCTCGATCCTCCTCCTCCTCCTCCTCCTCCTCCCGCCTCATCCGTCGTCCTCGATGCCCCGCGGCCTCTCCCCGATCGAGGCGCTCCGCCGACGGGGCCCCCGCCGCCCTTGCTTTTCCGCCGCAGGCCCGCCCCGCCCAGAGGGGAGGAGAGGGCGCGCCGGAGGCGCGGCCCCTTCCTCTCGGGAACGCCCGGGGATGCCTCCTCCTCCTGCTTCCTCCTCCTCCTCCTCCTCCTCCTCCTCCTCCTCCTCCTCCTCCTCCTCCTCCTCCCACTCCTCTCGGGAACGCTGCTGCCCCACACGCTGCGTGGGGTCGGGTCGGACCTGCCCTCCTACAGGGGGCTTTTGGACGAACGACGAACAAAAACCATGAACATGTATTCCGAATGGTCCAGAAGACTCACAAAACATCGTCCCCATACCATGTCGTGGCTGCTTTTGAATACCCCTCATGTCGAGGGACAGGCGCGACTGAAACGTGGGGTTCTGGCGCTCTTCCCCGTCCCTGTCGCACACGCGTCTCCACCCTCCTTCCCCGCTTCCGGCTGCGCACAGCACCACGGGGTATGCTCGTTGGAGGTCCAGGCCGGCTAGCCTCACACGCGTCCGCGGACGGAAGGAAGAGCAACGCAGTGGGAGGGGATGCGAGGGAGCGACAGGACGTCAGAGGTGGCGTGAGCTCACCTGGCACCCTGATCTCCGACGCCGTGATCTTGTCACTACGCAAGACCTGGAGTCTTCGATCCCATCACTCGGGCAAACCTTTTAGCCGCGCGTCGTCTGGCTTGCGGGCGCTGGGGACGGATGGCAGCCTCTGGACGCCAACATCATCTGGAAACACGCCCGTCATGAGTTGTTCACGACGCCCAGGAAACTCAGGATGAGGACGAGCATATTTGCTCACATCGGCCACGATAGCCCATCCATATCAGTGTGTCGAGCTGCGTCAAGCCGTGACCCAGAGGGCCCTCCCAGGAGGTCCCAAAAAGGTGACAAGCATACCCATAATCTGAGAAGATCCGCACGTGTGGGTAGGGTGGTGGTGTGTATGGTCTATAGATGATTCACAGATCTCCGCAAGTACACATACCTGCATGTGTACAGATACACACGTATGCGGACAGTCGGAGCGGGGCGGGACCCCACGAGGGTCCCCCAACGGGGGTCAACCTCGACCGCCTCGCTGGCGAACGTCGCCCCGCGTTGGAGCGCCCTCGGCGCGCGGAGGCTGCTCGCGACGGGGGCCGACCTGGGGGCCGGCAGGGGGTGGACGCCCACCCGGCGCCCGTCGTGGGGCTCTGTCGGTGGCAACCCACGGGAGCCTCCCCTACCATGTGATCGGCTCTTGCGCATCGACGCTAATCGACGCCACATCGACGCTAGGCGACAATAGATCGACGCTAATCGACGCCAGTCGACGCGAAATCGGCGCTGTCTCATCGACTCCCAGACGCTCATCGGCGCTGGTCGACGCTAAAGACAAATTTGCGAGGATACACAAGGCTCCTCTGATTTGCCACCGAAGGGCTCGGAGTGGAACGCGCGCAACGTTTCTCGCTTCCGCGGCGCTTGGAGGTCTGGGGGCGCGCGAAGGTCGCCCGCGGAGCCGCCGGCAGCTGCGTCGGGCGCGGCCGCGCCCTCGGCACCCCGCGGGCGCGGCACGACCATGCCTTGGGGCCCGGCGGGCAGGGGCGCGCGTGCTCGCCCCCTCCTCCTCGCGGGCCTCACCGCTTGTCCTGCTGCTGTTCCTGCTCCTCCTCCTCCTCCTCCTCCTCTTCCTCCTCCTCCTCCTCCTCCTCCTCGGCATCCTTCTCCTCATTCTCATTGTTCCCCAAATGATCCTCATCTTCCTCCTCCTCCACCTCTTTTTCTACCTGTCTAAATGTCAGGGCGAATGATTCAAATCCCCGGGCAAGAAAGGTGACGAGAAGAGGCTGGGCCAGTGCAGCTGGGCGAACCCTGCACGCCAGTCTCTTGGGAATCTACATTCTCCCAAGGACGTCAAGCTCGCGAGGACAACCTGGATCCGCAAGCAGCACGCGCGCGCGCGAGGTGCCAGAGTCGGAAGGTCAGCGACTGGTCTCGTGGTGGCCTGCCGATCGGGCAAGAGGGTTTGATCCACGGGCCGATTGGAGTTGGCCTGCCGATCGGGCAAGAAGGCCTGCCGATTGGAGTTGGCCACGCGAAGGTCCTCGGGCAAGGAAGTTTGCTCCAAAACGCGACCCCGAAGCCTTTCACGGAGACGCCCTGCAGGACAGCACTGCAGTCCCACGCCTTCCCGTCGCCGCTGAGGCCCCCAAAAACCTTCCCAGAACCTCGGGGGCGCGCACGCCGGCGGAGGAGAGCCTCCTCCTCCCTCCCCCTCCCTCCCCCTACCTCCTCATCCCTCGTCCTCATCCCTGCTCCTCCTCCTCCTCCTCCTCCTCCTCTTCCTCCTCCTCCTCCTCCTCCTCCTCCTCCTCCTCCTCCTCCTCCTCCTCCCCGCAGAGTGCCTTTGCGAGAGGCAGGCTTTTGCGCGCGAGCCGGCAGACCCCGACGCGGAAGCGCGCGGAGGGGGCGCCCTGTGGGGGGGGGGGGGGCGGGTGGGCGGAGGGGAGAGACCGAGCGCGTCGTCCTGAGTGGCGACATAAGCATCAGGAAGCGCGGCCCAACTCAGCGGGGAGCGAGAAGGGAAGGCAGCTGCATGCGCAGGAAGAACGGCCGCGAGCCGCTCCCATTGCCTGTGGGGGCGGTACCTGGTAGCTTCCAGCCATCCGAGAAGAACGACGTAAATAGGGATCTGTCCACGCATAGTGCCCGACGCCGGGTGATTAACACTAGGTGTTCCAAGGGTGATCGGACTGCCCATGCACACGATGTGTACACGCACGCACGCACGCACTTCGTGACAGGGACAGCGCCACAATTGAGGAGGGTGGCGGGGGCCGTGTGATCGCCAGGGAATGGAGCGCACGCTCGATCGAGAGTCCCAGCGGCAGCCTCGGGGTCGCTAAAGATTTCGGCAACGCTGCGATCCGTCTGGCGAGCGGCACGAACGAGGGCACACGCAACGGCGGCGCACTCGCACTCTGCGCCGGCGGAGCCAGACCCGCCGCCAGGCGCGGAGGCAGGGGGGGGGGGGAGGCTTGGGAGCGCATGCCGCACAAGTGACCCTCACAGCAAAGCTGTGGGTGACCCAAGAGGGGTTGTCCAGCTGAAATGGGCTGGTGCAATAGATTTGGGGCAGTTGTATCGCAACTGTACTGCGCGGGAGAATTGCATTGCACTGCGTTGCAAGTAATGTCTTGCACGCGAAAATGCAGCAATGCATTTGCGCCCCGGAATGTATTGCACCCCCCAAATGTATTGCAACCCCGCAGATTTCTTGCACCAAATCTATTGCACCACCCCCGGACCTCGGTCAGAGACCCGGCTTCGGCGCCACCCCAGAGGCCGCCCTACTGCAAAGCCCCCCCGCAGCTGGAAATACCCGCCCAATCTGCAGCGCGCGCGCTTGAGCTCGGGCTTCCTTCCCATGATTCTGACCAACGGGCTCCAAGCAGGTTTCTCCCGTTGGTCGGCTTCTACGACCACGTGGAGTCATTGCTGCCGCGTGGATCAGGCTGCACCGTGCGCCGCTGCTAGTCTGGCAACAAAAATCCATCGCTCAATGCCTGCGCATGAAAGGGGCAGTCGGGCGCGAGGGGCGTGGGAGGGGTCAGGGGCCAAATCTGCCTGTCGCGCTTGCCTCTTGCCTTCCAAAGACAGGGGGAACACAAGAAACACCGACTGTGCATCTCTGAGAAGGCGCTCTCTAGCTGCTTGACGGGTTCGCAGGGTGATCTTCTGAATGTGAATCCGAGCGTGTATGTCTGTGCCACATGGGTTGACCATGCGGCTGACCATGGTAGTCCAACGGCACCAATAATATTCCATGTCGCTTCACTTCTCTGCTTGGCAGACACCCCCAACTCACTGCGAATGATCACCGCCCTGTACAAGAAGAACGACTTGACGGCAATGGTGCGACAGAGTAGCCAATCCGCTGTGGCTTCATCAGCTCCGTACAGCAACTTGCCACACCCCCATGCATCAACGCGCGGCTGCACGTCTACGCTGATGTGAAGGGTCGTCGGGCGAAGCGTGAGCAAGCAGGCGCGTGGGCGACTGCAGAGGCAGGCGATGCCCGTCATGCCCTACGCCACGTCGACGAAGGTCGGCCAGGGAGGGGCCGCGAGGCCAGCAGCGTCCGCTGCTGCAGCGGCCGGCTCCGCCGGTAAGGTCTGGAACGCGTGAGCCCGAGGATAAAGGGGCCCCAGAACACACAAATAAATACACACAAATAAAAATATTCCCCATATTTTCTCATATTTTCTGGGTTTTTGTCTTCCCCCCCAATTCCCATATTTTCGCATATTTTCCTGGGGATCGACGATTAATTGTGTCTGTGTGTTTTTTCCCCTCCTGAGAGGAGTGGGATCCTCGACCGCCTTGCGCTGGGGTGCCGTCGGATCAATCGCCACAGTGCCACACTTCGGACCACCCATGCCTTTCATTGACTACCTGACCAGACCACCCCAACCCGACCCGAAGATCCGAATTCGACCCGAATTTCGGTTTGGGGGATGCGTACGGGTTCCATGTGTCTTTTCAATGTCCCCCGACCCCCCCACACTGGAAATGGAGGGCAAATTGTGGCCTTCGGGTTGGGTTGGGGTGGTTTGGTGGGTGGTGATTCATGGCATCCATCATGGCCGCGCGCAGCTGCTGAAAATGGGTCGGTGTGGGGCCTGGCACGCCTTCCATCTCATGCGTTGCCGCGAACAGCGCTGGCGCCAACGAGGCTGGAGCTGACCATGTGACCGCATTCCTCGGCTCGCCACCCCAAGCGTGGGTTGGCCCAGGAGCCGGTTCTCATTATGAGGCCACCCGTGCAGGTGGCTGTACACGAAGCCCCAAGTGTTGCTGAACTGGCGGAGGAGGCGTTGGGCAGGGAAGCAGGCAGGTGGCATGACAACGCCCATCGCGATCATGACTTGCTGCAAATGCGGCATCTGAGTCCACGTCTGCTGATTCTGAGCCTGGAGCTGGCCATAGGCCGCGTGGTCCTGCTGGTTCTGGTTTTGCAAGCTTGCGGTCGTCTTCGTGGCCTCCTCGCCTCTGGACTGGCTTGTCGAGATGGGTTGAGGCGAAGGCTTTCCCACAGCAACGTCCATCTGGTACGGGATCAAGTCAGTTATCTCCTCCTTGGTTTGCCCTCTATGCCGACAATCGCAGCTTTGGTGTCGCTGTATATCGTGGCCCAGTTCCTCCTCCCCCCGCGACTGCAACGTAACAATCCGAGGGTGCGTGTTCCTGAGGTCCTCCAATTCCCTGGAAAGTTTGCCAATATGTTCGCCCTTATGTTTCGCTCAACGGTTTGACCTGATTCAGGGAGACTTTGAGCATGACAATTTCCTCTCGCAACTCCTCGTCTGGTTCCTTCGCCCACTGCGCCTGGATCGCCAATCGTGCCAACGCGAGAATCATGGACCGAACTTTGTTTATGAACTAGCGATGGGCCAGATGATCTTCTGGCCAAGACTCGTGTGAAGTGGCAATATGGCGAAGCGCGGGAAACACTCGCTAGATCATCTTGTAGGCCATTATGTCGACGGTTTGGTCTGCACGACGGTCGTGCTGGGATCGAAGTCAACCAGGTATGACTGTGGGCAAAAGGCCTCGACCAACACTGCGTTGGCGCTGCCTGGCAGGACTCCTGCTGGGTCGACTCCGATCCTGGAAGGCACCACCACGCGACGAACACCGCCACAGCTGACCATCCACCTGGTTGACCACAGTGGCACGTGGAGCCAGGTCCAGGAGCCCCTGCCATGTGAACAGGATCCACTTCGGCTAGAGGCCGCCGCGGTTGCTGTACACTGTGGTGCGCCGCGAGGCGTCGGAAGGCGTGGGCGATCTTAAACAGAACACGAGACTGAGCCCGCACACGGTGAGCACGGCGGTGCCACGCTCGCTCGTTGGGCGAACGAGAGCGAGGCGTGACTGAATGATGCGGGCTCCCCGAGGCCCTGCTGGCTGTGAAGGGCCACACGAATCCCCTGGGCGGCACCTCAGCCAAATGCCTTCACCTCCTTCTCCTCCTCCTCCTCCTTCTCCTCCTCCTCCTCCTCTTTTCCCCCTTCCCTCTCTCACTCTCTCGATCCCACTTCGTCTCCCCCATCGTGCTCGTTCCGGAGTGGCGACGGGAGGGAGTGGGGAAAACCGAAATTGAAGGAAAGAGGTGGGAGACGGGGTGGGGGGCAGAAGGGAAGCCAGCACGAGGGGGAGGGGCTGGACAAGGGCGGGGCGGGATTGGCGCACCTGTCTTGCCCCCACTTGTTAAGCACACCCACTGAACCATTTACGTCCATTTGTCCTTCAAGAGTGCACTTGCTCAGTAAGGAGTGGAACTGAGGACGGATCTTTCACCTCAGCGCTCGTCGTTCGAATACCCACCGTCGTTACTCTTCAGCGCCACGAGATTCGAAGAAGGAGACGCGGCCTCCTGGAGCGAGCCTTGGCTCGTATGTGGCCGCCTCCTCCGCCTCCGCACCTCGATCGTTCCGTGCCCCACAGAGGCCGCAGCGGCCCCGGGCGGACTCTCGCGTGGCCGCCGCGTCCGCTCGGGCGCAGCCCTTCCACGCTTCGTGCCCCGGGAGGGGGCCCCGACCGCGGCAGCAGTGGGCCGGGCCCGCCGGTGGCCGCCGAGCCTTTTTGTTGGCACCACCCCTCGCAAGTCTCGTGTCAGGTCGGGCGTGTGCCCCATACGGGCGGAGTTTTCGGACGAGAGATTACAATCCCACCAGCCCTCTGGGCGTCCAGGAGGCCTCCAAGAGGACCCCAGGCGGCCCCAGGAGGCCCCCCCGAGGCACCCAAGATCCCCACAGGACCGTCAAGAGACCCCCAAGACGTCCCAAGATGCCACCAAGAAGCGCCCAAGGGATCCCCCAAGAGGCTCCGAGAGGCATCCAGGAGACCTCTGGCCCTTTTGCTTACCGTCCTCCTTTTCCTGCTCCTCCTGCTCCTCCTCATCGCATTCGTCCTCTTTCTCCCCGCTCTCTCATCCATCCATCCAGCCTCCGCCTTCTCCCCCTCCCTCCTTCGCACGGTTCGGCCGTCCCCCTCTTTGCTCCCGCACTTCCCGGATCACCTCAACTCGCCTGGACATCGTTTCTGGATGGGTTGGTGGGGATATTTTTTTCGTTCGCGAGCGCGCAGGAGAAAGCCAGGCGCCGTCAAGAAACGCGGCTGACGAGCAGCTAACGCGGCACAAGAGCGCGCAGGAGCGAGCTACGCCGCGGCTCAGCGGGGGGGGCTAGCGGAGTCACTGGTCGACGTGCAGCACCAACTGGTGGGGATATTTTTTTCGAGGCCGCAAGCGAAAGCGCAGGAGGCGTCCGAAAGAAAAGGTCGAGCGGGCTACGCACGAGCCTAATTATACAGCGACCGAGCGCGGGATCATAACCTAACTGGTGGGGATACTTTTTGGTCAGCGGGCGGACGCGTAAAGCAGTCGCCAAGAGGGGGGTCCGGGGCACGGGCCAGCCTAATTAACTACCGAGCCACGCGCGAGACGGCCGGGCCAGCACTCAGAAGCGGCTGCCGGGGGGCTGCTGCTGGAGGGAGCTGGCAGGGTAGTCTGCAGACGCCCAGGGTAGCTGGTGCAACGTGCAAGCCGGAGGCTGAAAGACGCCAAAGTTGAAATTAAGTCCACTGGTGGGGATACGCGAAGCGTCTAGAGCTTGTCAAACAGTGTTCAAAGCATCAAACATACTGAACAATCATGTGTTTGACTATTTTTTGGATTTTCTTCTTTTCTTCCTGTAGAGGGACCAGCGAGGCGCTCCGTCTGCGGTCCGTGGGCTCTCGGGTGTGGCCGCCGCGTGTCCACGTCGGCACACCCCACACGAGCGTTCGTGGCCCCGAAGGGCCGGTGCAGACGTGCACGGGCGATGGTCCGGGACTTCCCCACCTGGGGGCGTCCCAGAGGGGGGTGGGCAAATCATGGCCCGAGGCTTGTGCGCGGACCAGTGGGAGCCAGGGAACGCATTGAAATGAGAAGATGCGCCATGAAATCCACCCCGCCATGATATCCATGATATCATGCCACCCCGCCAGGATATCCACCCCCCTCCTAGTCATCACCCCTCCTTTCTTGCCGCCCCCGAGCCACTGCGATTTTCATGCCTTTAGGGCCCGACAGCGGTCCCAGAAGGGAATAGCCACTGCCTACGCAACTGCACTTGCGAAGCCACTGGATTCATGCCCGAGGAGCCCACAGCGAGCCTCTGGAAGCCCACAAATCCCAGCAGCCGAACGCAATCCGGGTTTTTCTCACGGCACCAGGAATCTGGGCCCTCGGATTAGGTCGGGCCTGTCCCCCTACAGGCGGATTCTGGACGAAACATGAAAAGTACACTCAAAATACCCCAGACATGTTGAACATTATTTTTTAAACAAAAAAAAACCTATATTACTTTTTGGTTACTTTTTGAATATTCCCCCTGTAGAGAGACAGGCCCGACGTAACCCTCGGACCGCTGCTCCTTGGTCGGGCCAGGGAGCGCTGCTCGAGACGAGCCGCGGCTGCCGGCAGCCGCCCCGCGACCCGAGAACACCCGAGAGCCCACAGCACCAAAATCACCGCAGAAACACGCCCGGGGCCTCCTGCCGAGGCCACTTTTGAGCCCAGGTCACGGCTCTTCTCTCTTCTCTGAACCCAGATCAAGATTCTTGTTTGTGAGCCGGGCCACGGGGCCAGCGGCGCAGAGGAGCACCCTCCCGCCCCGCGACCCGAGAACACCCAAGAGCCCGCAGCACCAAAATCACCGCAGAAACACGCCCAGGGCTTCCTCCCGAAGCCGCTTCTGAACCCAGGTCACGGCTCTTCTCTCTTCTCTGAACCCAGATCCATCGGGGAGACGCAAGACTCGGGTACGGGGGACTCGGGTGGGCCCGACGGGGCCATCCTGAAAACGACGAGCCCCTATCCGGAATTTGACGCGAGCTCCCGCTGCAAACATCCCACGAGATCCAGACCGTCAGAATCCAGAACGCGCTCGTCAGAAAACGTCGGCAAACCGAGTTCCGGCTTACTCGAGTCTTACGTTTCCCCGAATCAAGATTCTTGTTTGTGAGCCGGGCCACGGGGCCAGCGGCGCAGCGGAGCACCCTCCCGCGCGCGCTCCCGGCAGGGCCCGGTCCTGTCCCTTGGCGGCGCGCAGGGGTGTGCGGCGCGCTCGGCTCCTGTGTAAATTCGCAAATTCGAGAAAACCGACAGCATCTGCCAAGACGACAGTGAACAGCCGATCCCGCACGCATGCTTTCCACAGAAAGGCCAATCGACCGAGACCAAAATGGAATCAGATCGAATATGAAGGGATAAAATATGCGAGCTCTAACGGATTGTAGAATTTCGATAATATAATTTCAAATAGGAAACCCCGTCGGCGGCCGAGCGGCCTCGCATCCTCACCAGCCTGCTGCAGTCGAGCCCACTCGGCTGCCCGCTCGTGTGCGGGCGAGGGCTCAGGCGCCGGGCGCGCCGAGAAGGAACCCCTGCGGCTCCCAAGAAGTGGCAGCGTGCGTTTCTTCACGACGCAGGCCCACAAAACTCTCGACACTCCATCCCAGGGGCCGGTTCCTCCTCGCGGGTCCTGTCCCAGGCCCGAAAATGACCCCTCGAGGTCAAAATCGTTAACACAATCGTCCGCCGTTGGTTTCCTCACGGCACCCGGACCTCTCCGAGCGACGAGTGTTCGATGGCAACTCGTGGGGGCCACTATACCATCTTGCTGGCTGGGGCTGGTCGACGCTAGGCGACGCTAAGCAGACGCCAATCGACGCTTAATCGGCGCTATCTCATCGATCGCCAGATGCTAGTCGGCGCTAGTGGAGGGGAAATACGCAGAGACCATGACCAAGACTGAACGCGGAAACTTCGTTCCGATCTTGGTCACCGTCAATCGTGGTCAGCGCCAATGCGTTGATCAGCATCGCGAATCGGCGACGGCCGACATGGACCACGACCAAGGTCGGCAGCGAGAGCAGCACGTGGCACCTTTGGAGATGCCAAAAGGCATCGATACCGCCACTCCCCAGACCTTCCCTGGGGTGCGTTCTGACCAGGACTTCGAGGCGAATCTGGCGCTGGCGACGAGGGCTTCCCAGGAGGCCGACAAAAGTGGGAAGACGGCGGGCGAGGGGTAGCGGCACGGGTACCTCTCCCTCCTCGGAACCTCGGCCATGGCCCCCGCGCTCCTTCTCTCGAGCTGGTGCACCCGAAGGACGGACGTGCGACGTCCCCCAGGACTCCCGCGGCCCCTGCGCGGGCCGCCCCCCCGCGGGCGCCTCCCAGCACGCGATCCAGGAGCTCCCCCGCGCGGCTGCGAGCGCGCGCGCCCGCCGCTGCCGCCGGCGCCTTCCGCAGCAGCATGGCGCTCTCCCGTGCCGCCAGACCGTCCGCCTTCGCCAGGAGGAGGAGGAGGAGGAGGCGAGGAGGAGGAGGAGGAGGAGGAGGAGGAGGAGGAGGACTGAGCCCGACTCTGCGCTGGGGCCTGAGCTCTGGGCGTTGCAGTTTTCACACTGGGCGTGTTCGCCAAATTTCGGGCCCCGGGACACTCACCGATCGATCCGGCCCGGAAGATGACGCAGGAAGACCGGGTCCAGTCCAGGGCTCTGGTGGTGATTCTTGGAGACGTTGCATTCCATTCGCAGCGTCGGATCCCAGGGGGCGCTGCAACAGCGGGGGCGAAGCTCCTGCTGCGCCCCGCGGGATGCTCGGAACGAGCGCCTCTTGATGCCCGATGCATCGGGGCCCACCTCGCCCGTGCGCCCTCTGCCCGCGAGGGGCAGGGGGGATGAGGGTGCACGAGCGGGGGCACCCGGCGGAACAACGGCAGGGCGGGGGGGGCTCTCCGGGAAGTTCCGGGGGGCAGGGCGGGTGACGAGCTCCAGGGTTCCAGTGGGGCCCCCATGCCAGGAAGCGCCCTGCTTGCCTCGGGGTGCCCTGAGTTTCTTGGCTTTCGATGGTTCTGCGATGGAAAGCGTGACGCTCCCAAGCCAGGAATCAATGGACATCCTGCGGTCTGAGGGTTGGGTCTCTTGTGGAAGGTTTCTGGTGGACTGGCCTCCACTGCAAAGACACAGTTTCCAGAGTGGCGGCGGTGTCGGGAGCGGCGGGTGCATGGCAGGGACCGGGCGGGGGGTTGGGCCAGAAAGCTACAGAGTGGGAGCTTCGAGAGCAGGGGTTCCAGGGCGTCGGCAGCGTCGGTCGCGGCGGTGGCACGGCGGGGCGGAAACGCAGGAAACACCAAGCGGAACGGATCAGACCCTCAACTTCTGCATCTCTCAGGGGTGGCTGCTGAGCCCCACCTGTTGCCCGGAGGGCCTCGAGTGCACGAGCTGTTGCGAGAGAGACACGGCGGAACACATCGCCGCAAGAGCAGCGCTCCTTCTAGTTTGCTGGGACGCGCGGTCGAGACTGGCGCAATCGAGCACAGGCCCTGGTGCCATCGATTGCTGGCTGGTGCCGACGCCGCTTGATGGGCGGCCAGCAGGGAGACAATTAGAACGCCTGCGAAGGAGCATGGTGGGCCCAGCCGGTGCAGCCGCGCGGGGGGAAGGACAGATGACTGAACCCTTCGGGAGCTTTCTCTAAAGGGGAACTGGGACACACAAATAAATACACACAAATAAAAATAGTCCCCATATTTTCCCATATTTTCTGGGTTTTTGTCTTCCCCCCCACTGCCCATATTTTCCCATATTTTCTGAGAGTCGAGGATTACTTGTGTCTGTGTGTTTCTTCCCCTCCTGATCGAAAGCTTTCTCTGGGTCCTGCGAGGCCCGCAAGGGTCCTCGGCAAGCCTCCAGAGGCCCAGCCGGGCGGGTGGCAATGGGGGGGGGGACCTCAACAAGGGGGTGAAGACGAGGACCCCGAAGGCGTGCTTTGGGGGCTCTTCTTGGGCCCCTGCTGGCTCCTCCAAAGGGGGCCCCACGGTGCCCCTTTGGGACCCTTTTCTTCACCCCCCCATTGAATGTCGGGGGTGGGCAGACCCCCCTTTAGCAAAACGTGGTTTAGTGAAAACGACCTGAGGCCCAAACCTGGCGGGCGCAAGCCTGGAAGACAACGGCCACGGCGCCCTCTCGAGAACCGAAAACGGACAATTCACTAATCGACGTGTCACTGTTGGGGGTTCTGTCCACCCCCGATTGAGGTCACCCCACATTATCACCCGCCCGACTCAGGTGGGTCATGGGCGGGATCTGCCGGCCCCAGGGCGCCTTCCAGCAGTCAGCCACACGCTCCGTCGGGGGCCTCCTGGGGAAGCTCCGGGCCCGTTTCGGAGCCCGGTCGGCGTCAGAGCTCATTTTGCCACCGAGAGGGCAGCCGAACTAGCCTGGTCTCAGGGCGGCGAGAAGCTAGGCCTGATCGGCCGACGGATGGGCTCGATCCTGGCCCCGTTCCATGGCAGAGTGCCTCGCACGTGCCCCGAGTGAGCTCCGGAGGGAGCCCGTGGGAGGAGGGGAGGGGGAGCCAGAGCCCGCGCCCCCAGCTGGCTCGAGCCATCGCACTGGCACGCTGAAGGCCGAGGCATGGAAGGCCGTCGTTCTCGTCTCTGCCACAGGGCTGCGGCGGCCAGAAGGGGGGAAGGGGGGCATGGCTCAAGCACGGAACTCGTAGCTGGCCGCCGGGATCAGCTGCCACCCGCCGGCGGGTGGGCCCTGCAGCTCGAGCACACAGGTGTGGAAGCTCTTCAGGGTTGGCCGGTGGCCGACGCTGATGAAGCTGGTGCCCCGCTGAGCCAGGAGGTCGTACAGCTTGCGCTCAGTGGCCACGTCCAGGCCGCTGGACGCCTCGTCCAGCACCGCGACGCTTGGCGAGTTGAGGAGGACGCGGGCGAAGGACACACGCTGCTGCTCCCCCAGAGACAGCAGGCGCGCCCAGTCCTGCTTGACGGCCAGATCCGGGTAGCGCTCCACGAAGTGGCCCAGGCAGACCTCCCGGAGCGCCTGCCTCAGCTCGTCGTCGCTGAACGCCCCCTCGCCCTGGGGGTACGAGAGCTGCTCCCGCAGGCTGCCCAAGATCATGTATGGCTTCTGGGGCACGAAGAACAACTCTCCCGCGGGGGGCGCTTCTAGAGCGCCCGCCGCCGGCTGCCAGAGGCCGCAGATCATGCGGAGGAGCGACGTCTTGCCGCAACCCGAGGGCCCCACGACCAGCAGACGCTCGTCGCGCTTCAGAGTGAAGTTCAATGCGCTTATCAGCAGCTGGCCCGTCCCAGGCGTGCGAAGTTCGGCGCCGCGTACCACAACTTCTGGGCCTTCGCTGCTCGCTGCCGCTGCTACGCTCACCGGTCGCGTTATACGATCCACGTCCTTGCCCTCGCTGTTCGCCGCAACCTGCTCGATCGCGGTCTGAAACCCTTCTAGGCGCGTAATGCCCGCGACCCACGCCGTGAGCCCATTGATGCTCTGCGCTATGAAGGACAGTGCGTCTTCCACCATGCGGAATGTGAAATTCGCCTGCGAGAAATCCGCCGCCGAGCCCCCTTGCACGCTGAGGCGTGGACGAATGCCACGTGCAGCCTGGCAGGTTTTCGAAGAACACGTACTCTTAAGATCCCACCCTCTCTCCTGGCAGGCCGTTGCGTGTACCGCCACCCCTCCCGGGGCTCCCTCTGCGCCCCGTCGCCTCCCTAGGGGTCTGCAGGGCTTCCGGGATGCCCAGGATGGCTTCCAAGACGGCTCAAGCAGGCCAGCAAGGCCGCCAGTGCGGCCCAGGATCCCTCCAAGACGGCCCCAAGACAGCCACCAGACGGCCCAAGAGGCCCTCAACACGTCCCAAGAGGGCTCCAAAAGGGAGCCTCCAGGTCCCAAAAAAATCAAACTCACACTTTCTCCATGGCTGTATCAGTGATGTTGGTGTCCTAGCCCAGCCAGGCTTCCGTCAACGCAAGACAGGCTTATAAGCCTACGAGAGGGTTTCAAGACGGCCGAGGAGTCCATCAAACGATCCAGGAGGGTTCCGAGAGAGAGCCCCCAGGAGGGCCCGAAGAAGTCAAAATCACGGATTGTCCTTGACCGCTGTACTGAGTGGCATTCCTGCCTTGTCAGGCTTCCTTCAGCCCGAGACGGTTTTAAAGGCCGCAAAGACGGCTTCAAAACGGACCAACATGGCCCCAAGACATCCCAATACGGTCATACTACAGTATGTGTTGTGCACGTAGGGTTTCCAAATACTTCCCAGACGGCCAAATATTCCGAGGGTTCGTCGCAAATAGGTGCACTCGATGCGCGGATGCCCAGCATGTAGCGTGCACATCCGATTTCTTAGACACAAGCCTTGCTATACGCAAGTGTTTAGAGTGCACGTCCGATGTCATGGGAAAAAAAACGTTGAGAGTGCACTTCTGTTTTCAGACTGTCGATCTGGCTCCGCAGCCCATGGGGTTACACTCGGCCTATCGACCACCGCAGGGCCGAGCCACCTCCTCTTCCCCCCCTCCTCCTCCTGCTCCTCCTCCTCATCCTCCTTCTCCTCCTTCTCCTGCTCCTCCTCATGCTCCTCCTCCTCCTGTCACGCGGACGTTTAACCTTATTCTCCTCCTCTTCTCCTGCGTGCGCACACTGGACGTCACCTCTTGGAGCCCTGAGCCGTCTTGCCCCCCCCTGCTGGAGCTGGGGCCAAAATAGCGTGCACCTGCCTCCCGCCCCTCCTGCCCCCCCCCCCAGGGGTAGCGCTGGGCCTCCTTGAAGCCCCTCTTGGGTAATCCTGGGCGCTTGGGGGGACCATATTGGCCCGTTTTGGGCAGCAATCGGGGCCATGTTGGGCTGCATTAGCGGCCTTTGGTGGGGCCTTCTTGGGACTCCCTTGGGCCGTCCTGGGCCCCTCTGGAAGCCGCACGGCTTCAAAGCAGTACAAGAAGCCCAAAATCAGAGTGAGGGGGCCGAACGGTCATTCATTGTCCCTGGGTGCGTGGCTGAAGAGGGGATTCGTGGTGATGATTATGCTTGTTGCGTTGTGTTTTGGTTGTCGTCGTCCCACCCGCGACCCACCCCGCGACCCGACCCGAGAACCACCCCGCGACCCACCCCGCGACCCACCCCGCGACCCACCCGCGACCCCACCCGCGACCCACCCGCGACCCACCCCGCGACCCACCCGCGACCCACCCCGCGACCCACCCGCGACCCATCTGTGACCCACCCGCGACCCACCCCGCGACCCAGCGGCGACCCACCCCGCGACCCACCCGCGACCCACCCGCGATCCAACAAAGACCCACCCGCGACCCATTTGCGACCCACCCGCGACCTACCCACGTTGGCTTAACGAAGAAATCGGCGCCTGCAGCGGGCTCTTTGTAGAATGTGCGAAACTGTGGCGCCTGCGGCGGGCTTCGCCAGAGTCTCGCAGACTGCCGACGTCCGCACCGCCCCCTCACTCTTATCCGCATCTGCGGGGTGCTACGTACGAATACTTCTCCTTTTCCTCGTCCACGTCCGCCTCCTCCTTCTTTGGACGAGAAGTGTCACAGGCGAATGCCTTCCTCCTCCTCCTCCTCCTTCTCCTCCTCCTCCCAATCCTCCTTCACCACCTCCTTCTTCTTCTCGTCCTGCTTGTCCACCTCTTCCTCCTTTTCCTAGCGGCTACAGGTGCCACATGTGACAGCCTTCTTGGCGGTGCTCGACAGCTCGGCGCGCCAAGCATTGCGCTGGCACGGTGGCAGGGCTTGCCGCAGGCAGCTGGATCACCATACGTCAGTTTCCCCGAAAGAACAAATGGGCCCATAACAATGTAAGGGACAAACACGTTCCCGTAGCTGTACATCCTCTTGATGACAGAAATCCCCACAGTCCAAATGATCAGCCGGTTGTAGTTCCCGACCACTGCATCGAGACGGTTGTTCATTTCATATCTTTCAGAGGCCTCGCCACTGTAGAATGCGATGGACTCAGCATTGTCGCGCACGTGTACCAGACCGTACCGGAAGTCCGCCTCGAACTTGAGCTGCCGATAGTTGACCCTCACAAGGTTCTTGCTCAGAAAGAGAATGATAGCAGTCATTCCGATAGACCAAGAGAGGAGAACAACCGTGAGCGTGTGATTAATGTTCCACAGCACGAGAATATTCATACCGAACATTGACAAGGAGTCGATTGTGCCGATGAGGTACTCGAGCGTCATGCTGGTGAAAGTCTCGACATCTTGGGCGATGCGCTGGTCGGGATTGTCTACACCCCCTTCCGCAGCCTCCTCATCGTTTGCGTTGAGCACGTAGTAGGCTCTGTGCGACATCCACCCGGCCATCAGGCTGGATGTGAGCCACTCCCGCCAGAAAATCCCCAGCTTAGCCTTTACGTAGTACTGCATCGTCAGCACTGGCAATGCGAACACGAAACAACTCGCGTACATCTGCAGCCACCTGTAGAAACTGTCTGGCTCCTTGTCTACCATTGCCTGCGTCAGATAGTTGGCCACGAAACCGATGCCCGTGTTGATCGCGTTGACGGACAAGAGAACTATCACGACGAAGCCAAGCAAGAGCCACTGGATCCACCTCCCCTGCAGTTCGACTTGGAAGCGAGCAAAACTGAGGGCGCCCACGAGGGCCAAAGCCATGATAGCTGACCCGCCCGCGCCGCCCCACAGTCCGTCGACCATGCCCTGGGGGCCCGAGATCACGCGCTCGCTGGCCCTCGGCGCCAACCAGAATGCCAGGCGCAGCATGGCCGTCAGCAGCACCAGCCCCGCGCCGCAGACGCAGCAGGTGAGCGCCACCAGGAGCCACAGGAAGTGCAGGCCGCTGCGCCGGCCCAGCGGCAGGAAGTACGGCTGGCCCAGCCGCTGCAGCTGCCCCAGCTGGCCCGGCTGCAGCGACCACCCCGGGGCTTTGCCGCCGAGGCTGCTGGACACCTGAGCATCGCTGCACTGACCCCCCAGCCCCATGGGCGTGGCCTTGGTCCCACTGGCCGACTTTCCCCCCGGATGCGGCCATAGGCCGCAACCTTCGGGCTTCGAGGGGCACGTCCCCTGACCCGGGTGGCGGGACTGCGGGGCCTGGATGGTGCTGGGGGATGGGGCTGGGGCTGGGTTGAACGTCACCGGACACCAGCGCGGACCCCTCGTCGGCGCCGCTGCTCGAGCGGCTCCCGTCGGCGCCGCCGCCGAGGTGCGCCGTCCCTCGCCCGAGCGGCGTCACCACGGGCTGCCGAGCCTTCGTCGCGCCCTCCCGGCTGCGCATGCGCGGCCACCTGCGCGGCCTGCCCGCGCCTGGGGCACCCCGAGGCGCAATCCCCAGGCTGGGCCTGCGGCGGCCTGCCCAGGCGGCGGCGCCTGGCGAGTGGCGGGGCCCTCCGTCGCACTCGAGGGCCAAAACGGCCTGGGCCGAAACGGCTACGGACGGCGAGGAGGACGGCGAGGAGGAAGACGAGGAGGAAGGGAAGGGGGAAACGGAGGCGGGAAATTCTTGGGGGGCGAAGAGCGGCAGAACCTAAGCTGTTCCGCTGTCGGGGACGCCTACCCCAGGGCGGCTGGAAAGTTTATACCCCTACAGTGGCACGTCGAGGCATAAAACTTTCCAGTCGCCACGGGGCAGGCGTCCCCGACGGCGGAAAAGTCAAATTTCTACCGGTCTTCGCCCGCTGAGGAAAGAGGGAGAAAGACGAAGACCGTGCCCATCTTGGCTTCCAACGGCTGCGGACTGCACCTTGGACCTTCATGTTGGGCGCCAGGGGGTGCACTTCGCTGACGCCGCGGACGCTTGAGCGACAAAACAGAAGGGATCTCACGCACGATGACATACGCAGAGCATGGCACACCTCGTGGCCTGATGCGCGCACGTCGGCGCAGTCGGCCAAGTTCTCCCACAGCCCATTGCAAATTCGGGTCGCGGACGAAGCCGCCCCCCGCGCAGAATGGCCCGGGGAAGTTTACAGACGCGCTCTTCGCGCATATGTGCGTTTCCGGAAACCCTGAACCCCAAAACGTTTTCATCTCTTGTGGGCGCATCTCTTACTTCCGCCGCCTTCCGCCGAGCTTCCGCTGGCGGAGGCGGCCTCGTTTTACTTCCGCCAACCTTCCGCCGCGGAAGAGATGACAACTCCTTTCATCCTCGAAGGCAAAACAATTGTTGGAACGCCCCATATATGCAAAGTGGCCTGGAAATCTCCGATGTCGCCGCCGTCCCGGCGACCACATGGAGACGAAGCGCGGGGCTGCAGCGCAATCCTGCTTGTGCGACGCTTTCGCGCTGCCCCCCGCGAGCGTGCGGGCTCTTGGAATGTGCAGTGTGCATTGCTTACGTACCCGCTCGGCACATGACGTCTTTCTTCTACGCAACTTCGGGAAACGTGGAAGATGAGCTTCGTCACGGAGGTACTATCCAACCGTCAGCCGTGTCGTAATGCCTTCCAATGCGCCAGTGGGTCGAAGTGCTGCGGCGCGGCTGCGTAAGCTGTGGAAGCGTAGCAGGCGCAGTGGCACTGGTAGTACAGCTGGCTCGAGGGCTATGTCCTTCGTGTTTAGGCTCTCTACCCTGCAACGCTCTTCACTGTGGATATCGCCGTGGGGCCTTAGGCCTTTGGCCAAGGGTCTCGTGTTCTTGACCCACACTATTGTAGCCATACTCCGGCTGCAGCATCAGCAGCAGCTGCGGTGGTGGCGGTTGCTGCCGCAGCAGTACCCCAGTCATCGGCGATAACAGAAGCACAGCCCAACATAAGCACGAGATGACATCCTACGGTGAGGGCTTGAATAAGGAATCCTTAGACAAAGAACACGTGGTCTGGAAGCTGGTGGATACAGGCTTGGTTACGGATACCACCTCGGGAGCGGCCAAGAGGGGGGTGTCCCAGAGGGGGGGTTGCAAATCATGACCGGCGGCATGTGCGCGGCCCAGCGGGGGGGGCCAGGGACGTAATGAAATAAGCAGAGGCGCCATGAAATCTGGGGAAATATCATGGCCCACGCCATGATATCCACCCCCCCCCCCTAGTCATCACCCCCCTCTTTTCCGCCCCCGACCACCGCCGCCCTCACCAGATAAGCCATCCTCCAGGGTCTGGCGCCTCCTGTGCACACTCCTTACGGCCGCCCCAGCCTTGCCGGGCCTGCGGCCCTCACACCCGCATGCTCGCAGCACAGAAGGAGCACTCTCGACTGCGGCGCGCCGCGCAGGGGGAGGGCGGGGGGGCGAAGGCCCTCTGAGAAAGCAGGGGGCTAGCCACAAGGAGCCGGATGAGCATTTGTTGTTTAAGAATGTACGAGGCCCGAGGTCGCAGGCTTCCAAGACGCCCTCTCAAAGGCGGGAGGGCTACTCTCTCTGTTGGCCCCCCCATCGCGCCACACCCTTGCGCGCCACCGATGACAGGCTGCACTATGCGTGCCAGGGGAACTCAAGGACGTTCATAATGCCGATGCCGCATGACGCCGCTACTCTCCAGACCTCTCCCTGGAATGCGATCTGAGCAGGATCCTGATGCAACTCCAGCGGTGGCGACAACCAAGACGGCCTTCGAAGGTGGTCCCCCAATGGCGAAAAGGATAGAAAAGCGTTGCCGTCGGTCTGTTGGTAGAGTTCGCTTCTCCTATGCCGAGTGCAAGCAAGTGCGGGGGTCGGTCGCAAATCTGCCCTGCTGGCCTCGGCTGCGCTCGGAGACCGAGGTTCAAGCCATGATGCAAACTGACGGGATGAGGATGCTATGACGTCAGATGCTGCTGTAATTGATGTTAAGGCTGGCGCTTTTGATGTTGTTGATGATGCTGATGCTGATGCTGATGCTGATGCTGTTGGTGATGATGCTGATGATGGTCTTGATGATGATGCTGCTGCTGCTGATGAAAACTGCCGGCTTCCCAACTGATGGGAAGGGGACTCCACAGCGCCCGCTCGGCTTCGCGTCGGTGGGAGGGCGCAGGCCAGGAGCGAGCCGCGCCGCCGGGAGGACCAGCGCGCGCCCTCGGCAGCCCGCCCCGGCAGCGTCAGATGGCCGGGCACGGGAGCCTCAGATAGTCGCAGAGCGCCTAGTTTGTGAGGAGGAGGCGGAGGAGGAGGCGGAGGGGGAGGAGGAGGAGGAGGAGGAGGAGGAGGAGGAGGAGGAGGAGGAGGAGGAGGGGGAGGAGGAGGAGGAGGAGGAGGAGGAGGAGGAGGAGGAGGGGCAGGAGGAGGAGGAGGAGGAGGAGGAGGAGGAGGAGGGGCGCCCACCAAGCCCACTAGATCCAACGACATCCCACTTGCGATCCCACTAGATCCCACTAGGGCCCACCAGCATTCCACGAGAGCCCCTACCAAGTCCCACTCAATCTCATCAAACCATAATTCGAGAAACCCCTTGGGTCGAAAAGAAGCTCCCATACTTGGCCACCTAAACAGCGTGAATAGAAGGCTGCCGACAGAAGACAGGCGCTCGGGCGCGATGGGTCATCATACAAGGACTAAGCCCTATGAGCTCTGCATGCCCACAGGGGTTCAGGACGACCAATTAGGGCCGAAACAATGCACAAAGGTCATGGATCTCCCGTTGCGCAAGCAACAATCGACTCACGGACCGGGTGGGGAACTCCGGCTCTGTGGACCCTCGCAGTCCACCCTCACCGTCGCCCATCCCAGAGAAAAAAATCCCAGCCACCGCCGCTGGTCGGGCAGTAGCGGCACCGCAACACTTCTACACAGCATCTGGGCCTGCAGCGTGCGCGGTATCAAAACCCGAGCGTGCATGTTGGCATGCCCTCGAGATCTAGGAGAAACAAAAATTGAGGGAGAGGCTATGTTGCACCGTTGGGGGACCTCGTCTGTCTCATCGCGCCCGACGTCCGTGTCGCACCCATGTCGATTCCATGTCGAACGCCTGGAACCCTTGCCGAATCCGTGTCGGATACGTCTCGAACCACGTCGTATCCGCGTCGGGCCCACGTCGGAATATAAGAAAAGACCGCAGGCCACTGGGCAGGCCAGGCCCCCCGAAGATGCAACGCGAGGGAGGATCTCGGCCCTATGGGGGCAGGCAGGGCGCCCGGGGCGCCGAGCGAGCGAGCGCCAGCCACCTAACAGAATTCGCCGCTCGTCCGCCGTGCTGGCGCGCAGCCTGTGGGCAGCACGCGCCCTTCCCACGCAGGGCGAACATATCCGTATCTGCGCCCTCGCGGTCTAGACTCCGGGGCGCGGTCCCGCGGATTCGCGGTCGTACGGGTACGCCCCGTGCGGGACATCCGCGAAAAAAGCGATCCGTATCCGCGGGGTCGCGGCCCAGGGACCCAACCCGCGGCGAGGCCGCGGACACGGGCATGCTTTTCGCCCACGACCTTCCGAATTCCCGCGCAAATGTGCCTTCAAAAAGCAGTTGGCGCACCTCGCGGAAGTGCAGGCGGGGAAGACACACGGACCAGACGTCGGGCACGCACTGACCCGGGTCAGCACAAACCCGGCTCGGCCAGGGCCCCGTCGTGAAGCCCAGCCGGCCGCTGAACACGTAGCTCCGAGCCCGCGACAGCGGAGGGCGGACAAAGGGGGAATCGGCCGGACGGGAGCGGCTTGCCCACGCTAGCGCAGACCCCCTGCTGCGTGAGCCCCGAGGGCGGGCGGCTCAGACGTGACTGGCGCGCATCGGCGGCATGGGGTGCACATGTCATGAAGGGCCCTGCCTCACAGTATCTTCGAGCCTCGCTAATGGGGCACTAATGACGGCCTGATGTGGCACTGGTCTTTGCAAGCGCGCAACGCCAAAGAAAGCGAAAATAATAGGCAGGTCACTAGTGGGCCATTCGTGGGTCATCGGTGGGTCAATTGCATTCGTGGGCCGCTGGTGGGCAGAATCCATCAGTGGGCAATTCGCGGGGCCATTCGTGGGACCACTAGTGGGCCATCAGCGGTGCATCCGCGGGCCACTCGTGGGAAATGCGTGGGCCATTTATAGCGCGGGTAGAAGCATGGCGGGGCGTTCCGTTTGCAGCTGTGAGGGAAAACCATCGACGATGACGATGACGATGACATCGTCATCGTCGTCGTCGTCATCGTCATCGTCATCGTCTGGACATCTGCACCCCGTGCGCGGACGTCCACGTGGGCCCAGCCAGGGGCGCGACGCGAGGCCCCTCGCTCGCCGCTCGTCACTTGGACCGCCTCTCGCCAGCCCCGCGCCTCTGTCGTGCGCGCTCCGCCATCCGGTGCAGAGGGCAGAAGAACCGCCATCATGATGAGTACCCCTCCCCTCCTCCACCACCTCCTCCTCCTCCGCCTGCTCCTCCTCCTCCTCCTTCTCCTCCTCCTCCTCCTCCCCCTGCTGCTCCTCCTCCTCCTCCTCCTCCTTCTCCTCGTCCTCTTCCTCATCATCCTCATCCTCATCCTCATCCTCATCCTCATCCTCATCCTCATCCTCATCCTCATCCTCCTCAGCATCATCATCAACAACATCATCATCAACAACATCATCATCATTATCATCCTCTTACTCCTCCTCGTCCTCGTCCTCCTCCTCCTCCTCCTCCTCCTCCTCTTCCTCCTCCTCCTACGGGCAAAATAAGCACTCCGCTTAGTAAACGCACATCATGGAGGCCTCCTGGATGGGGTCCGAGCAGACGGTGTCGGAGGATCGCGCCGCATCACCAATGCATAGGGCGGCGCATCGCCGATGCGTCGGTACTGTATCGGCGACGTCGGCGATGCATCGGCGCCGTCGGCGCGGTGGAGAAAATTGGCCTCCACATCGAGCCGCATCGGCGATGTATCGGCGATGCGGCGCGATCCTCCGACCCCCGTCTACTCGGACCCCATCCGGGAGGCCCAGACAGAAGGGGGGAATGGACCATGGCAAAGCCCTGTCTTAGCCAACGCCCAAGACCGTTCAATCAGCGCCAAATTTGGGGTCGGGGTGGTTCTTCCTCCCTCCATGGTGAGTGTCGGGCCTGCTGGAGGGCTTGTCCAGGGCGCGGTCCTCCGCCGGGGGGGATCCGGGCCCGCGCCTCTCCTGGATGCGCTCCACCACCCTGCAAGATTGGAAATCCTTGGACCTCGGGTTCGGCTGGTAGCCGCCGCCCGTGAAAAATCGCACCACCGCCATGTGCTGGTCTGTCACTGCACCGATCTTCTCCATGGTCCTGTACTTCTCGTCGAGGCGCGTGTCGAGCAAGAACGCCAGGCAGCAGTCTGTGAATGAGTTGCAGTTCTTCCTGAGGAGGTCGTACGTGCCTGGCATGAAGTGAGGCCGCAGGTACTTGACCATTTCCCTCCTTGGCAGCTTCGTGTAACCCATATCGGTCACAGTGGGCTTCCCCGCGAAGGGAATGTGGCTCTGCGTCGGGCGGAGCTGGTCGATCCCCCTACCGCTGAAGGAGAACTCCATGTCGTCCACGATGACGGACGTGTGGTATGCCTGCAGCATCTGGGGCAACGGCGGCCCGATGGGAGTCGCTGCGAGCTGCACCCGCCTCTCCACGACGGGCGTGGACTGCGTACCCGGAACAGCACCCATGGCACCCGCGGATGTAGGGACTGCCCCTGTAGCCTTGGGCCAAGCTGGTTACGGAGGAGGACGAAGACGAGGAGGAGGAGGAGGAGGAGCGACACTGGCCAGCAAGGGAAGGGCGGACAGGGGAGGAACGAAGACCGAAGAGGAGCAGGGCGAGAAACAACCACAATGGAGAACAGGCAATCCCCTGCCCCTCACGAGGGCTTCCTGGACAACGGGCAAAGTTCCATCCTTCTACCATCCCTCTCCCTTTACCTCCTCCTCCTCCTCTTCCTCCTCTGTCGAATCCGAATACCAAAAGTATTCAAGAATTGTCAGAAAGAGCCACAGACTATTGTGTGACTATTCCCAGACTGCTGTTTGACTATTTTTGGACATTCCTCCCGTAGAGGGACATGCCCGACTTAAGAGGAGGAGGAGGAGGAGGAGGAGGAGGAGGAGGAGGAGGAGGAGGAGGAGGATACCGATCGCGGGGCGCCCGTGGAGAACGCCGAGCGCGCGGTGCCGAGGCTCCCTCGACCCACCAGGCGCTCGAGAGAACATGGACGAAGCGTGGGAGGTCTGGGAGCAACGCACACAATCGGAAGCTGGGCGACGGCTGGCAAATCCGTGGCTGCTAAAACGGTCTTTCCGGAAGGGAAACAACTGGGAAGAAAACTCAGCGCACTATAGAGTAAGCGGGCTGCTTCCCGGAAGCAAAAAAACAAGTTCCCTGGAGCTCCGTTTTAGCAGCCAAGAGTTTGCCAGCCTTCGCCTGGCTTCTGTCACGAGGCACAGGCCAAGATGAGCTGGTCAATGCGGCAGTGGCCGAGCGATCGAGTTCAGACGCTCGGGCGTGCTGCGTCAGCCAGATCGCGCGTTCGCAGCGGGCCTGACCCTCGGTGAAGCCTGTGCGCGGTCGCCCACAGCCCAGCGGAGTTGGCAAGAGAAGGCCCGTGCCCGTGGAGGCGCGTGCGCTGGTGGGGAGCCCGAAGCCTGATCTGACGGACGATGGGCCCAGGGTCCCCTCTCGCAGCCGCCACGAAGCCATGCAGCGCCAGCCCCGCAAGTCTCATCAGTCCTTCGCCTTCGCCTCCTCCTCTTCCTCCTCCTCCACCTCCTCTTCTTCCTCCTCCTGTTTCCACCCCCATCCGTCTCCTGGCGCATGTATCAGGAGGCTGGAAGCACACACGGCTGGATTCACGTGCAAGATGTTCGGAGGCTATGCGGTTGACGGACATGCCGAGGGCCGCCATACTGGTACAAGAGCTGGAACAACATGCGGCCAAGTGCGTGTTCAACTCTCGCCAGCCCAGACTGGCCACGCCCACGCCATGCGCGTCGTGTTTTTCCTGGGAGCCGCCTCCTTGGATAACTCGTACGGTAAGCCACTGCCCTGATAGTGACGCAAGTTTCTGACGCTGCGTGAACCGCTCAAGCTTGAACGATCTCCGCCCTCGGTGATCCCCAGAAGCCTCTCGGCTCCACCTGTCGTGTGGATTGTGCCGTTGACAGGCCCTGGACGGCGTTCTGCCTTCCACTCCCGTGCCGGCGCTTGCACGAAGCTGCGCTTCAGTATATGGGCCATCTTTTCGAACCCTTACACGTTGGAGGTTAATTCTGATCCCCCCCCCGAAATCAATGCTTCAGTATGGGAGATGGCATTGGGGATTCATAGTTCTGGCCACTCAGGCCCCCTACTACTGCTTCAACCTCAATCTTACCTTGGGAGGGTTCCAGGGGCAGGCTTTGCACCTGCTGCCCATGCAAACCACCACTGGGGGGGGCCCAGCGGCTTCGACCCCCCCCCCCGAGAGTCCACGCATCAAGTGCCCCCCTGGGGGGGGCCCGACGGCGTCGACGCCCTTCCGGAGAGATCGCCCATATGATGGGCACGCCCGGTGGTGCTGGCGGCGCGCACAGTGTGAACAGGGAAGGGGGGAAAGCTCATTAGAAGGAGGCTGCCTCTTAGAAGGCGCCAACCCTACATCTATAGATGAGGCCCGCGCCTTCCGAGAAGCAGCCTCCTTCTAAGAAACCCTCCCCTCACCCTACCCCTTCTGCGCGTGGCTGACCGAGTCGCCCATGACATCAGTCCGCTGTCCAGACTTTCTTTTGCGCTGCGGTGGGGGACTTTTGCTTAGCGTGTCGCTTCGGCGGCTCCAGCGACACGCTATGCCCTGCACGCGGGTAGCGTGTCGCTCCACTTGGCTGGGCGGGACGCTCGGAAAATCTCGGGACGTTTAGAAGAAACGCAAACGCAAATTATAAGCAGAAACGTTTGGCGCTCCGCGCGGATGTCTCGGATCTGCGCTGGACCCCCCTCCCTGGCGCGCGAAGCGCGCCAAGGGCGGCGCCGGAGGCGCCGCCAGGGGGCGCCCAGCGCGGATCCAAGAACTCCGCGCGGGGCGCCACAAGTTTATGTTTATTGCGCTTTCTCTTCTCCGATTGGAGCCTGGGGACTGGGAACTGCCCAGACATGCGACGTCCTGACGTTTTCAGGACGGCGTCCCTGGAAGTCCCGACGCCTTTCCCAGGGCCAGCTGTTCATCCCGAGTCGTTTTTGTTGACGGTCCCGAGGCCCGGCGAGGGCCCCCCGAGGCGGAAATTGGCCAAAAACCTCCCGTCCTGATTTTCTTACGACACGATCATGCATGGGTGGATATCGTGCCGCGCCGCAGCGTGCTTGGCCAGAGCCGGCGTTCTGCCTGGAGCGCCCCAGGTGGCGTGTTGCATGGAGCGCCCGCGCCGGCGCTGCTGCGTCGGGCCGGTACGAGTTGGCAGTGTGCCACCCAGCTTCGGGCTTCGAGCTGCGGGCAATGCCGAGCGATGCGTTGCCCCGATGCCCTCGATGGCCCTCCTCCCAGCCTTCGAATAGGGTGTCGACCACAGACCGGATTTGTCCCAACATTGACTTCCCAATCGAGTCTACGAAAAAAGTGTCTAGACTGTTCCGTAAATCTACGGGAGATCGTCCACGCACATCTCGCAGACCCGAGGTGTAAACCACGCAGACTCGACGGGTGAATCGAGTCTGGGGTACATGAATGTTGCGGTCGAAGCCCCTGCTCCAAGCCTGTGCTGGAGGAGGGCGGAAGAAGACCGCAGGGGGGCAGAGAGGAGCGACCGCACGGCGGAGCGGAGCATGCGTCGAGGCAGGAGGGGGGGGGGCGAGGCCGTGGGCGCCCGTGCGCGCTGGCGGTGGTGCGGCGCTCGCGCGGACGTGGCCCGAGCCTGGGCCACGCCCTGTCCCCGGGGGGAGGGAGGCGCCCACCACAGGGTCAACCCGTGCAGGAAGGGTGCGAGATGAGGATGCAAGGGCCTTGGACGCCCTCTTCGAAGCTTCTCGAACAGAGCGCGGCCAACGAGAGTGACCGAAGAGGGGCCGAGGAGGCAAGGATGCAAGGGTATACCCTTGGGGAGGCTGCCCATCCTTCCTTTGCGGGTTGACTGTGCCACCTTCTGCGGCAACTCATGGGAGCCTCCCACATCGCCTTGGCGCTTGCGAACCAGCGCCAGTCGACGCCAGTCGACGCCAATCGGCGCTGACCCGACGCTGATCGACGCCGAATCGGCGCTGTCCCATTGATCACCAAACGCAAAGATCGACGCTAGTGTACTGTGACGACAAAATTGCGAGGCCATCCAAGGCTCCCATGATTTGCCACCGGATACCATGCAGCCAGCTCCGACGGCCGACGGCACCGAAGCACAAGGGCGGCACCGAGACACAGATTGAACAGGAGGAGGAGGAGGAGGAGCGAGGAGGAGGAGCAGGAGAAGGAGCGAGGAGGAGGAGCAGGAGGAGGAGGAGGAGGAGGAGGAGGAGGAGGAGGAGGAGCGTGGAGGAGGAGGAGGAGGAGCAGGAGGAGGAGCGAGGAGGAGGAGGAGGAGGAGGAGGAGGAGGAGGAGAGGAGGAGGAGGAGGAGGAGGAGGAGGAGAGGAGCCCAGAGTGCCACCCAGCTCCTCCTCCTCCCGAATCCCTGGGCCTTCGCCCGCAAGCGCGCGGACGCCGCATGGTCGGGCACCAGGCCGGCTGCGGCCGCCTCGGCGCTCTCTGGGGGGAGGGGGGGCGGCTCTCCGCGAGAGGCCCGGGGACTGGAGCAGGGGCCGGGCTGCCTCGTTTCTGGACGGCGCGCGGTTGGACCGCGACGCTCGCGAACAAAAAAGTATCTCCACCAGCCGCCCGTGGCCCGGGTCGACCTTTGACGCCGCCTGCGCCTTCGCTTGCGGCTGCGACAAAAACTATCCCCACCAGCCCATCCAGAAACGATGCCCATGAGACCTGACGGAGGGAGAAAGGAAGACGCACGCATGAGGGAGCGCGGCCATCTCGGAGGGAGCGCGTTTCACGGGCGCTCGCCTTGGGAACATTCGGCGGCGCGTCTCGAACGGGGGGGGTGGCCCCCCCCCCAGCACTCGGCACCGTCGATCAAAACCAGGGGGACTCCCCTCACCCCCGAACCCCCTCCCGAACTCCCCCCCCTCCCAAGGGACGGGGGGGGGTTCAACCCCCCCCCCATGGCGCCGGCGCTGGCGCCGGCGCTGGCGCCGGCGCTGGCGGCCGCCAGCAGCGCCGACGGCGGGGACGCAGCGACGATGACCAGAGGCAGCCCAAGGGAGGGGGGGGTGTTCAACCCCCCCCCCCTGGCGCCGGCGCTGGCGCCGGCGCTGGCGGTGGCCAGCAGCGCCTGCGCTGGCGCTGGCGACGGCGGGGACGCAGCGACGATTACCACCACTACCACCACCACCACCGCCTCAACCCACCACCACCACCACCAACCCACCACACCACCACCACCACCACCAACAACACAGCCAGCACCACCAAAACAACCACCACCACCACAACTCACCATCACCACCACCACCACATAAACCCACCACCACTACCACCACGGCCACAATCTACCATTCCACCACCACCACCACCACCACCGTCACAACCACCGCCACTACCAGCAACACAACCCACCACCACCACCACAAACCACCACACCACCGCCACCACCACAACCCACCGCCACCACCACCACCAGCACCACCTCCACAAACCACCGCCACCACCACAACCCACCACCACTACCACAAACCACCACCACACCACTAAACCACCACCACCACCACAACCCACCATCACCACCACCACCGCCACCACAAACCACCGCCACACCAACCACCACCACCACCACCACCACCACCACCACCACCACCACCCACCACCACAACCACCACACCACTACCACCACAACAAACCACCACACCAACACCACCACAACCACAACCACCGCCACCACCACCACCACAACCCACCACGCCCACCACCACCACCATCGTCGTCCTCGTCGACGCTCCCCGCCGCGGCCGCCCGCCGCCGCAGGCGCCGGCGCCGGCCCAGAAAAGAAAATCGTCGTCCCCGCCGCCGCCAGCCGCCGCCGACGCAAGAACCTGCCCGAGGAGAGAGGAGAGGGCAGGGGGGAGGGTCCTGTTCCAACCCCCCCCCCCTCCAAGCGACCACAGAACGCGCTCTTTCCCATCTCGAGCCGTCTTGGAGCGGTCTTGGGGCCGCTTGGAGCATCTTGGGTGCCATCTTGAGCCAGCTTGGGCCATCTGCGCCATCTTGGAGGTCATCTTGGGCTCTCTGAGGCCGCTCGGGGGCCTCTGGGCCTCTCGGGTGCTTCTTGGAGGCCTCTTGGGGCTTCTTGGGGTGCTCTTTGGGCCCTCTTGGGAGCCGCTTGGGAACCCTGGAGGGCCTCTTGGGGCCATCTTGGGAGGTTATCGATCAAAAGACGGGGTTCTTTTATGTTGGTCCCCCCCTCGGGGGCCACGATCCTCGTGAGGGGTGGCAAAATAAGGCCCTCCGAGGGGCTGAAAAGAGACGCTCAACCTCGTCGCGACCCCCTCCCAACAAACCTCAGGGAGGGGAGGGGGAGGGTTCCCCTCCCCGAATGGAAGAGGGGTTGTGGAAGAGGAAAGAGACCCTCGTTGGACCACCTGTCGTCCAAAGGGCTGGTGGGATTTCTGCCAGTAAAGATGCGGCAGAAAGCTCTCTCTCCCTCTCTTCCAGGACTGCGTTTGCGCCGTGGGCCTTTTCTTTCGGAACCCAGTGCCACAACACAAATCCCTGGAGCCTCAAGTCGCGAATGAAACGCCACTCGCGTAACTTCTCTGCAACGCCTGCACGTATGGGATCCTCCTCCCTCCATCGACCTCCCCCTTCTGCACCTTTCGCACGGCAAGCGCCGCGCCGCGGCGGCACCTGCTGCGCGGAAGGCTGTGAAGGTGGAGATCTCTCCTCTTACCATGAAAAAATCGGGGGGGGGGGGCACGCAAACATGGATAAGCAATCCATGGATCTGGCGCGCGGACGCCAAATCCATGGATCGGACGGGGGAGGTGCCCTCCCCAAAATGCGGCTGGTGCCGCCCCATTTGGCGGCGGAAATCCGCGATTTTCCCACGGAAACGGGACCCGTAGCTAATCCACGCCCCCATTGATCCATGTTTGCGACCGCCTGGAAAAAGCGTCCTGAGGGAAAGGGGGCATTGGCACCTGCGTAGGACTTCCCTGAAACCTTGCAGCCTTTTGTCGAATAGCTCTGCAGCCTCCTTGGACCCGGGAAGGTCCACAGGGCCCATCCCCCCTCTCGTCCCGACCAGAGTCTAGTAAAGATCTGTACCCATACCTGTATATTTTCTACCAGGATTAGGTCGGTCATATCCCCCTATAGGCAGATTTGGTGGAATTCTTAGAAAATGGTCAAGAATGTTCATGCTTAAAGAAAACAATATAAAGATCGTCCCCAGACTATTTTTGTTGACTATTTTTGAATGTTCCTCCTGTAGATGGACATGCCCGACTTAACACTCGGATGGACTTCGAAGCGATGTCCGAAACTTTTCCCACGCATGCCGCAAACCGTGACAAACCTCCCCCCTTTCCCCCAGGATTCCCCTCAGCCGTAGTGCTCCTCCCCGGCCTTCGGACGGTCCGAGGGCCATGGAGGCTGGCCATGGGTCAAAGCGCTTGTTGCAGTCAGAGACGCGCAAACCCAGGTCACCGCTGACACGTATCCAACAAAGCCATTGCGGCGAGCCCTGGCTGGCCACGAAGCAGATCCCACATAAGGCTCAGCAGACTCGGCTCCGCTTGGCTCTCAAACTTGGGCAGCTCGGGCAGGCCAGAAGGGACAAGAGAGTGTGGGCTGACCCTCGTTAGCGCTGGCCCAGAGGCACAAACATAATCGGAACAACGCAAATGTGAGGCAGTCCTCGCGAGCCTTCCGAGCGCGCCTTTAGGGGCTTCTTGGGGGCCTTGTTTGGCCGTCTTAAGCCATCTTGGGCTCATCTGAGGCTGTCTTGGCGGCTTCTTGGGCGGACTTGGAGGTATCTTGGACCCTCTTGGGCCGTCTTGGAGGCCATCTTGGCCTCCTGGGCTGCTTCAGGGCCGTCTTGGAGGCCATCTTGGCCTCGGAACAAATTAGCGAACACGCATGCCACATTCATCTGTCAACGCCTCCCTCTCCCCCCAATGTAGCGAACACTCATGCCACATTCATCCGTCAACCCCTCCCTCTCCCCCCACTTCGACCGCAGTCTCCCCCACGCGTGCCAACATTGAGTTTTGGGGGGGAAGGGGAGTGTTCAGTAATCGTTCCCTCCGCCGTCTTGAGCGTCTTGGAGGCCTTTGGGCCGTCCTGGGGGCTTCCTGGGCCACTCTGGGGCCATCTCGGAAGCCTCCCGGGCGAGAGTGCCCGGCAAGCGGACGGGACCGGGCCCGCCGCCCGACCCAGGCCCGGGCTCCGCATAGAAAAACGCGTGGAAAAGCACCGGTGCCAAGGATGAGCAGGGACCGACCGTCCCAGCATTCCTGTAACCCAGGAAGCATTTAAGACCCCCCCCCCCTTCCGGCAAATCGATAACCCTTCCGCACCCTGGAAGCGTTACCTGGCACCAGGAGCCCTCCTCCTCCTCCTCCTCCTCCTCCTCCTCCTCCTCCTCCTCCTCCTCCTCCAAGGACCGACCGTCCCAGCATTCCTATCGTCATACCACGAAGTGTTCTCAGAACATGTCCCCGACGTGCCAAAACAAGGCAGTCCCGGCCAGAAGTGTTCGAAGCACATGTCCTGGAAGCCACAGAGAGGGTTCTTAGAACATTGTTTGGTAGGGCTATAGGCGAGCCAGAACGCTTCGCCACTGCTTGGCAAAGGGAGCCTTGGACCAGCGAGGGCGGCGGTTGGATCGGGCCCAGCCCCTTGGAGATCAGACGTTATAAGGAGAAACGGCATCGACCTGATTAACTCTTGGCGCTCCGCGCAGACTTCTTGGCTCCGCGCTGGACCCCCCTCCCTGGCGCGGAGAGCGCCAGGGGCGGCGCCAGAGGCGTCGCTGGGGGTCTCCAAGTCCAGCCCGAGGAATCCGCACGTGCTACACCTACAGCCTAAGGCGCCGGCCCTGCACCTACAGCTCCGGCCGGCGCCATCTGAGAGGCAGCTCCCTTCGAAGAAGCCCTTCCCCCTCCCCTCTGCCCCCCGCTGCGCGTGGCCGATGGAAGTTGTGCCCACAGTGGAGGCCAGTCCACAAGAAGCCTTCCACAAGAAACCCAACCCTGAGACCCCAGGACGTCCACAGATTTCTTGTGTGAAAACGTCACGCTCTCACTGACAAAAGTATCGAAGCCCAAGAAACCCAGGGCACCCTGGAGGCAAGCAGGGTGTTTCTTGGCATGGGCCCCCACTGTATGGCGGATCCAAGAAAGCCGCGCGGAGCGCCAAAAGTTTGTGCTTATGGCGTTTGGTCTTCTTCGATCGGCGGCGAGCGAGGGGGGGAAATGAAAAGGAGAAGGCCTTCTCAGAAGGCAGCGGGACTTCTCAGAAGCCCTCGCGGCGCCTTCGGAGAAGTTTGTTCTGTGTCCAGGGGAAGAAGACTTAGAAAACTTCGCAGAAGTCCAGGGGACTTCCGAGCCTTCTGAGAAGGCCCGCCCCTTCTCGCTTCCCCCCCTCGCTCGCCGCCGATTCGAGTCCAGCCCGTCGGATGGCAGCGGGAGTGCCGGCCTCTCCCGCCCTCCCTACAGCCAGAGATTCAACGGCATGATCTGTTCAATCCGCGGGGTCTCGACCCGCCATTCCCCAGGATCGGTTTCCCTCCTGGGTCGTTTTTGAAGGCCCCGGGGCCCGGCGAGGGCCCTCACATAGGGGCCGAAGTGTGCGAAAAACCTCCGTCTCGATTCTCCAGCACCCTGGATCTCCGGGTCTCCCGCTCTCTCCCCTGTGGACGCCCCCCCCGAGAGCCTCGGCGCCGGCCGCCTCCAGCCCCACCGGCGCCGGCCCCCCGGCGGGGCAGCCCGCGGCCGTGCCCCAGGAGACCCGGGAGGGCCACCGAGGTGGCAGAGGCGCGGTGGCCCACGAGCCCGGAGCAGCAATCCCTCCTCCTCCTCCTCCTCCTCCTCCTCCCTCCTCCTACTTCCTCCTCCTTCTTCTCCTCCTCCTCCCTCCTCGTCGTGCTCCTCCTCCTCCTCCTGACCCCTCAATCATTTGGGAGGCGACCTCAGCTGGGAGGCCAAACGCAGGACCCCGAGTTTCTGAACAAGCGTCGGGGGGGCGTCACCCCTGCCGACAACCCCACATCGGCCCCCGTCGGGGGGGGGCCCCCCCACACTCGTTGAGAAACCCAGAGCAGGGAGATATGGACTTTTCGGCAGATGAACATACCAAACCGCCCAGACTTAGCGTCCCCACTGCAAGGACATGGACCTCCGTGAGGCCGCGTCTTCACTATGCGATTTGGGTTAGGAGCTCTTTTATCCTCGATGCGTCTAGGGTTAGGTCGGGCGTGTCCCCCCCCCCCACAGGCGGATTTTGGATGAAAAAAGAGAAATACCCCCCCAAATACCCCAAACATATTCCAACATGGTCAGAAACACGCCCCCTGACTTTGGTTGCACCGTTTTTGAACATTCCTCCCGCAGAGGGACACGCCCGACTATAAAGTCTGGGGCAACGGTCTTCGCGCCCCGCGCTCCGCGGAGCGCGCTTCTCTTCGCGCTGCCGCGCCGCCCCCCATCACACCCCCGACCCCCGGGAACCAGGGGGAGGAACCCGTTCGTGAAGGGGCCCTGAGACACACAAATAAATGCACACAAATAAATCAATTCGCCATATTTTCCTATATTTTCTGGGTTTTTGTCTTCCCCACCACTTCCCATATGTTCCCATATCTTCTGGGGAATCGACGAGTCATTGTGTCTGTGTGTTTTTCTCCCTCCTGAGCTCTGGAGTCCCCCAAAAAACGGTGCGGTGACAGACCGTGCGGTGACCTCGGAACCCCGAGGGACCTCACAGCACGGTCCGTCCACGCACGGATCTGGGACCCTGGCGGCCCCAGTCGCCCGAGACGTCCTCGGAGAGCGACCCGAGCCCCCAAAACCGTGCGGTGACCCCGAACCCCCCCCTGACTCACCACGCGGTGTGGCCACCACCCCGTCTGGGGGCCCCCGAAACTCGCGCCCGGCTCCGAGATCTCCCCCGGACCGCGAAGCGCGCGACTGCCTTCGCACCCTCGCGGTGGCGCAGCACTGTCGTCGACGCTGTGGTCTGCGGCGCCTCGGACCCGTAGCTGCGGCCGAGCGAAGAAGGCACGGAGGCGGAAGGGGCGCCGGGGGGGGACGAGGGGAGAGGGCCATGGAGGGCCGGAGCGCCCTCAAGCGCTCCGGGGGATGTGCGGGAGGCCGCGCAAACGCACGCGCACACGACAGGAGACCTGGAGAGCTTCGTGGTGGGCCTGTTTTCCACCGCCACCACCAGAAGCAGGAGGGGGAGGGGGTCCTCCTCCGCCTCCTTCCTCCTCCTCCTTTTCCTACACCTCCTTCCCCCCTCCAGCTTACGGTGGTGGTGGTGGTGGAAAACAGGTCCATCACTTCGGGCACATTCGTCTGCGATCTCTGAGGGACCTAAGTCGGTGGCGAGCGAGGGGTGGAACTGAGAAGGAGAAGGCCTTCTCGAAGGCGGTCGGACTTCTCAGGAACCCTCGCGCCTTCGGAGAAGGTTTTTGTGCATCTTCGGGGCAAGCTCAAAAGACTTCTCACAAGGCTGGGGGGCTTCAGAGACTGCTGAGGAGGCCTTCTCCTTCTCACTTCCACTCCTCGCTCGCCGCCGACGAAGGTGTCCAAGAGCTCCTGCGAGTCCCTGCGGCCATCGGAGGATAAGGTATTTCCGTGGGATACCAGCTGGCAGGCCAATTCCTCATCTGGTGTCCTACTGTGACAGGTAGAAGCTCCGAGAGGGCCACAAGAAGAGGTCACCCGAAGACCCCAAAGAGGCATCCAAAAGGCGCTCAAGGAGGTCCCATGAGGCATCCAAAAGGCCGCCTGTTCACGACCTTCGGTGATGTTGTTGTGGTTGCAATGCGACGACGACTTTCGGCGGCGTAAGAGGCGTATGCCGTGTCGTGCCTCGCTAGCGCCACCCGCCTCTGTCCTCCTTGTCGGCCCCCCTGTATCGGTGTCGTTTCGTCAGTCGCTCTTTTTTCTTGTCCGTCGTCGAGGTCGATGTCTGCTTGCCTTGCTGCGGTGGACGAGACGTTTAAAACCACACGGGTAAAGTTAGCAAGCGCAGCACATTGCATTGCGCGTGGGGGGGGGGGCGGGCACAGGTTTCGCCCAACTGCCAACAGCCTGGGTTCCAAGGGCGTGCCAAGCGAGACCCAGACCTTCGGCGTCTCGAAGGGGAACCGAAATGGCCAGACCCGCCGAGGTCGGATCTTCGGAGGCCCGCTAAGAGCCTTTGGGTCGGATGCAGAACAGCCCACTGCGCGAATTGCGCGGTGCTGTCCGGCAGTGCGAGCTTTCCTGCTGGAGCCCTCCCTTCTCCATCACCCCTCCCCCCCCAGTGCCACTGCTCACTCCTCCCACCCTCCATCCTGCTCTCCTCCCTCTTCTTTCCTTATCCTCACTTTCACTCTTTCCCCTCTGCTCCCGAATCGCTCCTCCCTCCCTTCCTGTGCACTCTCACCCTGCCACTAGCCCGCCGAGAGCCGCCAGATGGGACGTCCGACCAATCACAACCAAAATCAAGTCATTCCACACTGACACTTCGGCGACGACGAAGATGCAACACGCGTGGCGGGAAAGGGACGCGAGACACATGGCGCGAGCGGGCGAAATGACTCTCGGGTCGGCGCCGCGTACGCATTTCATGAAAGTTGCGGTCCTGCTTTGGCGCGGCGCTCATTTTTCGCTCGAGCATTCGTGGACAGCACGATCGCGCGCGGGAAGACGAAATGTCGCTCTTGTCTTGTGGATGCCATGACAATGGACACTCTAACAATCCTATCATTGAATTAAACGTATGTTCAAAAGATGTAACACATGTTCTAAAAATGTTTGAACCATGGTTTCACATATTTAAAATATGATTGAACTATGTTTTAGACATCTGGAAACTATTTGGCAGCACGCTCCCTCTCCACTCGTCGACCTCCACAACTCTGGTCTCGGCGCCGCGCAGACTTCGCAGAAAGGCGGTGCCCCCGCTCGGGCACGCCGCACACTTTTCACCCGTCAAGTCGTTAGCGGCGAGGCCGCACGCGCGCGGGACAGCGATCCCCCCAGACGATAGATAAGCCCCGTGTGGGCTTCGCCCGGAGGCGGCACTCCCGCGCCGGCGCATCGCCTGTTGTTCGGTCGTCGCGTCCCTGGGGCCCCGAGAGCGGGGCGAAACTGTCGTTCTCCACGACAGTCGGGGCGTTGACCTAAGGATCCCTAAATAAGGAACGAGGCCCCTTTTTTCCATGAGTTAACCTTCGATTCCCCGACGAAAACATAAGGCAAGCCTGAGGCAAGCTGTGAAACACTTAAGGAACGCGGAGCCCCTCCCCAACGAGAAGGGTTCCTTCTTCAGGGCCCCGACTGTAGGCGCCGCGCAGACTTTTGCGCAAAAGTGGCAGTGCTGCTCAGACGCGGCGCAGGCTGCGACTTCGCCGCGGTCCATCGGAAGTTTGCCCGCGCGACGGGAGGCCGAATCGTGCTGCTCCGCTGCGCCGCGTGAGGAGTGTCTGGAAGCTCTGATCGCGCCCGCCTGGCGGCCGGTGCTTTTTGTTTGCGCCGCGCCACATCGTTCGAAGCGCCGTCCGCTCGCTGGGAGGAACGCGCACCACTCCGAAAATCAAGCTACGCCACCATTGGCTCATATTCCCTGGGAGGAATGTTGGGAATGGGAGAGGCCTGCGTGCTCGCTCCACCGAGTTAACTTGATCTTTCCGTCTCCTCCTCCTCCTCCTCCTTCAACTACCTGCCCCTTCCGCTTCTCTCCTGTCCCACTCTTTTCCCGCTCCCCATCCTCCCCTTCCCTTTCCTTTCGCTTCTCGCCTTTTCATGCTTATGTAATACAATATCCTCATTATATGCCACGATCCCCCTGCCATATCGGAAGTCCTCGTGGCAGCACCACAAGACGTGTCGGCAGGGAGGGCTGGGCGGTTCCTTAGCGCTGATGACCCTAAGGCTTGATATTCCCAACAGCTACAACAATGGAGCGCGGGTCGTTTTCAAAGCGTGGCCATCGCACAGCGCCACTCGCCTTCGACTCCAAAACTCCCAAGCAAGAGAAACACAAGGGGCAGAAGGATTTGACGTGTTGCTATCGTCTTGGCGCTGGGCAAATCCGTGTTACAAGTCACACCACCTACCCCGATGGTGGTCAGGTCGTTCTCAAAATGTCGCCCTCGCCTCAGCACCGCCCGCATTTGTTTGATAAGCTCCCGCTGGCCACAAGGATTGAGGGCCTATGGAGCATATTGCTGGCATCTGTGCGTATATTGCAGCATCGGTGGCCCATCTTGGGTTTACGACGGTGTTCTTCCTCCTCCTCCTCTTCCTCCACCGGCTGCGCAATGCCTAAGAGATCAGTCAGTCGCTCGCGCTGTCCACGCATGCACATGCGCCTTCACACAAGGAGAAGCAGAACGAAGACGAGAAAGCGAATAATGAGGAGGAGGAGGAGGAGGAGGAGGAGGAGGCTGACCCATGCTGTCCAATCCCAGGCCTCCCTCCTCCTCCTCCTCCTCCTCCTCCTCCTCCTCCTCCTCCTTCTCCCGTTGCTGTTGCTATGGGAGCGGGGTGTAGCTGCACAGCGCTACCATACCCCCCCCAAGCGGCAGTTGCCGCTGGGGGGGATCAAACAAACAGGAACATTGAAAACATAAGTTCCACGCAGGCGAGGAGGACCCTCCAGGGACAGGGGACAGGGTAGCTGTGCCCCCCGCCACCTCAAGGGGGGAGGAAAGGACGAAACGGCGGGGGCGACACTGCGACAAACAATATGTAGAGGAGAGTTTGAGGGTAAGCAAGGTGTGGGCTGGGGCGCCTCCTCCTCCTCCTCCCCCTCCTCCTCCTCCTCCTCCTCTCCTCCTCCTCCTCCTCCTCCTCCCTCCTCCTCCTCCTCCTCCTCCTCCTCCTCCTCCCCTCCAAGGGCAAAGCGAGACACGCATAAATCTGCACAAATTCCCAGATGCACGACCTGTTTCAATGCTTCCCTGGTTTCCCCTCCCCCTCGGTTTCCAATGTGTGCCCATATTCCCATTGGAATAAACGTTTGCACGTTTTTACGTCGATGCCTGCCGTGCCAAATCGTCTGTGTTCAGGACGACGCCCACGTCGCAGAGCCCCCTCGCTGAGCAGGAGACGCCCGTGGGGCGGGAGGACGAAGGGAAGGACGAGGCGGGGAAGGACGAGGATGGGAAGGGCTTAGCAGAGGGGAAGGAGGACGAGGAGGGGAAGGACGCCCGTGGCGAGGGGAAGGACGAGGGGAAGGACGGGGAGGGAAGGCCGAGGAGGGGAAGGAGGGGACGCATTGCCAGCCGAGCGCTCAAGGGGGGGGGGGGCCTGCTGGCAGGAAAGACCCTCTGAGCTCACCCCTCCCCCCCGCCGCTGCCGACACGCCTCCGGCAGCCCCCCGGGGGCCCTCCGAGGCATCACCACGCCGAGCCGCGCCGCGGCGCCCAGCCTCCGCAGCAGCGGCGCCCCCTCCGCGCCCACCGCCGCGCCGCCGGAGCCCGCGTGCAGGCACACCACCCAGTCGGCCAGGCCGCCGGCGCCCTTCGGGGGTCCTCCCCCCTCCTCCTCCTCGTCCCTCCTTCCTCCTCCTCCTCGTCCTCCTTCCTCCTTCCTCTTCCTCCTCCTCCTCCTCCTCCTCCTTTCTCCTTTCCTCCTGCTCCTCCTCCTCCTTGCTCCTCATCCTCCTACCTCTCGCTCCCCCCTCTTCCTCCTCCCCGTTGTCTTCTCCTGATCTTCTCCTTTTCTCCTCGTCTCCTCGTCCCCTCTTCTCCTCTTCTCCTCCCCTCCTCCTGCTCCTCCCTTTTCCCTCATCAATAACTCCTCACTGTCGCACCTGCAGACGTGTCCGTAAGCCGGGCCGGGCGTTTCGCCTGAGATTTCCTCGCCAATTCTGATCCTGAAGCTTGCAGCTTGCAGCAGCTTCAACGATGGAAGCCGGGTCCTTTTCAAAAAGTTGCTCTTGCCTTCCACCCTTCCACCCGCCACACGCGAACACTGCGACACTTCTAAGGGTGTAAGCCGGTCCCTTTTCAAAATGTGACTCTCGCCATAGCGCCGCGCACATTCGTTTCAAGAATGAGCGACGGTCTCAAAAGTGGAAGCCGGCTCCTTTTTCAAAAAGTGGTTATCGCCGTAGCGCCGCGCACACGCGTTCTTGAAAATAGCGACAATCTCAAGGATGGAAGCAATTTTTTCCAGAACGCGGTTCCCGCCATAGCGCCCTTCGCACATCCATGCGACCCACTCCTCTCACCACCCGATGCATCAGAACACACGTCTGCCCAAGCCCACACGACCTAAGTGAACCCACACCATCCCGTGTAACAAACAAGTACTCGGCGCACAACCATACGACCCAACCCTCACCATTCTACACAACAGGTGGCTGCTCGGTGCGCATCCGCCCAACCCAGCCCTCACCATCCTAGTTAGGCCAACTTTTGGGTTACCCAACAGGGGGTCCAGCTGAAAGGGGGTGGTGCAATAGATTTTGGGCAATAGTATTGCAAATGTATTGCGCTGGAGAATTGTATTGTATTGTATTGACTTGTATTGTTTTGTGTTGTGTTGTGTTGTGTTGTGTTGTGTTGTGTTGTATTGTGTTGTATTGTATTGTATTGTATTGTATTGTATTGTATTGTCTTGTCTTGTCTTGTCTTGTCTTGTCTTGTCTTGTCTTGTTTTGTCTTGTCTTGTCTTGTCTTGTCTTGTCTTGTCTTGTCTTGTCTTGTCTTGTCTTGGATTGGATTGGATTGGATTGGATTGGATTGTATTGTATTGTATTGTATTGTATTGTATTGTATTGTCTTGTCTTGTCTTGTCTTGTCTTGTCTTGTCTTGTCTTGTCTTGTCTTGTCTTGTCTTGTATTGTATTGTATTGTATTGTATTGTATTGTATTGTAGTGTATTGTATTGTATTGTATTGTATTGTATTGTATTGTATTGTATTATATTGTATTGTGTTGTGTTGTGTTGTGTTGTGTTGTGTTGTGTTGTGTTGTGTTGTGTTGTGTTGTGTTGTGTTGTGTTGTGTTGTGTTGTGTTGTGTTGTATTGTTTTGTTTTGTATTGTATTGTATTGCATTGTATTGCATTGTATTGTATTGTGTTGTGTTGTATTGTATTGTATTGTATTGTATTGTATTGTATTGGATTGTATTGTATTGTATTGTATTGTATTGTAGTGTAGTGTATTATATTGTATTCTATTGTATTGTATTGCAAGTAGTGTGTTGCACGCGAAAATCCAGCCATACATTTGCGCCCTGGAATGCATTGCACGCCCTAAATGTATTGTAACCCCACAAACCTATTGCACCTAATCTATTGCACCACCCCCTTGTCGCTGGACCCCCTTGTGGGCCAACCCGAACAACAGGTGGCTGCTCGGTGCGCATCCGCCCGACCCAACCCTCACCCTCCTAGCTAGGCCAACTACCCTCCTAGCTAGGCCAACTACCCTCACCCTCACCCTCACCCTCCTAGCTAGGCCAACTACCCCCGACTCGAACGGCCCTCCGCGGAAGGCGGCCAGGTCCCCAGGGGTCCGGCACCCCTGGGCGCTTCCGGAGGCCTCCGGCCACATCGCGAAGAAGGCCCCTGCGCTCGGGCGGGTGGCAATGGGCGGTGACCTACATGGGGGGTCTGAGGGGTGATGGGCATGTTTTCCACCACCACTACCCTAAGTTGAAGGGGGAGGAGGAGGAGGAGGAGGAGGAGGAGGAGGAGGAGGAGGAGGAGGAGGAGGAGTAAAAGGAGGAGAAGGACGAAGAGGAGGAGGAGGTAGAGGAGGTGGAGGACGAAGAGGAGGAAGACCCCCTCCCCTCCCACTTATGGTGGTGGTGGTGGAAAACAGGCCCATCATGGGGTGGAGCACAGGGCCCCACAAGGACCCCTTGGGGCCCCTGGTGGGCACCTGCTAGCTCCAAGCGGGGCCCTCAAGGGCCCCTCAGGGCCCTTGCCTGCACCACCCGTTCAGGTCACCCTCCCTTACCACCCGCCCGAGAGAGGCTCGGGGACGCGGTGGCCCTGGTACACCCAAGCCAGGGCAAGTCAGGCTCCGCAGGATCCCGGAAGATCCCGCAGGATCCCTCAGGAGCCTGCATCCCAGGCTGGGTCAGTGCAGCCCTGGCCCTGCAGGATCCTGCAAGATCCGGCGCCCTGCCTGACCCCCGTCTGCATGGGGACCCCCGTCTAATTTTTCGGAGTCCCGAAACGGTGCGGTGACAGACCGCGCGGTGACCTCGAAATCCCCCAAGACCTCGGATGCCCCAGTCGCCCGAGACGCCCTCGGAGAACCACCCGAGTCCCGAAACCGTGCGGTGACCCCGAATCCCCACCTGACTCACCACACGGTGTGGTCACCACCCCGTCTGCGTGGGGACCCCCGTCGAAATCTGAGCCCCGAGGGGCCCTGCGCTGCAGGCTTCCCGGGGTGCCACTCGGTCGGCGCGAAGCGCCGGCGGCGCCCCGCCCCCGCGAGGGTGCTCGCAGGAGGGAGCGGCCCGCCGCACACGCCCCCCCTCTCTTCAGAAGGGCTCAGGGCCTGTCTAGAGGCCTCCTCGATGCTCGCCATCGCTCGGACGTCCATTCCCTGTGTTTTTTCGGTTTCGTGCGTGTGTTTTTCGCCAAATGATCAAGGATGCTCCTCGATGGTCCTCGCCGAGGAAAAAACGCACACGTCCGAGCGATGCCAAGGATGGGGTCGGAGTAGATGTGGTCGGAGGATCGCGCCGCATCGCCGACACATCGGCGATGCATCGGCGATGCATCGGCGATGCACCGGCGATGCATCGCCGACGTCGGCGATGCATCGGTGACGTCGACGTCAAGCAATATGGGCTGCACGTCGAGCCGCCTCGGCAATGCATCGGCGATGCGGCGCGATCCTCTGACCCCATCTACTTCGACCCCATCTAAGAGGCCGAGACTGTCTGGATTTAGAGGCCGCCTCGCGTTGTAAAAGATTGCAACGGGAGGGTTTTCGCTATTTTCTTCCTCCAGGGGCCCTTCCTGGGCTTGGAACCGTCGAAAAACTACCCTGGTCGAAAAAAACTGTCCCCTGGAGGGGGTCCAGACCTCTGGGGGTCGGCGTTGCCAAACGATCATGGCGTCGGGGGTTTGCCAAACAATCACGGCGTCGGGGGTCCGGGATGGGGTCGGAGCAGATGGGGCCGGAGGACCGCGCCGCCTCGCCAATGCATCGGCGGCGACGGCGATGCATCGGCGCCATAGTGGCGTGGAGAAAATCTGGCGCCATGTCGAGCCGCATCGTCAATGCATGGGCGATGCGGGGCGATCCTGGGATCCCATCTGCTCGGACCCTATCTGGGAGGCCTAGAGGATTGTCGTCATCCCCTCCATGTCCAATTTTTTCCAATGTTACACGAGCAAGGCGTGCACTTCGGGTGTCTCACTTGCTTTCCAAGGAACTGGGCCGTGAGGCGGATCTGGCGGCTATGCTGTTGCCGTCGCCGCCCCGTCGCCGCCCGTCGTCTGGGCCGTGCGGCTGGTGTGGCGGCTGTGCTGTCGCCGTCTCGTCGCTGCTGATCATACCTGACATGGTATTCACGCTCGCTCGCTCGTGTCTGTGCCCCGCTGTTCAGCCTGACTCTTCACCCTCCACCGCGCGGCGCCGCAGACCCCCCCCCGACACGTGCGCGCACCGTGCGGGCGACATGCAGGCAGACCCAGAACGACGGGCTG
>CAUYUJ010018404.1:125000-181183 GCA_963575745.1 Prorocentrum cordatum
GCAAGGCGGGGGGAAAACGAAAGAGCGAGACAGATGCAAAGAAATACCGAGAGAGGGAGAGAGAGAGAGAGAGAGGCGAATGAGAGAGAGAGAGATACTGCATAGCACGGGGAAAACATCATACATAACGGTGTGAGCAGGTACTGCGTATCATATAGTGGGATAGATATAAGGCGCTCCCAAGCGATACATATATATAGAGAGAGAGAGGGAGAGAGAGGGAGAGAGGGGGAATGAGAGAGGGCTTGCATAACAAAGAAAAGAATGACCAGCACCATAATGAGAGAGAGAGAGAAACACAAGAAAAAAAGAGAAAAAGGGAGCGCCCACCGACAGCTGTTCACCGAGAGCCGCCCACCGAAATCGGCCGGCCACTCTCGCCAATATCTTGAGGGGGCGCCCACCGAAAGCCGACCACCGAGAGCCACCCACCGAAATCGACTGGCTACTTTCGCCAATCTCTTATGTGTCAGCTCGGATTTTCTCAGCGTAAACACTGATTGGGGAACTAAGGTAACCCCAGGAAGCATTTAAGAACCCCCCCCCCCCCCTTCCGGCAAATCGTTAACCCTTCCGCACCCTGGAAGCGTTACCTGGCACCAGGAGCCCTCCTCCTCCTCCTCCTCCTCATCCTCCCTCCTCCTCCTCTCCTCCACCCACGAACTTCCTCCTGCCCCCTCCTCCTCCTCCTCCTCCTCCTCCTCCTCCTCCTCCTCCTCCTCCTCCTCCTCCTCCTCCCGCGCCCCCCTCCGCGAATTTGTTGTGTGTCCAGGGGCCAGGCCTCCGCGAATTTGTTGTGTGTCCGGGTGCTAAACCTATCGTGCGGTTATTTCGGCCCCTCGGAATATCGAATAAAAATGCGGTGCTAAGATATCGCCGGGGGGGTTCTTAAATGCTTCCTGGGGTTATATGGGCCTGTCCCAAGGGGTTTCAAAGAAACGCCCAGGGACAACGTATCCGCCACCGTACCTTGCGCACGTGGAGGCGTGTAAGAATGCCAACGTCTGTCTGGTCGGGTTCTTTTGATTTTCTAAGGGCACCGCCTCTCTCCCGGCCGCACGTTGTCTCGTGCACCGCCCCCCCCCCTTCCCGAGGCCGTAAGCCCTTGCAACAAAAAAACAGCAGGTTCGCGCTCCCGAGGCCCAGATAGCCCAACGATAGCACAGCATCGCTCCAAGACCGGCCACGTTGGATTTGAGACGGCCCAAGGTGGCTCCAAGACGGCCCACGAGGCCGCCAAGGCTTCTGCAGAGAGCCCAAGAGCCTTCCCAAGGGGGCCTCGGAACAAAAATCGATATTTCCCCCCATGCTTTCGTGTGTGTGTGTGTGTGTCTGTGTGTGTGTGTGTGTGTGTGTGTGTGTGTGTGTTCGGGTTCTCTCGCTCTTTCGAGATTCCGACGTCCCAAGACGACCCAAGAGGGCACCAGTACTGCGCCAAGACGGCCCAAGAGGCGCCCCCAAGAGGGCCCCACGACAGCACGACAGGGCCCGAAGACGGCCCAGGAGGCGCCCCTCCCCAGGAGAGCTCCAAGACTGCCCCAGAGGGCTCCAAGACGGCCCCAGGAGGCGCCCACGACTGCCCAAGAGGGCCCAAAGACGGCCCCAAAGAGTGGGAGCACGAACCTCGAACGCGAGCCCTTGGCCCCAACGAGGCCCCAAGCAACGCCCCTTGCCTTATCGAGAAGCTGCCGCCTAGAGTGCTGCGCGCCGGCACGGTGGCGAAAGTTCTCTGGCGGCAGCTGGATCGTGCACCATGCTTCGGCCGGTTCTCCTGACGACAAGTGGTGGAACAACTGCATATATATATATATATATATATATATATACGTATATATATATGTACATAGATGCACGTATATACAGTGAGCTTGAGACGCCATTGGTCACTAAGTGATGGGCAGACACAACATGGCATACTGGACACGTTCCTAACCCCGATGCTGTAGACCAGGGGAGGCTGCCCTCTGGCCGCGCCCTGCTGTGCGAGGCGCCGACCGCGCCAGGAAAGCATGACCACCAGAGGTCAGCTGCCCCTGGCCTAATGCGGGATGACGATTAATAACAAAAATTGGAGAGAACGATTAAAAAAAGTTGTCTGCTATTTCTGCATCAATTTTCTGACTGGAAGAGAACGATTAAAAAATAGTTCTCCAGCCCGCGGCCGGTTTTCTAATCGTCATCGCGGGCATTTCTTAATCGTCATCCTCCATTACGGTGGGGAGCTTTTGCTCGGCGTGTCGCCGCGGCAGCCCTGGCGGCACGCTGTGCCCTGCACGCGGACAGCGTGTCGCTCCGCTCTGCAGGGCGGGAGGCTCGGGATGGCTCGGCACGGTGCAGCCTGGAGACTGGGGAATGGATGGCGTGTCGCGTCGAAGCGTGGTTTATCAGCCTGGAACATATCCCTATCCCTATGCTGGGTATCTCCTCATCACGATGCCAGTCTTAGGAATTCCCTTATTTTTTGAAGGCGAATCCCTAAGATTGTCATCGCCTTTTGGCGTGTCAATCTCAGGGATAGGGATACGTTCGAGGATGGTAAGTGGTAGCGTGGTGGGTCAGGACCAGCGGAGCGATACGCTGGCCAACAGTTCCCGACGGGACGTGCCACTCGCACCGCTGTGGACCGTAGACCGGGGGCGGCTGATCTATGGTAGCACCTTGCTGTGCGAGGCGCCAGCCGCGCCTGGCAAACCACTGCCAAAGGTCAGCCGCCCCTGGCCTGTATGGAGCGGTAGTGGCAAGTGAGCCCACGACCTCGTAGCCGTCACCCGAGCAGGCTGCGCTCGCGGCAGGCCGCAGGTCCCGGTCGATGGCCGCGTGGCGGGCCACGACCTCGGCGCGCCGACGGCGTCGACGTCGAGAGTCGTCGTTTTGGAAACAACGGCACGCAAGGGTGACCCTAATTAGGCACGAGTGACCTTTGGTGCGCGGCTTGCCTGGAGCCGCGGGGGGGGCCGAACCCAAGCGCGCAAGACGTTACCGTCGCATCATCGCGTTCGGCGATCGGGGGGGCCCCAGTGGGCCCGCACCGAAGGTCACTGCGGCGAAGGTTACGTGTAGTCGGTGGAAGATGTTTTGGGGGGCGTTCCTGGAGGTTCTCATGGCCACGGCCAGGGCCAGACGCATGCGGTGGCTGGGTTCGAGCGTATTTTTTGGGGGTCGCGGAGCGCAACCTCCGACCAGTTTTGCGGACGGACTTGGGGGTCGGGCGGGTTTTTGGTAGGGGAGGAGATGGCAGAAGGCAACCTGCTCAGATGGTTGCTTAAACGCTTGGCCCCCTTCGCCCTCGGGACTGCGAGGAGGGTTTCCCACTCCTGCCCCTGCCTCCTCTGCGCTCTCTCGCTCTTTCTCTCTCTCTCTCTCTCTCTCTCTATGTGTGTCTCTCTCTCTCTCTCGTTCTCCCTTTTGATCTCTCGCTCAAGATTTGGTGGGGGGTCGAAGCTGGTAGCTGGGCCCAGGGGCCCCAAGGGCGTCTGGAGTGCCCCTCCCGGCGGCCTGAAGACCCCCAGCAGGTCTTCCGCAGGGGCTAGGGTGTCCCCGAGGACGTTTCTCAGAAGGCGGCGAGGCCCCCTCCTTTCTTAGAAGTCCACCCGCGTCGCCCGCCCCCCTTGCGCGCCGCCGGACCTCGTCGGTGTCGATACCTCGGGAAACCACCTCTCAGGGGACACCGACTGTGCACCTGCAACGGGCGCAGCCTAACCGACCCCTTCCGTGACGAGCCCATTCCGTGACGCGCCCCTCGCACTCGAGTCTCCCCTCTGGCCGCCTGCCCGCGTCTTGGAGCGAGGCGGGAGGCGGTCACGGAAACGTCGGTTTGCCATGGGTTGGTCAGGCCGCTTTTGCCGATCCTGGCTGGCCCACTCCTGGGCCGAGGATCGGTGTACATGACATGCGTTCTTGGCCAAGCGGGGAAGGCATATACACCGATCTTGAGCCAAGGGCGGGCCTGGGAAGGTCGGCGGCAGGTGTGCGTTCGGCGTCCTCCAAACCTCGGGACCGACGGATTCTACAAAATACTCCTGCAGGGCCTTCTGAGAGGTCACCACGTCCACCTCCAGGAGCGAGTCTGCCTGCTCCATGAAGGAACACGCATACGCGAGCTCTGCCTCCACTGGTCTCGCCGGGTGGTCCGCAATATTGCCGAGCACGCCGTACTGCAAGCCCCACCACATCACTTGCAGCAAGGCCTGGTGGAGCAACGACCAGCCGTGCAGGAGCATGAGCAGTGGTTCCCGCACCTTGATTTGAGTCCCCACACGCACTCGCATTCAGGCTTTCCCACGACTGGCAGACCCGTGTGCGTCTGGTGTTTGAAAGGATGCTTCGTGTGCGGACACGTGACACGGTGGATGAGATGACATGGCACTGACGGGTGTATTGCAAACTCGTTGACGGGAAATGGCCGGTGGATGTTGGGCTTATTATGGTCCTCCTTTTCCTTTTCCTCCTCCTCCTGACGATCGTCAGTTTAATCACCACCACCACCATCCACATTATTATTATATAGATCACCACCACCGACATCATCATCACCATCATCAGATTCGTCATCATATCCATCAACATCATAGTCAGACTCACTAACATCATGGTCACCACGGCCATCACCATCAGCAACGTCATCATCAGCAGCATCGCCATCATCATTACCACCGCCGCCATCATAATCACAACTACAACCACCGTCACCACCACCAAAAGCAGTACCATCGTCGTCATCACCCACGTTATCGTCATCACTATCAACATAATCGCCACCGACATTGCCACTGTCACCATCATCACCATCATCATTTTCCCGCCCCGAGTTGCGATCGGGCTTAGGGCGGAGGCCGCGTGCGGCGCGCGCGAACGGGCTCGCAGGGCCCTCGCCCTCGTCGCGCTAGCAGGCCGAGCGGCGCCGCTCAGGAGAAGGAGATCTCCTGGGCGGCGAAGAGCACGCGCAGCAGGTACCGCAGCTAGCCTCGGCAGAGGGAAGGGCGGAGTGAGGGAGGGGAGCCGAGAAGCTACAGAAGCTCAGACGCGCGCGAGGGGGGATTATCAGAGAGAGTATTTTCCCGCCCCGCGCCTGCGATCGGGCTTCGGGCAGAGGCCGCGACCGGCGCGCGCGGGGGGGCCCAAGGGCCCGAGACCCCGGCGCGCGCGCGAGCCGAGCGGCGGCGCTCCGTGGAAGGAGATCTCCTCTGTGCTGAAGAGCACGCGCAACCATGCCCATGCTCAAAGTACTTGCGCACTGACAAGGCGATGGCGGCGGCTGAAATTTGCGCGCACCACGCAGAAGGGTCCGCGGCCAGAAAGGAGGCGACAAGGCGCTCGCTAGCGGCAGCGCAGCACGCAATGCGCGCACGAGCTAACGCGGGGCCGGCGGGCGCGACGGACGATGCGGCGGCGGCGTGGAGACGGCGCTCAGCGCTAGAGGCCCAGCGCCAGCGGACGCGCCAAGAGACGCGAGGAACGTCTTCCGCGGCCATGTAGAAGTCCGTCGGGCCGCGTTGGATAGCGGGGAGCCCAAAGCCGAAAGCAAATGGTTCCAGCGAGTGCGGAAGTCGCTCTGCCCGAAGGGCGCGCGCGGATCGGTGGAACGCAAATGCTGGAACACCGGTTCCAGGGGCTTCACCGACGACCTGTCGGAGCAGCGAACGTGCTGCGCCAGAAAGGCACGGCGGGTCTTCGGCGCCGTCGCGACAAGGAAGGCATCGCCGCTGGCGCCCAACCTTTTGCCAGGCAGCGCAAGGTCGCAGCGGCGGGCAGCCAGCTGTTCGCCGGGCCGGAAGAACATAATTACCCCTTCACTTGGGTGGATCAGTGCTTTTAAGTACTTAGCTGACTTGGTAAGTACTTTCGCGGACTTGGAAGCGACCTGTTCGTAGTGCTCAGCTAGGTTTTTAATCCGTAGCTTTCGAGAGTCTTAGCTTAGTAACTTAGCCCTGCGTTTAGAAGTACATACTAAATACTTAAATAAGTACTTAGCTTGACTCGCTAAGAACTTAGCTTACACTTCCACGGACTTAGCTACATACTTAGGAAGTGGCATACAAGTGCCTTAGCTAAGTACTTCGCTCCACACATATATATACTTACTAAGCACTCTAAATGTCGAACTAAGTACTTAGCTAAGTGCTCGCATTGACACGACGGGCCTCACGAACGCATTGGCACGTCAGAGGTCTCAAGGCCCTTTAAGATATGAGGGGTGTTCCACTGAGAGCCTTCTTCAGATTTCAGGAGGGCCCCCATTTTAATGGCAGATGCGGATGGTGGGGTAAACCGAAACCGTGTTGAGGAAACGAAGGAGGACGACGATGACGCCATTGATAACAGGGCCACGGCCGAGGATAAACCGCAATGCTGCCGACGATGGGTGTGGTGATGTTGCGGCAACATCAGCATCGCCATGCCATGGTGGTGATGAGGATGCCGATGATGACAGTGCGTGCGATGGACATGATGGTTGGTCGCTGCCGCGCTCAAGCGCCGAGAACCCCAGTCCGCATCGCCGCCCGCGCGCGACCGACTTCGTGCGCGGATGATGAATGAAAGGGCGATAATGGCGATGGTGGCGAGATGGGGGGGATGGGAATAGACCGATGAGTGGTGAGAACGGGAATCGGAGGCCGAGGGGTGCATGCTGCTGACGGTGCCGACGGTGCTGCTTCAGCTGCAACATCGGCAGTGCTCGCAGCGCTGAAGCGATGAGAGCACTGTCCGCACTGCCACCCGCGGTTTCTGAGGGTGGCGGCGTTGGTGGCGATGGTGATGCCGACGGGGATGGCGCTGATGATGACGATGTTGTCGGCGCACAGGCGATGGTGATGCCGCGTCGTCGCCTCTCGCTCGTGCGCAGTGCACGATGCGGTCGTGGACCGCGTGCCTGCAGGCAGCTTCGGCCAGGGCCACTACAGCGCACCTGGGCGATGCAGAGAACGCCCTGATGCACGGCTGCTTTAGCAGACGCGCACAAGGACGTCGCGCACCTGTAAATGCATGCATATCTGCACGTGCGCACATATACATACGGTGGGCACGAGGCGCCCGACGCGACAGTATCCCAGATGAGCAGCATGCGCACGACGCATTACATGCCGAAGTTGTCCTCTCCCCACAGCAGGACAAGATGCGCGCCGTCATCGACGCCGTCCGAAAACCAATACATGCAGCGCGCCCGCCACATCGCTGGGATCGCCCCCCCCCCCCCCCCCCCCATCCGTCGACCAGCACGATGAGCTCGGGCGGGCGGTTGTGGCGGCCCACCACGGGCCACCGCCGCGGTGGCGGGGACGCGGCATTCGTGCGCGGAGGCCGCCAACTGGACCCCATTTGAGCCAGAACAGCTCGCGTCGGCAGAGAGTGCCACGTCGCGCGTGCGCGCGCGCGTTGCTGCAGCGCCGCGTTCGCCCATCGCGCACCAACGTGGCGCTCAGCGCCACATTGATGTGGTCGGGGGCTATTGGCGTTGGAGGAGTGGCGCAGCGGGGCGGGGGGCGGGATCTGACGGCGGCGTGGGATATGGGGATGGTGGAGGCCATGGAATGACGGAGCGGCGGCCGCCCGCGGGGTGGGCCGATTGCACCGCTGTGCTTCTATGCATACATATATTTATAGAGATACATTATCCCAGCGCGACCCGACTTAGGAGTTGGAGCCCCTAGGAAAGCATCATTAGTAGTGACAGTAAAACTAAGCCAACGCTAACCTCAAGCTAAGTTCAAACTAAGCTAAAGCTAAAGCTAAGCTGAGAACTAAGCTAAACCTAAGCTCAAGCCAAGCTGGAGCTAAGCTCAAGCTAAGCTAAAGCTAATATAAAATCAAGCTCAAGCTAAGCTAAAGTTAAGCTAAAGCTAAGCTGAAGTTAAGCCAAAGCTAAACTAAATCTAAGCCTAAGCCTAAGCTAAAGCAAACACTAAACTAAAGCTAAGCTAAAGCTAAGCGAACACTAAGCAACAGCTAAGCTCAAGCTGAGCTAAAACTAAGCTATAGCCGAGCTGAAGCTAAGCTAACGCTGAGCTACATCTAAGTTAAAGCTAAGCTAGAGCTAAGCTAAAACTAAGCTACAGCTGAGCTGCAGCTAAGCTAAAGCTCCTCTAAAGCTTAGCTGAAGCTAAGCTAAAGCTAAGGTCAAGCTAAGCTAAAACTAAGCTGAAGTCTAAGCTAAAGCTAAGTTAAAGCTAAGCTAAAGCTAGACTGAAGCTAAGCTAAAGCTATGCCAAAGCTGAGCTAAAGCGAAGCTGAAGCTAAGCTGGAACTAATTCAAAGCTGAGCTAAAACTAAGCTGAAGCTAAGCTAAAGCTAAGTTAAAGCTAAGCTAAAGCTAAGCTAATTCAAAGCTACGTTAAAGCTAAGCTAAAGCTAAGCTAAAGCTAAGCTAAAGCTAAGCTAAATCTAAGCTAAAGCTAAAAGCTAAAGCTAAAGCTAAAGCTAAAGCTAAAGCTAAAGCTAAAACTCAAGCTCCCAGGGGACTGGGGGAACCGCGGGGCGGACGCCGGGGGAACTGCCCGGGGCGTTCTGCACTGCCCGGCCCCTTTAAGCTAGACGGTAAGAACCCTTCTAGGCAGAGCCTAGGTAGAAAATATTCACAAATTGCTCAAGTCGCGGTCCGCTGCTGGACCTGAGCGCCTCGCCCCGCCTGGGGCGACCCGCCGTGCCGCCGATGGCCCAGAAGCGCCGCGTCGACGAGGGCGAGGCGCTGGCCGCGGAAGTGCAGGCCGCCGACGCGCTCGTCAAGGCGAGCGAGCAAGTTGGGACGACGACGACAGCGACGACGACGACCCTGACGACGGCGACGACGGCGGCGGCGACGATGGCCCCGACGGCGGCGGCGGCGGCGACGACGGCGGAGATGGCGATGACGATGCGGGCGTTGACGACGATGGGCGCGCTGCAGCGTGCCCGCGACTATCGCCGCGGCGGTGGCCAGGGGGGCGGGCGCGGCGACGACTGCAGGCTGCGTTCGAGCAGGGCCAGTGCTGCGGCGAGCTGAGCCAGCAGCTCGAGCTCGCCCAGAGTGCGGCGCAGGAGTTCGAGCTGCTGTGGCGCGATGGGGAGGCGCGCAGGGGGGCCGCGGAGATCGCGGCGGCCGAGGATAAGGAGAAGGCGGAGGTGGCGGCGCTCAAGGTGCGCCTCGAGGGCGCCAACGTGCGCATCGACGACCTCGACGATGCGCCCGGGGAGCGCGCCGAGGAGCTCGGCCATGAAGCTCGCGGGCGCGCGCTCGCCGCCGACGCCGCCCAGCGCCTTCGGCCCGCGCGGGCCGACGCCGATGCCGCCCGAGGCGCTCGCGGTGGCGCTGGGCGGCGTCGCGAGCGTGCTCCGCGGCGCGCTCGCGGGCGCGCGGCCGCCGAGCGGGCCATGAGCGGCGGGCGCGCGCGGACGGTCGTGCTCAGCGGACGCGGAGCAAGGTCACGCTGACCGCGTGGAAGGGGCCAACAAGCCCTGATAATCCTTCCGCCTCCGCCAAGCTGAAACTGTCGGAGGTGCGGAAGGACCCGGGCAACGCCAACATACCACCCCCTTTCCGAACGGCCAGAGGGATCGCGGCGTAGCTCTGGTCGCCCTCGTCCAACCGCCAGCGATCGCAGCGAGTGGCTGACGGAGGAGTGAAGGGGTGGAGGACGGGCCAAACTGGCCCATCGGGAATGGCGAGACCCCCTGCCGCCGAAGCAGCGGCCTCCATGGCTGGCGGCGCGAGCGCCAGCCTCGGGGAGGAGCTGCGGGAGGGGAAAGGCCCGCGCGCGCTCCTCAGCCCGCGCTACTGGGCCGTAGGCCAGGGCGCGCTGCGCGCCGCGATGGCGCCCGTCGAGGGTTCCGATCGCGCCCCGCGCGCAGGGGAGGCCCGTCAGGCCCCGCCGACGGGCCGCGAAGGCCCCAATGCAGCAGTCCCCGAGGAGGCTGCAGACAGCAATGGCTCCGAGCAGGGCCACGACCGTCTGCTGCTCAGATCCAACGCCAGCCAGAGGCAGACGGCGGGGCAAGCCGCGGCCCGGGGGGGGCAGTGCCCCCCGCCGCCCGGATCGGCCTGAGCGGACCACGGGAACCCCGCGGAGAGAACACTGAGGTCCGCAACTTGGGGAAGCAGTTGGCCCACGAGCCGCTCGTAGAGCACGGCTCGCAGGCCCTGGAACAACAGCGCCCCACACCCCTCGATGGCAAACTGTGCGAACGCCTGCATGAAGCGCCCGCCCGGGGAAGCCACGCGAGGATTCGGGCCGAAAAGCTGCAAACGACCGGGCGCGCGCGAGGGGGATAATAAATTACCCCAGTGCGACCCTACCTAGAAGTTGGAGCCCCTAGGAAACCAGCATTAGTTGCTATGCTATGCTATGCTATGCCATGCAATGCTACGCTGCGCTATGATATGCTACGTTATGATATGACATGCTGCGCTATGCGATCCTATGCTATGCTATGATAACCTATGGTATGTCATGCCGTGCTGTGCTATGTTAAGTTATGCTATGATATGATATGGTATGATATGATGTGCTAAGCTATGCTATGCTATGCTATGCTATGCTATGCCATGCTGTGATATGCTGCGATATGCTATGCTATGCTATGATTGGCTATGTTGTGATATGCTATGCTATGCTAATGCAGCGCTGCGTTATGGTAAGCTAAACTAAGCTAAGCGAAGCGAAGCTAGCCCTCTAGACAGAGCCTAGGTCGGGAATTACACCCATACTAATATGCTGTGCTACGCTATGCTATGCTACGCTATGCTATGCTATGATGTGCTCTGCTATGCTAAAGCTCAGCGTTGCTAAGATGAAGGTAATCTAAGCTAAGATAAACCTGAGCTAAGATGAAGCTGAGCTAAGCTAAGATGAAATAAGCTAAGCTAAGATGCGATAAGCAACGCCAGGCTAAGGGGACGTAACTGAGGGAACCGCGGGGCGGATGCCGGGGGAACCGCCCGGGGCGGTTTCCATTGCCCGGCCCTTTAAGCACACAGGGTAAGAACCCTTCCAGGCAGAGCCTAGGTAGGGAACATAGTACATATAAGAAGCATAAGTATACTTAGACTGGCATAATAAAACACAACAATAATACGAATGTTGAAAATATTACTACTCATGTTAACGTTACGAAGCACATTACAGTTAGTCCAAAAAACGAATAGGCACGGTGCGAACAATGATACTACACATGCTACTGTCATTCATACGGCTACGACTACGCCTACTACTACGACTACTGCTACTACTACTACTACTACGACTACTACTATTACTACTACTACTACTACTACTACTACTACTACTACTACTACTACTACTACTACGACTACTGATACTGGCACTACTGCTGGTACTACTACGGATACTACTATTACGACTACTACGACGACTACTACGACTACTACTACTACTACTACTACTACTACTACTACTACTACTGCTAGTACTAGTACTAGTACTACTACTACTACTACTACTACTACTACACTACTACTGAAACTACTACTACTACTACTACTACTAACTACTACTACTACTACTACTACTACTACTACTACTACTACTACTACTACTACGACTACTACTACTACTACTACTACTACCTACTACTACTACTACTACTACTACTACTACTACTACTACTACTACTACTACTACTACTGCTACGACTACTACTACTACTACTACTACTACTACTACTACTACTACTACTACTACTACTACTACTACTACTACGACTACTACTACTACTACTACTACTACTACTACTACTACTACTACTACTACTACTACTACTACTACTACTACTACTACTACTACTACTACTACTACTACCTACTACCACTACTACTACGACTACTACTAATACCTACTACTACTACTACTACTAACTACTACTACTACTACTACTACTACTACTACTACTACTACTACTATTCTACTACTACTACTACTACTACTACTACTACCACTACTACTAACGACTACTACGCTACGACGACGACGACTACTAAACTACTACTACGACTACTTACTACTACTAACTACAAGACTACTACTACTACTAACTACTACTACTACTCTCTACTGACTACTACTACTACTACGGATACGACGACAGCTACTACTACTACGACAAATGCAACAACAGCTACTACTGCTACTGCTACTACTACTACTACTACTACTACTACTGCTACTCCTACGACTACGAGTACAACGACTGCTACTACTAGGACTACTACTACTACTACTACAACAAGTAGTAGTAGTACTACTACTGTCACAGCTACTACTACTACTACTACTCCTGCTACTACTACTACTGCTACTACTACTACTACTGCCACTACTCCTAAGTCTACTACCACTACGACTACTACGACTACTACGACTACTACTACTACTACTACTACTACTACTACTGCTTTTACTACGCCTACAACAACAACAACTACTACTACGACTACTACTACGACAGCGACTACTACTACTACATGTGTAAAATCGGTACGGCTTCTATTACTACTAACAGTACTAGTAGCCGTAACACTTACAAGCATACTGGCCACAAAAAAAAAATAAAGAGAGGGAGCGCAAGAGAGATCGAGAGAGAGAGAGAGCATCCTCATTGTCATCATCATCACCACCAACATCACCATGATAATCATCATCACCACCACCATCTTTATCATCATCATCATCATCATCATCATCATCATCATCATCATCATCATCATCATCATCATCATCATCATCATCATCATCATCATCATCATCATCCGGCCTGCCCCCTGCGGGTCCGCGATCCTCCTCCTCCGCCCCCTCCTCCTCCTCCTCCTTGTTTTCCTGCTCCCAGGCGCCCTCATACTCTCCCTCATCCTCCTCCTCCTCCTCCTCCTTCTCGCCCTCTTCCTTCCCCATCTCCCTCTCCGAAGGGAAGAGAAGGAGGAGGGCGCCTGGGGGAGGAGGAGGAGGAGGAGGAGGAGGAGGAGGAGGAGGAGGAAGAGGGAGGAGGGAGGAGGGGCGGAGGAGGAGGAGGAGGAGGGAGGAGGAGGAGAGGGGAGAGAGGAGGAGGAGAGGAGGGAGGCGGAAGGAAGAGGAGGAGGAAAAAAGGAGGGGGAGGAGGAGAGGAGGGAACTCTGTCCCTCCTCATCCTTGTTCCTGCTGCTTGAGCTCTCTGCTTTGCTCCTGCTCCTCCTTGCTGCTGCTTGTTTCTTGTGATTCCCCGTCTCCCCTCCTCCTCCTCCTTCTCCTCTTCCTCCTCCTTCTCCTCTTCCTCCTCCTGGTCATCCTCCTCCTCCTCCCCTTCTCCTCCTCCTCCTCCTCCTCCTCCTCCTCCTGGTCATCCTCCTTTTTTGTACTCAGGACCCCATGAGGTCAAGAATCCATCCGAAATCCATCAGGGATCCATACAGAACCCAGAACAATCTTCAAGGGAACCCCCTGGAATCCCTGACGGGTTCCGCAGGAATCCTCGGGAGTGCCTGACGAATCCTTCAAGAACCTCCGGGAGTCCCCAGGAATCTCGAAAAAGCACCCGTCATCCATCCTTGAGGACTCCTTTGCGAATCCTCTTCCTCAGGAGTCCTTCGTGCAGCCCTCAATAACCCGAAGCAATCCTCGGGAATCCTCCAGCATCCTTGACGAATCTCGCAGGAAGTCTTAAAGAATCTCCCAAAGAGTCCTCAGGATGTCTTCAGGAATCCTGAAAATCGCTGGGGCCCCTTCAGGAATCCTCCTTCAGGGGTCTCCGGTTTCACTCCGGATTTCTTCGAGCATCCTCAAGGGCTCTTCAGAGTGTCGCGACAAGGAAGGGCCGCCGGGGAACTCCAGGGAATCTGCGCTGGGAAGCTAAACCGCTTCACCGGGAAGCGAACCCTTCCACTGGGGAGCATCTTTTTGTTCCAGGGGAAGGAGAAGCTGCAACAGCAGGTCGGACGAGGAAGAGTTGGGGCAGCGGCAGCTCAACATCGGTCCCCAGACGCACAACTGCTCCGAAACGCGTCCAGCTGCGGCGACGAAGGGGGCCTCCCGAAGGCCGCCTGCCGTTGTCTCGGCTCGCCCTCCTCCGCGAAATTGGGCAGGGATCGACCGGTGTAGCATTAGTATAAACATACCACAACTTATCATAGAACGAGAGAGACCTGTGTTCTTCAAGCATGAAGCTGACGTATGTGATCAAGGCTGCCTCAGCCAGAAGTGTTCTCAGGACATCTCGTGGAGACCTCCAAAAGGTTCTCAGTGAATTTGGTGGTAGGGCTATAACTAAGGAGGTCAAGACGCTTCGCCAATGCTTGAAACGAAGGAGCATGTGGGGGAACCCATACAGGTACCGATACCGCTACGCCCAGGACCTCTCATGGGGTGCGTTCTGACCAGAATTTCGAGGCGAGCCCAGCAGTGGCGACGAGGGCCTCTCAGAAGGCCCGAAAAGGCGAAAACGAGGGAAGGGTAGCGGTATGGGTAGTTACTGTGGGTTCGTGCGGCGTCGGCGAAAGACAACTCTTTGACACCACATCGATCGTTCCACCTTGAATCGATCGCGGCCCGATCGTTCAAGGCTGACTTTCGTCGGGCCCTGTGGCGTCCCCGTGTCCCTCGGTGCTTCCGCGTCGTTCTACCATACGGATGTCTGCGTTGAGCGCCTTCGCCAGCGCCGCCGGCCTGCCGTCGCGGCATGAACCAACCCACCGCTTCCTCCTCTGAGAGCATGGCCCCCCGAGCACCACCCACGGCGAGCACTCTGGCCGCGCGAGGGCGACCGCGGCGCCCGCCGCGAGCGCCCCTTCCACGAGGCCCGCGGTGCCGTCCAGCAGGCCTGACGGCGCGTAGCGGGGGAGGCCGAAACCGCAGCAGCGGTCGCGGGAGTCGGTCCCGCCTCCTCCTCCTCCTCCTCCTCCTCCTCCTCCTCCTCCTTTGGCTCGGCCTCCCTCCTCGGCCTCCTCGTCCTCGTCCTCGTCCTCCTCCTCCTCCTCCTCTTCATCCTCCTCCTCCTTCTCCTCCTCCTCCCGCCTGCAAGCCCCCCCTCCTCCTCTTCCCCTCGGTCGTGGCGAGCACTCTGGCAGCGCAGGAGCGGTCGCGGGAGCCTGTGTGGAGAAAGACAAACAGCGTAAACATAAACTGTTTGAACTCCGCGCGGATTGTGTGGCTCGGCGCTGGGGCCCCCTCTCTGGCGCGCAAAACGCGCCAGGGGCCGCGCCGGAGGCGCCGCAAAGGGGGCCCCTGCGCCGATCCGAGAACTCTTCGCGGAGTTCCGAACATTGATGTTTGTGCTGTTTCCTGTTTTTCGGTAGTATCAAACATGATTGTTGGCTTCGCTTCGCTTCTCTTGAAGCGGCCCCGGGCGGCCCCGGACGGCCCCGGAGGGGTCATCTGCTCCCGAAAATCGTGCAAAACCTCATGACATTCGTGCAGGGACTCCTTTGGTGGCCTCGAAATGGTTCCTGGACGCCCAACGAGCTCCCCAAGACGCCCAAGGTGTCCCAAAGACGGGCTACGAGGCCTCCTCGACGGCAGAAGAGGTCGTCACGAGTCCCCCGGAGGATTCCGAGATGCGTTCCAAGAGGGTCCCTGGACGCAGAAATTTGCCATTCCCTTTCGTGAAACGTACATTTTTCACAAGTTCGGCTTCTGGGTTCTCTAATGGTCCTCGAAATGGTCCTGGACGCCCAACGAGCTCCCCAAGACGCCCAAGGTGTCCCAAAGACGGGCTACGAGGCCTCCTCGACGGCAGAAGAGGTCGTCACGAGTCCCCCGGAGGATTCCGAGATGCGTTCCAAGAGGGTCCCTGGACGCAGAAATTGGCCATTCCCTTCGTGAAACGTACATTTTTCACAAGTTCGGTTTCTGGGTTCTCTGATGGTCCCCGACGGCCTCCAAACCCGCTCCCAGACGCCCCAAGAAGCTTCCAAGAGGGTCCCCCACATACCCCTAGAGGGCCCCCAGACGGGCCCACAGGCGTCCAAGACGGTCCAAGAGGGCTCCGAAAACGGCCTCCCGAGCGGTCCAGAAGCGCTCCGTGCGGCCTCCAAGAGAGCTGCACATGGTCCCTGACGGTCCACGAGCGATCCTCACCAACGGCGACGGCCTCCCGACGGCTCCAGAGGCTCCCAAGATGCCCCAAGAGGCATCCAAGATATGCCCCAAGAGGGCCTCGAGACGCGAAAAATCGCCCATTCCCTTCGTGAAACGTTTATTGTTTGACACGTGGGCCTTTTCGGGTGTCTTTGCTCCTGGATGGCCACAAAGCCCCCCGCACCCGCTCCCAGACGGCCCCAGACGCCTCCAAGAGGGTTCCCCACATAGCCCTAGAGGGCCCCAAGACGGGCCCACAGGCGTCCAAGGTGGCCCCAGAGGGGTCCGAAAACGGTCCCAAGAGCGCTCCAGGAGCGCTCCGACTGGCCTCCAAGAGAGCTCCACATGGTCCCTGACGGTCCACGAGCGATCCTCACCAACGGCGACGGCCTCCCGACGGCTCCAGAGGCTCCCACGATGCCCCAAGAGGCATCCAAGATATCCCCCACGAGGGCCTCGAGACGGCTCCCGGTCCTGTCGGCGTTGAACGACACTCCGCGACGACAACGACAACGACGGACGACCCTCCGATCGATCGCCCAACGGCCACCCCCACAGCACAGCAATTCTCCGACACGCTCAAAAAAACGACCTGCAGAGGCCTGCAGCCATCGCTGCGGCTGCCGCGAGCCCCACGTGCATGGGGACCCTGGGCGCGCGCGCATATGGGCCGAAACTGACTACGGAAACTGAGACCAAGAGGATGGGCGGCCTCACTACGCACCGAGGATGCTTCCTCCTTCCTCACCGCTTCCCCCCTTGGAAGGAACGGGCCTACCTGGCGCCGAATGAACACACCACGAGCCAATTTTTGAGCCAAAAAACACGCTGCCGAGTGACACCGCGCAGTGCCACCTCTGTGAACGCATGCCTGCCCATGATAGGCACGCGTGTGTGAATATGTATATGTATATGTACATATATATATATATATATATACATATACAAATTATAAATAGGGTTGGGTGTGTATATGTACATATACAATAATACACAAGGGTAATATATATATATATATATATATATATTATATATATATATATATATTATTTTTATTGAATAGATGCACAGAACATATGCAGATTCGCGTGACGGCCTGGTTCGGCGGCTGCTGAGGGTAGGCCTGGTGCGACGCAGCAACGGCCCGCGGCGGTTTGTCTCGGCGACATGGGGGGCTCCACCGAACACGATACTCACAGCAACAGCGTCCCTCAGAATTGCATAACGTTGGATTTCTTGTCGCGTGGCTGGAAGGAGGAGGGTTGCGATCCCTCAGGGCGTGCTCCGTATGCCATCACTCTGGTGGCGATGGGAGTCCTGACTGTCGACGGTGACGACACATTGCACGAGTAAGACCACGCGGGAGATAGAAAGAGACACTATGTTGGAACTGTCCGGACCCCCCCCCAGGGCTTTCCAGGAGTCCCAAGGGGTCGGCGGATATGGCGTAAGCCTATAGATCAATCAAACATGATTGTTGGCTTCGCTTCGCTTCTCTTGAAAACGCGGCAACGCAACGGGAACGGTACGAGCCTCGCATTGAACCGTTTCGTTTTGAAGTGCCGCCTCTGGAAACCAACCCAAACAGCCGTTCGCTGGCACCAGACAAGACCAAAGACAGCAAAAGCTGCAACGTCGTGGAAATAGGATGATTACGTCGCCGTCGTCGTCGATTTCGTCGATTTCGTCGTCGTCGTCGTCGTCGTCGTCGTCATGGTGGACGTCCGTGTCATCCTCCTTCTCCCCATCCCCCGGCATCTGACGTCCGACAAAACATCACATCGGAGCCCTAGACCCTACATTCCAGCACAATGTTGCAAGCTGGATCGAACCAGACGAAAACGCCCAAGGTGAAACCATTGCATCGCCAGGACCTCAGGGTCTCCCCTCCCTTTCCTCCTCCTCCTCCTCCTCCTCTGCTTTTCCTTTTCCTCCTCCTCCCGCACTCCTCCGCTGCCCTTCCTCCTCCTTATCCTCCTCCTCGTCCTCCTCCTCGTCCTCCTCCCTCCTCCTCCTCCTCCTCCTCCTCCTCCTCCTCCTCCCTTCGCCTCCTCCCTCCTCCTCTTCCTCCTCCTCCTCTTCCTCCACCTGCTCCTCCTCCTCCTCCTCCTCCTCCTCCTCTCATCATCATCATCCTCCACCCTCCTCCCCATCCTCCTCCTCCTCCTCCCCCTTCCCCTCCCTCTCCTCTCACCCTCACCCCCTCCCTCCTCCCTCTCCTCCCCCTCCTCCTCCTCCTCTTCCTCCTCCTCCTCCTCCTCCTCGCCCTTCTACTCCTCCTCCTGCACCTCCTCCCCCTCCTCCTCCTCCCTCCTCCTCGTCCCTCCCGTCCCCTCCTCCCTCCTACCTCCTCGTCCTCCTCCTCCTCCTCGTCCTCCTCCTCCTCCTCTTCCTCCTCCTCCTCCTTCCTCCTCGTCCTCCTCCTCCTCCTCCTCCTTCTCCTCCTCCTCCTCCTCCTCCTCCTCACCCACATTGCATGCTGCATGCTACTGAGGGGAATTCGTGCACCCCTCGGCCCCAACTCGCAGCCCAATCTAGATATACGATGGGCTGGGACGCCCACGGCTCGCGCGCAATCTTCGTGGGACTGCGCCGCCAGGGACGTGGGCCACCGCTGCAGTCCTTGTGGCAGCTGGCCCCTGAGAAGTCGCGTCTTGGCCTTCTTACCCGTACTTGTGGGGGGCACAAGGAGCATTAAAGGCATTCGACGTCGACGCTTCTCCGCATTTGTTGCAGAAAGCCACCCCACGGAAGGCATGGAGGTGCGGGAGGTGCGTCGCACGGAACGTCCAGGCATGACTCGACCTGCACAGCTGGCGCAGCCAAAACTCCTTGGTCCCTCGAGCCTGGTACCCGAAACAGATGTTGCACCGCAGTCCCTCAGGGACCTCCTCGAAGACATGCTGAGCATGGCCCCGCTTTTTGGGAGCCAGGACCCGTCCCTTCTTCCAGGGGGGCAGGGGGCGGCGCGGGGAAACCATCCCCAAACAACTCTTGAATGACAGCTGAACGGCGCTGGACCAGCCGCAGCTCTCGGTCGGCCTCCAGCGCGGGTCGAGTGACCCGCTCAGACAACTGGACACGGGTGGCTGCATCACTGGCAATTCGATCGGCGAGCTCATTGGCAAGATGGAGCCAAGGCTGGATGTTACAGCCCCAAAGATCGGACTCCGTAGGGTGAGACTTGGTTTTGTGACACTCCACGGTCCCGTCGAACCACTGGTGGGCCCCCCAGACAAACATGCCAAAGATCAGCGTTGGTTCTATATTTCCACTGGGCCCCTCGCAGAAATCCTCCAAATACATAGGCAGAGCCGGTCACGATCAGGAGCTCGCCAGCAAGATGGCGAAGGGCATGGACGGCCGCTTACAGCTCACCGCGGTTACTGGCCTGCTTTCCTGACAGGCCACCTAAAAGTGCTCCTGGAGTCTCCAGATCGGCGACCTTGATTCCTACTCCCCAATCAATTCTCCTGAGCCTCGACTCCAACGGGAAACGGCCTCCTCCAGTTTCGGTCCCCGCCAGGAACTGCTCCTCCTCCTCCTCCTCCTCCTCCTCCTCCTCCTCCCTGCTCCTGTTTCTCCTCCTCCTCCTCCTCCTCCTCCTCTTCCTCCTCCTCCTCCCCGTTCCTCCTCTTCCTCCCCCCCCTCCTCCCCCCCCCTCCTCCTCCTCCTTCTCCTCCTCCTCCTCCTCTTCCTCCTCCTCCTCCTCCTCCTCCTCCTCCTCCTCCGGTCGTGTTCACCCATGAGCTCGACCAGCTGGTCTTCGACGCGGAGGGGGGCGAAGCGGCCGTGGGTGCTGTCAGGCCGCCCTCCTTTACCACCAAGGGTGCCCACCTCTCCGCCGCGTCGGCGGAAGATGGAGGATGGGCACTGGATTCCGGTGCACCCGCAGCCCGTGGCCAAGCAGGCCCCCTGGCGCAGGGCGGCCCGGAAGCCGACCAGGGACTCCTGCGGGACCAGATCCTGCAGAATCGCCAGGAGTTCGAGGCCGCCAAAACGAAGGGCTCATCGGAGCCTGTAACCCAGGCCTGCTCTGCGGCTTCGGCGGCCAGTGCGGAGACGGCCCCAGAGGCAAAGGTCAAGACTTGGAAGTGCTCGGACCCGAAGTGCATGTTCAAGAACTTCGGGGTTCGCGAGCACTGCTGGATGTGCACTGCACGGGCCCTTCCTCATGTACTGGAGCAGCACTCGGCGATCCGCCGTCGGGCGATGCAGGGAGTGCAGCAGGAGACGAAGGGGGAGCCGCAGGGCGCTGTCAAGCTGAAGGTGCACGAGGGCATCTGCACGAAGGAGACGGAGGATCAGCTCACAGTGAAGGAGAGGTTGATGATGCTGGCCGCCGAGAGGGACACTCTTTGGGCGATCAGTTGCCGGCTGGAGGAGGAGAGCAGGTGCTTCGCGCAGTCGGTGCTGGATCGCAGGCTGGACAGCGTGCTGACTCCTCAGCCCGCTGCTTCTACATCGGAGATGGTGCCTCCCAAGACGAAGACGAACAGGTGGTCCCGCCAGCAGGACAGGGAGGCTTTGGTGGAGAGCTTGATCGCCCAGGTCGTTGCGGAGATCAAGTAGAGGATGGGCCTCACTACTGCAGGAACGTGTTGGACTACGCGTTCACGTTGTGGAGGCGCCAGGTCGTCCGTGACCGCGGCTGTGTCTCCACTGGCGGGAACGCCCACGACTTCAAGAACTTCAATGGCAATGGTGTCGCCGAGCAGAGCGTCTTCTGGGGCCTCGACACGCTGGGCCATGGCGCGAACTACGGGGAAGACGAGGCGAAGGACCACGGGCCGAATCCCGTGGGCGCAGGGCTCTACGGCCACGTCGGTGGCGGAGACTTGGGCTCTGATATGCACGATCGCGACGACGGCGAGGAGTTCACAAGCGGCATCCCGGACCTGCCTCCGGTGCCGCTCTGGCCCTCCTTGCTTGTCGAGCTGGACGTCGTCACCGACAGCACTGCAGCTGTTGCCAAGGACGGCGACGAGTTGACTGGCGAACACTACCGAGCGAAACTCGAAAAGTGCTTGGCCCTCTTCTATGACTCGGGCAGCAGCTCTGACAAGTCGAAGGCAATTGAAGAGGTCAAGGCGATGCGTGCCATGGCCGCCGACTGGTGATGTGCCTCGTGTTTGCATGTTGCGCTAAGATGCCCCGCCGCATTTCTCGTCGCCTGCTGGTTTCGCCTCGTTTTGGCCTCCGGGCCAATCTTCCGCTCGTGGCGGGTCGCCGCTGCCGGGCGCTCTTCGAAATACTTGTTCTTCCGCCGAGCTGCGGCTCGTGCGGCGGCGTGGGCTCCCTGCCATCGCTCCTGCTGGCCTCAGACAGCAGGAGCAGCAGCGGGCAGCCTGCCAGTAGATTTTCGCTGGGCCATCGGGTTCGGCATCCGCTGCTGGGCATAGGCGGGGCTGCGTGGCCAGTCTCGTCGGGCGCAGTGCTCAGCATGTCGGCCCGTTGGGGCTGCCTCGGCTTGCGTGCCAGCGGTCATGGAACGACCGGTCTCATCAGAGCCCTCAGAGCCTTCCTCCTCCCTCGTGTCGCCGTCTGGCCATCGCTCGGACGCCCATTTCCTGTGTGCTTTTTTCGGTTTCGTGCGTGGTTTTTTCTCCAAATGATCCAGGATGCTCCTCGATGGTCCCCGCCTCAGGAAAAATGCACACGTCCGAGCGATGCCAAGCCGTCGCCGTGCACGGCTCCGCCCGCCCCCCCCGGGAGGGTCCCGGCAGCTCGGCGGCCGCCGCGGCGGCGGCCGCCGCCCAGGGGCCGGCCGCCGCCGGGGAGGGCGCGGTGCTGGGCAGCTCCGCCGCGGCGGCGCGGCCACCTCTGGCGGCGCGCACGAGGGGTTAGAAGAGCATTCTTCAGAGAAAGAGGAGAGAGGGAGAGAGAGGGAGAGAGGGAGAGAAGGAAGAAGGAGAAGGAAGAGGAAGAGGAGGAGGAAGAGGAGGAGGAGGAGGAGGAGGAGGACGAGGAGGAGGAGGAGGAGATGGAGGAGGGGGCATTTGTTGTTAAACAGGCGGCGGTGGTTCGCCGTAGGCGTCTTCGATACAGTCGGACCTGGGCCAGAAAAAAACATCCTTCAAGAACATGGGACCCTCCGCCAGCCAAAGTAGAGAACATTCGAGAGTACCCACCCCCATGGAGGCACAAGAACATCCAACAGACACGAAGAACATGAGGGCACCCTCCCCTAACCGATCTCGATCTTATACCTCGGCCCGACTGTATCGGAGAGGGGAGGGGGCTTCTCAGAAACAGGCTGCGTCTGAGAAGGCGCCGGCCCTACACCTTCAGAGAAGAACCGCGCCTTTTAAGAAGCAGGGTGCTTCTAAGAAGCCTGCCCCACTGCCCCTACCCCCCTCTATGCGCGTGGCCGACTCTCGGCGCGCGGGGAGAGGGGCGCAGGGACAACAACGATAAAGTCCGGATGTTTTGCGTAGCGTATCGGCGTGCTGGTTCTGTCACACCACGCTTCGGTGCGACACGCGAGTCACGTCCCGTTTCAAAGCGTCAACGTCTCGAACTCTTCTTGGGCTCCCACCAAGCAGAGCGGAGCGACAAGCTATCCGCTTGAAGGGCATAGCGGGGGGGCATGGCCAACCAATACCCAACCCAGACACGCTCGCCTCCTGAAGAAATCGAGGAGGGAGGTCTTTGGTCGTGTGAAGAAATCAAGGCGGGAGGTGTTTGGTCGTCTTGGGCATCTGGGGACCCCTATCTCGGGCCTCGGGGCCGTCAACAAAAAAGACTCGGGATGAAAAGCTGGCTCCAGGGAACAGGTCGGGACTTCTGGGGATCCCTTTTTCTACAAGCATCAAGACATCGCATGCCTGGGAAGGGCATGGCCAACCCATACCCAACCCATACCCGAGGTGGTAAGAAGGCTTCGGGTTGCGCACAGGCCAGCCACCCCCCAGGTAGTCTTAGGTCGGGCCTGTCCCCCTACAGGGGGATTTTGGATGAAAAATTGAAAATAATCAAAAATATATCAAAAACACCCCAAACTAGTCGAAAAATCGTCCCAATAATATGTTTGACTACTCTTGGATATTCTAGGGGATCGCAAGCGAACCCTACACCTACCCCCCAGGATTTCTGAGGGGGAGGCTGGGGTCCACTTCTCTCGGGAGCTCGCGAGCGAAGTGAACCCCACCCTCCCCCTCAGAAATCGTGGGGGGTAGGGTAGGGTTCGCATGTGGCCCCCTATGTTCCTCCTGTAGAGGGACAGGCCCGACTTTCAGGTAATTAGTCCATGCTGGCCCCTCCAGGCCCCCATGGGTGGTCCCAGCTGGCCTGCCTTAGCCCGCCGAGTAGCCCAGGGCGGTCTCAACACCCCGGCGCCCCTCAGGCGCTCCGCGCCCCAGGGTTGAGGTGTTGAGACCGCCCTGGGCTACTCGGGGCCTGTTGAGACCAGCCGGGGCTGCCTTGGGGGTCTGTCTGTGCGCACCCCGAGACCTTACCCACCCAGGGAAAGGTCTAAGCGGTAGACGCGACAGGCCGATCCAGCAGGCGGTGGGCCTGATCAACGCTATATCCCTGCACACGGAGAGGTTGCAGACGCCTGTAGAGGAAATCGCTGATGATGGTGAATTGGCCCAAAGCGCTTAGCACGCGAAGCCACTCCTGGGTTTGCAGGAGTCCCAGGGGGCAAAAACATACCCGTGGCACAACATATCACTGCTTCAGCAAGAAAGGTGAATCCATCATTATCATCATCATCATCATCATCATCATCATCATCATCATCATCACCATCATCATCATCATCATCATCATCATCATCATCATCATTAGCATCATCATCATCATCATCATTAGCATCATCATCATCATCATCATCATCATCATCATCATCATCATCATCATTATCATCGTCATCATCATCATCATCAGCATCAGCATCATCATCATCCTCATCATCGTCATCATCATCACCATCATCAGCATCACCATCAGCATCAACATCAGCATCATCATCATTATCATCATACTAATCATGATCACCATCACCATCATCATCAGCAGCATGATCATCCTTAGTATGTTCATCACCATCGTCACCATCATCGTTATCATCAGCATTGTCATCAGCATCAGCATCATTGTCGTCATCATCATGGTCAGCATCACCATCATCATCATCAGCATCATCACCACCGCCATCACCATCACCATCACCACCGCCATCACCACCACCACCACCACCATCATACTCATCATCATCACCATCATCACCGTAACCATCTTGATCATCATCAGCCATCACCGTCATCAGCATGATCATGATCATGATCATGATCATGATCATCATCATCATCATCATCATCATCATCATCATCATCATTAGCATCATCAGTAGTATCATCGCCATCGTCATCAGCATCAGCACCAGCATCATTATCATCATCATCATCATCATCATCAGGAGCAGCATCAGCATCATCATCACCATAATATTTCAGACGCCTCCTCCTCCTCTTTCTCGTTCTCCTCCTCTTCCTCCTCCTCCTTCTGCTCCTCCTCCTCGTCCTCCTCCTCCTCCTCCTCCTCGTCCTCCTCCTCCTCCTCCTCCTACTTCTCTTCCTCATCGTCATCCTCCTCCTCCTTCTCCTCCCGCCCTCCTCCCCCCCCTTCCGTTGCACCACGACCACGACAACGCCGACGACAGCGGCAACAGCGACGGGGACGACGACGGAGACGCCGACGACGACGGTGGACTGGCGACTGTCGACGACGGTCTACGTTCGACGGTCGACGGTCGACTGTCGGTGGTCCACGGTCGACGGCGACGACGACGACGACGCCGACGCCGACGACCCGCCCACGAGGATTCGCCTCGGTCTGGAGGGGGAGGGGGAAAGGAAGCATCGAGGGATCGAGGTTCGAGCCTGGAGCACCGAGCCTCGAGGATCGAGCGTCGAGGATGTAGCATCGAACACCGACGGCTGTCGAGGAGGCGGGCGCAGCGCGGCACGTGCCACGCAAAGAGGCGCGCCAGAGGTCGGAGTCGGAGGGCGGGATGGCCGTCCTGCTCCCCGCGCGCCAATTCACCGTCATCAGCGACTTCCTCTACAGGCGGAGGAGAAGGAGGAGGAGGGAGGAGGAGGGAGGAGGAGGGAGGAGGAGGGAGGAGCGAACGTAACCTTGAAGGAAGGTTCGTCCGCGCTTAGCCACGCCGCGGCGCGCCCGCACCTCCACTCAGGTCAGCAGGAAGCTGGAGGGCGCGGCGAGCGGCGGCGAAAGCCGTGTTCTGGTTGTGGTAGGACATCGGGAGGGGGTAGTCCTTGGTGAGGTGGTATGCCCGCGTCGCGACGGCGAGGCGCGTGGCGGAGTTCGGGATGCCGTTCTCGCCGTCGAACGGGTGCGACAGCTCGGGGAGCGCCATGCGCGTGAGGAGGTCGGCGCTCAGCTGGCCGCGGGGCAAGCTCAGCTGGTGCCACATGCGCTCGCATGTCATGTAGTGCTGAATGTTATCCTTGGCGAGCGGGTGCGTGCACCCGAAGTGGCAGGGGCGCTTGTCCTGGATGACATGCATGCGGTAGCTGGTGGCCCATGCGCCCACGAGGGCCTTCACTGTGGCCCACATCCGTGCGGGCGGTTGCGTAGCCAGGTAGGTGCGCAGGCGTTTCCAGCGAGCTGGAAGGTCGGCGGGAACCCGCTGGAGACGAAGAAGATCAGGCGGCTCGTCCTCGTCGTCGGGAGGGTCTTCGTCGCCCTCGGGGATGTCGGCGTCACTGATGTCGGTGTCGGGCAGCTGGTACGGGAGAAAGTTGGCGACCCAGCGGCGGCGGGCACGGTGTTGGGCAGCTTCGTGCTGGTGTAGCGAAATCTGGCTGCTCGGTTCATCTGAGCGGGTCCGTGTTCTTGAGAGACGGTGTTCGAGGAGGATTATGCCAGGACCGCTGTTGTCCCATGCCTGCTGACACATGTCGGTGGCGATCTGTCGACGGCGAGTGGATGTGGCGTAAAGCGGGCGAAAGGTCTCGGACCCGAGAAGCTCGTACAGGTACTCCGTGCACCACTGCATCCAGTCTGAGCGGTTGTCAATCGTGCGGTCATTGAGCAGGATGTCGGGAAGCCAGTGGGCGGCCCACGCGCGAGCGCGGTCTGCCAGACGTTCTTGTGCGATTTCGGCGTTTCGGCGAGGCCCGCTGAGCGGCTCCCTGGTGAGCGACTTCGCAGGGTCAAGGGACGGGAACCAGGACAGGAGACGCCGCTTTATGGTGTCTGCCATCGTGTCGGTGTAGAGCTGCTCGTTGAGGGACGTCATGTAGGCCTTCTGCGGCGTGATCTGTGTAGCTCGGCGGCGGTGCGGTTCATGTTGCTGCTGTAGGAGGGCCTGCATTCCAGCACGAGCGGCTCGCTTGTGGATGCCAATCATAGCGGCTCGGGCGCGAGGAAGGGGGCCAGCTGTGCGGGTCAGCCTCTTTAAATGGGAGCCCTTGCAGTCGGGGAAGAAGGTAGAGTTGGTGATGTTCTCGAAACGTTGGACGATGGACGTCTTGATGGACCAGCACTCGCTGCACCAGTGGCCGCGCTGCACCGTGACGAGGGGGAGCTGCTCGTACGCGGCGTCGCAGAGCGCGTTGGCTGCGTCGCGCCACTCTGCCACCGTGGTGGTGGCTGTACGCCACATAGTGGCCGCCAAGTAGTTCTCGATGCCAATAGGGACCTCCGCCTTGGTCCAGAGGGACATCGCGAGGATGTCGGACTTCGCGAAGCTGGACGGGGCAACGCGCAGCAGCTTGTGGATGGCCTGCAGCTCCTTCTGGAGGATGCCCGCCGAGGGTTCGAATAGCTGGCCTACGTATCCAAGGGCCGTGACGGCAGCGACGTTGCACAGTTTGATGTTCTGCTGGATAGGGGCGTGGGACGCGGCAAGCTTCTCGATGCGGTCCCACCACTTGACAGCAGGGCCGCGCCATTGGTCATCAAGAGTGGCGCCAGGGCCGATAAAGAAGCCGAGGTATCGGGCGCTGGACTCAACCTTGAAGGCGGCCCAGGGAGCGTGGGCGGCAGCAAGTACTTGACGTATCTCTGCAATGATGTCCTGAGTGGGCAGCGTCCAGGTCGGGACCACGATGCATTTCTTGGCCTGGAGGCACAGGCCCGCGATAGTCTCCACCGCGATGATGTGCGGCGCGAGCTTGCTGATGTCCGCGAGCCTCGCGAGGATGATGCCGAGGTCGTCAGCACATGCGCTAACCAGACCGCGCTCGATGGCTGAGAGCTCGCTGGTGAGGGCACAGATGACGGGGTCGAAGGCGAGTGCCCAGATCGTACCGCTTAACGGACATCCCTGAGCGACTCCTGATGCTGCGATCAAAAGGGGGCGGCGTGCACCTCCCAGGTCCAGGTAGGAGACAGGCCAGTGGTAGCAAGCTTGTAGCAGGTGTAGCACGTGTCCATGGATGCCCCACCGCTGGAGAACATTCCACATCCAGTGGTGGCCGAGGCTGGGGAAGGCGGCCGCGATGTCCATGCTGACGAAGACGGGCTCGTCAGTAGCTGCATTAGGTGAAAGACTGCGACGTCGAGCGGCGGCGTCAACCACGACGACGTTACGCCAAAACTGGCGGCCATTGACGAATCCCTGCTGCTCGGGGGACGTCTCGGCTGCGAGGGCGTGAAGCTGCCGGTTGGCGGCGGACGCCATCAGCTTCACATCCGAGTTCTTCATTGAAAGCGGACGTAGGCACTCTGGAGCACGGGTGCACTCAGCATTGCCGCAGGGCTCGTCGCCCTTCGGTAGCATGGCCATGAGGGAGTAGTTGAGGTCGTGAGGCGGTGCGCGTCTGGTGGCGATGTCACGGCAGAAGTCGGCGAGGATGTCGAAGCTGTCGGGAGTACGTAGCCATGCTTTGTAAGGAAGTGTATCGGGTCCTGGTGCGGAGTCGCCAGCCAGGCGAGCAGCCTTCTCAAGAGCTTGGGCGCCAGGTAGGTCGAGGTGGGTGAGCGCACGTCTGGGGAAGATCGAGTCGAGGTAGTTGGAGAGGGCATCTTCGGGAACATGCTCTGCAGCAAAGACGGGGGCCCAGTGGCGCATGATGGCCTGATGCATCGTCGCGGGGTCGGAGACGATGTTGGTGACGCCGCCAGCGATGATCTTGACGCCCGTCAGGACGAGCCGCTTGGAGAATGGCTTCCAGAGCTCGCCGCGGAGGCCTTCCCGTTTGGCGCGCTGGCGCCACTTCTGACCGAGCTGGGCATTGTTGGAGGCGAAAGCGGCTCGCGAGCGTGCCGCAGAGAGGGCCTTGCGCTCGTCACTGAGGCTTGCGTGCGCGGCGTCGGTGGTCGAGGAGAAGTCGTGCATGTCGTTGATGCTGACGGTGCGACCGTCAATCTTCAAGCGCAGTTTGCCGAGGTCAGTATTGTCGATCAACGTCTGGGCGAGGGGGTGTTCTGGTACCATACGGCTCTGGCGATGCTGCGTAGTGTCATGGCCCTGGTTTCCTTTTTGACAGTAGCATTTTGTGATGATAGTTCGGCGGCTGGGATCTTGAGAAGCGTGTCGCGGGCTCTGGCAGCGGCAACTCTCATGGCTGCCTTCAAGGCCCTCCAGCGCGCCGTGGGAGTGAAGGAAGACATGTCGACCGTGGCGAGCACTTTGGAGATGTGGTGCTTGTAGTGGTCAGTGTCGAAGATGTACGCGGGGATGCCGCGCTCGGTGACCTTCTTGGGCTTGCGGAGACGGATGCGCAGGTGCATGATCTTGTGGTCGCTGACGGGGCCCTTGGGGTTCTCGAGGGGGGCGTCGTCGGCGATGTAGACAGTTTCCATGAAAGGCGTGAGGTGGCTGGGCAAGTTGACGAAGCAGCGGTCAATAGTCGATTCGGTTTTGTTAGCCTCCGATCTGTGCGTCGTCGAGGGAGTCACAATCTCGATGACGTCGCGGAACAGGTTGCGCCAGAAGACAGGTTGGTACTGATAACGCTGTGATGCTGTGGTGTCTGAGTCGACAGGCGTGTTAATCGATCGCGGTGGGAACTCGGAGACGTTGAAGTCGCCGACGATGACTAGAAGCCGCTGCCGAGGGACTTCGTCAGCATGTTGGCGAAGAGCGTGCCATTGGTCACGTAAGAGAAGCCGATCTGCTGGAGTCAAGCCGAAGTTGTGAATGTTGAGGACAGTGACTTCGTGCAGGAGGCTGGCGTCCGTGGTCCGAAGCCAGGCGGCTCGGCCAGGGATGACGACCTCGAACCTGAGCTGAGGCCGTTCGTCTGGAGGAAGTTGAAGCTCTGCCTTGCCGTAGGGAACGAGGAAGCCAATGCCGCCAGCGTTAGTCACGGGCGCGCCGTTAACCATCACGGGCGAGTGAAACGCTTTGTACCGATGCTGGGTAGAGTTCGCCAGCAGCTTGAGGTCGTCCAGGGTCCCATGAGTCTCTTGCACTGCGATAAGAGCTCGTTGGCGAAAGTATGGTAAAAGTTGCTGTCGTTTGTCGGCGCGACGTAGTGCGGACTGTCCAAGAAGCGCTTGCGTGTTCCAGAATGCGATGTTCAGGCCCTCCTGCGAGGGCTTCAGGAGCCATGGGCTCCACCGAAGGCTAAAGCCACTGTGCGGCGGAGAGGGGGTCTGCGAAGTTGATGATGAACTCGGCGGCGATCTGCTTCTGGTCGTCTTCGGAAATTCCATGTCTGTTGGCGGCCTGTGACCACTGGAGCTTAGTAGGTACATCAGCATTGCCGCCAACAATAAGGCGAACCATAGCTTCGCCGCGGCACGATATGTAGCCCAGGGTTCTGTGTGTGCGAGCATCGAGGTCTGGCTTGAAGTTCTGCATGATCTTGGCGAGGCGTTTGATCTGGACCTCCGTGCGGACGGCCTTCGGGCTCTTGTCGGCGGAGACATATAGAGGAACGTATTTATCATTACCAAGATCGAGAGTGAATGTGCGCCAATCCTTTCCATTGCGCAAAGCATTATGAAGACGTTGTGCCCGAGGTTCCGCCACCACTGTGCCCCCGCTGACCTGAAACGAGTGGCGCTTGGAGGGGCCGACCGTGTTGAAGATGACCATGTCCTTCTTGATGTTGGCGGCCTGGAACCATGGGGTGAGAGCTTTTTCAAGGTGTTGCTGACCGAACTCCTGCGGGCTGCTGCACCAGAAGGTGGTGATGTCGGGGTCGCGGTCCCAGCTGCCCAAGCCGTCCAGGTTGAGGGCGGGAGCGCGTGCTTCTGCTGCTGTGATAATGGACTCCAGCTTGGCGACGGCGGCCTTGAGTTCGGAGTTCTGCTCTTCCAGGACGTTGGTGCGGAGCTTGACTGCGGTGATGTCTCGTTCTGTGGCTTCGTGACGTCTGCTGAGGTCGGACGTGATCTGCGTGAGTGAGGCAAGAAACTCTGAGCTGGCCTTTGCTGTGACTGCCTTGGCAGTGGCCTCGAACTTTTCGGTGGCGTCTTTGATCTGGGCGGCCATGGTCCCCTCGAGCTGCTTACGAACATGTGCTGGGAGGTCGTGAACTGCGAGTTTGGATGCGCTGTCATGCCATGGGTCTTGTTGTCGCTTGACTGGGTCGGCGGCTCCGTCACGAGGGGTCGATGCAGCGCTGGCCAGGCAGTCGACAGGAGGACCCATGTCGGCGACGTCAGCGAACTGAGGCCCGCGCCAGCCTCTGGCGGCAAGCCGCCGTATTGCGCGTGGAGGTGTCTGCAGGCGGATGCAGCACCAAATATGAAGCTCAACCCGCTGGGCAGCAGGAAGGCGAGGATATGAAAGCGTGTCCTTAGCTGTCCCTGGACCAAGGGTCTCCGTGCTCTGCCACGGGGCGAAATCATCTTGAGCCAAAATGGCTACGAGGAGGAGGGAGGAGGAGGAGGAGGGAGGAGGAGGGAGGAGGAGGGAGGAGGAGGAAGGAGGAGGAGGTGGAGCAGGGTGCTTCCTGGCATGGGCCCCCACCTCGAGTGTGATCCTCGTCCCAGCTCTCGGGGTCACATAGCGACGGACTCGGGCGGCCGGCCGGAACGGCATACCTGGGCACCCCGCGTATCGTCGCGCTCTCTCGGCGAGGCGCCGCCGCCGAAGAACGGCGCGCCGAGGCGGGGAAAAACCGCCGAGGACCGACGGAAGCGCCCTCCCGAAAAGCTCGCGGGCCCCGAACCCGAAGCTCCCTACAGCCAACCAGGATAGTGAGGATGCGCGGCAAGGATGCAGGGGCCCTGGAGCGCCATGTCGACGTTCCCCGTGCGGAGCGCAGCAGACTGCCGAAGGATGCCGAATACCGAAGGGGCAAGGATGCAAGGGTAGCCTCTGGGCATCGCTCGAGCGTCCGTTCCCTGTGCTTTTTTCGGTTTCGCGCGTGGTTGCTTCGCCAAATCATCCAGGATGCTCCTCGATGGTCCTCGCCGAAGGAAGCATGCACACGTCCGAGCGACGCCAGGGCCTTGGAAAGCTGCCCCGCCCTCACTGTCCTGGTTGACTGCAGCTTCCCCCCCTCGGCGCGCCGCCGGGCTGCTGTGGACAGATCCCCGCCCCGCGCGTGCTCTCCACCTCCTCTGCACGCTCGGGCGTTCGCCCTCGCGCGGGGGGCAAGAGTACAGCGCCCGGCGAGGCACCGCGCCCCCTTCGTGCACCTGTCGGGCCTTCGGGTGGCAGCTGAGGGGCCCTCTGGGGTCAAGACCTCTTGCCAAGGGGCCCCAGGACACACAAATAAATACACACAAATAAAAAAATGCCCCTGCATTTTCCTATATTTTCTGGGTTTCCCCCCCACTTCCCATATTTTCCTATATTCTCCTGGGAGTCGACGATGAATTGTGTCTGTGTGTTTTTTTCCCTCCTGATTTTGCTGGGCGTGCCGCGGCCGCGGCCCCGGCGACACGCTGTGCCTCGTGGGCGGACAGCGTGTCGCCCCGCTCCGCGGGGCGGGAGGCCGGAAGAGCTCGAGGCGTTGACGCTTGGGGACTCGGACGCGGATGGCGTGTCGCACCGAAGCGTGGTGGACCCGAGCCGTCGCCGCGACACGCGAACCAAAAGCTCCCGACACTATAGGGCCCCGTCCCTGCACTCCACGATCCCACCTCACGTCTGCTGCCCGCCGTAGGAAAAGACCAGACGGCATAAGAATAAGCTGTCGTAGCTCCGCGCGGATTCCTCGGATCCGCGCCAAAACCCCCTCCCTGGTGCGCGGAGCGCGCCAAGGGCGGCTCCGCAAGCGCCGCCAGGGGGGTCAAGAGAAGATCCAAGAAATCCACGCAGGGTACCTAAAGTTCATAGTTACGCCGTTTTTTGGTTGGGGGAATGAGAAGAATGGAGCGGACAACATGACACCAGCCGCGGCGCCAAAAAGTGGATGCCGCCACGCGCCGAAGGCTAGGTTAAATGGCATCGGGATGAGGCTGGCGAGGGACGTCACGAGCGGGAAAACGGTTGTGTTTGAAAATAATTCTCTTCCTCACAAAGCGAGTGGGATAGATCCCGCCAGCGCCTAGGATAATGAACCAAGATGCGCGGAGGGCTGCCGCGCAAGCTCGCGGAAGTATACGCGCTCGGCCACGGTCGTGAGCGTCCTCGGGACCCGCGCCGCCAGGCGCCCGGGCAGCGCGTCCACTTCCCGATGGCCCAGACGTCGGCGGAGATGCTGGAACGCTGCCCCGTTCGGCACGGCTCGGAGCGTCGCCGCTGCCCGGGCCTGCCAACCCAGTGCGGCCGGGCTCCTTCTTGCCTCCCGCCGCAGCATAGAGAGAGAGAGAGAGCGAAAGGCGCAGGGACCTCAGACGCGAAGCCCTCACGGTGGCCGCCGCCTCCCTCCACCTGCAGAAGGAACGTGCCACCCAGCCAAGTACTCCAGGCTGCAAGCCGCTGCCTGTGAGGCGAAGTCCAAAATCGCCTGTCGTAGCCGGGCGGCGCGCTCATGAACTCCCAGACCGCCATGGGCCACATCCTCGAAGTAGGAGACGCGAGCTTTGGCGGCTGTGCATCTCGCCCGAAGGTCCGGGACCTCTACGGGGAAGCCGAGGTCGCGCAGTCTGTGAAGACACCGCGGGGGCAGGGCATCCAATCCTGGGAGTCTGGCAGCAGCGCCGCGCATGCCCGGAACTCGTGGGGATCGAAGGCGGCGGGAAGGGCACCCAATTGGCCTACGAAAGTGAAGACGCTCGCCACAAATATCTTATATGCCCGAAGGGTTGTGCGGAGCCCAGCCTCCACCTGCCCCCAAGTTGAGCCCTTCCCAAAAATGTCCGCAAGGGCGCCTTCCAGGAAGCGTCCGCGCGGCCTGGGCCAAGGACGAATCCCAAGGATTTCGCAAACCAACTATTGGTGACTCCTGTCCAGGCCGGAGCCGTCCGCGACAAGAGCGAACTCAACAAGTCCACGTCACGCTGGACCAGTGGCACGACCGCCGTCTTAGCGATGCTTAGGGCAAGGCCCGAGATGCGAGCACAGGTCATGAAAAGCTCCTCCAAGACTGGGGCTGCCGAGAGGACTCCGGATAGAACCATTGCGAGAGATCATCAGCACATATACGCACGCACGACTTGGGAAAGCCCCCGTAGAGCTCGAGCAACACAATGTCAAAAGCGACGGCGAACAGCAGTGGAGATAACGGGCACCCCGCCGGATACTACGCTTAAGTTCGAAGCCGCCGTGCCGCGAGCCGCACACCACCAGAAAACACCGATTCGCCTGGAAAAGCTCAGAAATGGAGCGTAGAAGCCACAAGGGCCAACCAATCTCAGCAAAAATACTGTGCAAGAAAAGTTGTTCTACGGACGGGAACGCTGCGGCAGAGTCGAAAAACACGGCGGCCGCGTCCTCCTCCTCCTCCTCCTCCTCCTCCTCTAGCGCTGCGGTGGCCATAGCGTCGTCTATATCTACGATGTTCGCTAGCATGGAGCGGCCTGATATATATATATATATATATATATATATATATATATGCCTCCTCCGCGCCGCGCGGAGTCCAGCGCCGAGGCCAAATAGCCGCACGTGCCCGTCGCGCGATCGGCCCCCGGATAGGTCCCCGCTTGAGCAACGGCGCCCACGATGCTGGGATGCGAGGAGCGGGAAGTTTATGAGCGCGCGGACGACGACGACGTCGGGACCACGACCCTCCGGGATTTGGACGCCCGGCGTGGGTACGGAAAGCATGGGCACCATGCCCAGCAGCAGGCGTTGTCCCAGACCGACAGCGGCCGCGGTGGGGCAGAGGCGGCCCTCGGTCCGAGATGGCCGCGGAGGCCGCGGAGGGCGCGGACAGCGAACCCTGCTCAAAGGGAACAGGAACTGCTGTTGGGCATTGCACCCACTCTTTCCGCACCCATTTCGTTCGGGCCGACGCGACCCTCTGCAATTCAGACCACTCGCTGAAGTGCCGCGGGGTGTGACCTCGACACCCTTCCTGCCGCGCGGACGGGGACCAGGTCGAGTTCCAGATTCGTCCTTTCATCATGCCGCTTGTCGGAAGTGCGCAGTCCCTACACTCAGTCTATTTCCTACACCGGTGTTGCACAGGCACGGTGGCGGGGTCTGCTACAGGCAACTGGATACTACGACCGAGAAAAACTGGATAACTGCGCCATTGTCCGTCACAAAAACGGCGTGACCACCTGCTGTCCTGAGCGCAACTGGGGAAGGAGGGGGGAGTATAATGAGGGAGGAGGAGGAGGAGGAGGAGGAGGAGGAGGAGGAGGAGGAGGAGGAGGAGGAGGACGAGGAGGACGAGGAGGCGGAAGAGGAAGGAAAATACGCGCGGTCGGAAGGGCGCGGGCCCACGCACTCCGCACGGGAGGTCTGGTTCCACCTGAGGAGCACGGGCCCCCCGACCGTGAGGTCGACGATGACGACCCTGACGGCTTCGCCCCTGCTCAGAGGGACGCGACAGGGATGCCGTTGCTCACTACGAGCACGGCGAGGCCCTGGACCCTCACCGAAGAGCGCCATCAGGTGCCAGAGCCGCGGCCCGCGCCAGAGCCGCCGCTCGCGGACCGCGTCTCCCCGAAGCTGCTTGCCATTGCGATCAGCTCCTCGCGGCCGAAGGGGATCTGCCCTCGCACATTGGGCACCCTATGGCAACCGCACGCGCTCAGCCAGGCGGCCGACGAGCGACGAGCTGCCGAACCTGCCAGATCTCCTATCCGGCACGCCTACCCTTACCGCTGCCCCCGTCGTTTTGGCCCGTGTTGTTGCCCTTGCCCTCGCGCGAAGCTGTGCTGGAAGGTGCGCGGTTGCGCTGCTGAACCAACGACATATCGTCAGCCCAGATAGTGTCCTCCAGCATCGGCACGGAAATCGCAGCAGCCCCCAGAGCTACAACAATCCCAGCCGCCCCACTATCTCCGTCCACAGCTCTAGGTGCGACGTTCGGCTTGCCATCCACCGCCGCGAGCGCCACGCCACCGCGGCCACGAGGCCGACGCCGCCGCCGAGGGGCAACCGCGGGTCCCGCCACTGACGCCGCACCACCGCCCTTCGAGTTAGACCTCCAGCTGCACGAGCTAGGTGAAACTGTCGAACTGGATCGGTTCGGACCGGATCGGTTCGGACCGGACTGGGATCGAGAAACGTACGTTGCCTCTCCGTGGGCCCGAAGCGGCAGCGGATGCAGCAGCACGGGGTGAGATGGGCGGGGCCAGGAGAGACGAGGCGAGAAGACAGGACGACGAAGCAACTAAATGGTGGAAGCTGGACGGTTGTCAGAAACCACTTCGCGAAACACTGCGCGGCTGGAGAGCCCAGCGGCGGCGCGCACCGCCAGGATCGCGCCGCGCGCGGCCTCGGGCGGCGCAGCATCGCGAGCATCCGACGCACCCGGCATCGGGACACGCGGCGGCAGGGCCTGCGGCACGACGACCTCGAGCCAAAAATGGTCCTGGAAGGGAGGAGGAGGAGGAGGTGGAGGAGGAGGAGGAGGAGGAGGAGGAGGAGGAGGTGGAGGAGGAGGAGGAGGAGAGGAGGAGGGAGGAGGAGGAGAAGGGGAGGAGGAGGAGGAGAGAGGAGGAGAGGAGGAGGAGGAAGGAGGAGGAGGAGGAGGAGGAGGAGGAGGAGAGAGGAGGAGGAGGAGAAGGAGGAGAAGCAGGAGCAGGAGCAGAGGAGGAGGAGAGGAGGGAGGAGGAGGAGAGGAAGAAGGAGGAGGGAGGAGGAGGAGGAGGAGGAAGAGGAGGAGGACTAGTGACTAGGAGCAGGAGCAGGAGAAGGAGGAGGAAGCGGGGAGGAGGAGGAGGAGGAGGAGGAGGAGGAGGAGGAGGAGGAGGAGGAGGAGGAGGAGTCATGGAGCCATGGAGCCAGGGAAGTGCGCGGCGCGCACCACGCGCAGGCGGGGCGCAATGGCAGGCAACTGGCTCCCCCGGCCTCCCCCTTAAAGGATGAAGCGGGCCCGCAGGCGCACGCACCGACGAACAGGGGATAGGCAGCTACTTCGTCGCCCAGCGACGGCCGACTCACCTCGCCATTGCGAGGTACTTTGCGACTATCACCCCCTGCCCAATCAGCTGGAATGCACACCTGGGTTTGTTCCCCAGGTTGAGCGGGCACAAGGCCACCATGGGACTTACGGGCCACAGTGCCCCACCTCCCAACCAAATGCGCACTCTCCCGTGCGCCTACTACCCATATCCATCCCCACTGGTACCCTAGTGCCCAGTCGCCGCATGCAGTCGACTCTGACGGTGTGCCCCGAGGCGTGTGAGGCGCCGGCACCCGCCAGGCCCCCACCCCCAGGGGGAAGGAGGAGCAGGAAGAAGAGGAGGAGGAGCAGGAGGAGGAGAAGGAACAGGAGGAGGAGGAGGAGAAGGAGGAGGAGGAGGAGGACAAACGACAAATGACAAAGACGGTCGGGAACGACTCCGGGCAAGCCAAGCCAAAGTTTTAGCCTGTCAAGCATCTGGGCTTCTCCGTAGTGTTGGGATCGCAGGCCTCATTAGAGGACCTCCTCAGGACCTAGATGGCCTGCAGGGCTAGGCGATCCAGAGCTCCATTAGCAGGGGCGTTCCCTGTCTGGCACCAGTGAGGAGCCCAACCAGAGAACATCTGCTATGCTGTGGGTCCACGAGGGGCTTTCCTACCCACACAGCTATGCAAATTCACCCGACGTGTCACGCAAAGCCTCGGCAGACGCCAACGGCAATAGCAGAACCCATGCCACACGTGGGCCCCCAAGGGGCACTCCCGCCCACGAGCTGTATGCTGCCACAGCCGCCGCGCGTTGAGAGACGGCACCGCCAGCCTCCACCCTTCCCTCCCTCTCGTGCCCGCCCCCCCTGCCGCATCCCGCCGAGGTTCTCAACCCTCGCTCTTGCGGCGGCATTCCGGCGAGGGGGACGAGCGAGGGGACTCGCCGCAGGCCGCTCTCGCCAGGGCCCGGGCGGCCGCGGCGGCACGGCGGCGAGCCACCCGATGCCTTCGACGGGTGCACACGTGCAACCAACCTGCTCGGCCTCCGCCTACGCTCGACCGGGACAATAAGGCTGCGCGGTAAGGATGCCAAGGCCTCGGAACGCCATGCTGACGTTTTCTGTGCGGAGCGCAGCAGGATGCCGAAGGGTGCCGAATGCCGAAGGGGCAAGGATGCAAGGGTAGCCTTGGAAAGTTAGTTGCCCGACCCTTACTATCACGGTTGACTGTATCGCCACAGCGGCTCACACTGCGACGCTGGCGCGTCTCTTGCCCCAGCCGCTTGCCCACCGTCCAGGGGATGGCGTTGAGATTTGATCGGGGTGGGTGGGTCGGGGGGTACAACACACACACACGTACCCGCACACACACACACACACACACACACACACACACACACACACACACACACACACACACACACGCGCACACGCACGCACGCACGCACGCACGCACGCACGCACGCACGCACGCACGCACGCACGCACGCACGCACGCACGCCGCACGCACGCACGCACGCACGCACGCACGCACGCACGCACGCACGCACGCACGCACGCACGCACGCACGCACGCACGCACGCACGCACGCACGCACGCGCGCACACACACACACACACACACAACACACACACACACACACACACACACACACACACACGCACGCACGCACGCACGCACGCACGCACGCACGCACGCACACACACGCACACACGCACACGCGCGCACGCACGCACGCACGCACGCACGCACGCACAGGGTGCCGCCGCCAGGGATGGCAGAAACCACCCCCAAGCAAGGTGGAAACCCTCCAGGCGGCCACCACCCTTGTGATCTGGGTACCCTAGTCCTGCTTCGGTAGGGGAGGGTACCAGTCATGGGGATGGTGGCCGCTCCGGGGAGGTTCCTGTGCGCACGTGGGCTGAGGCCGTCCTGCCATCCACCCTGGCGAGGGCTCCGTGCGAGAGTCGGAAGTCCCGCCACCGCCCGCATGGCACACACCTCCCTGCCGCTCGGTGGACTCCCCCCCCCCGAGCGGGGCAAGAGCCAAGCCTGCTTTTTTTCTCCAGGCGAGGCACCCCGCCCTCGACCCCAGGGACGCCCGTGGGGGCTCCCGAGAGCTGCAGGGAGCGGCCCGTAGGTCCGCTGGCGGGGGCGGCGAGGCGCCGCCACCGCCGCACGCTCGCGCTCCGCCGCCGCCGCCGGCCTCCTGCTTCCTTCTATTCGGGCGTTGGCAGAACTGGGTCTAGTGGAACCTGGTTTAGTGATCTGTACCAGGGGCGCCCCCCCGCCCCATGGTCCCCTTACCTGGGGCCCTGGCCATGCCCGATCTACGGCCACCAAAGCCACAGCTCAACCCCTCTCCACCCGTGCGCAGGCCTCCCTCGCCTCCTATACCGCCACGCACGCTTCACACTTCGCGCCGGTCCCGCCCCTGCAGGGCCGCCCGCCGCCCTCTGCGGACGGCGCCCCAGCCGGCCGTTGCGGGCGCAGGCGCCGCGCTCCCCTGAACCATGTCCCATGGGGCACCTATGCGGAGGGGCAGGAGGAGCACGCAGCCTGAAGGGGATCCGTCGCGCCTCGCGCTAACGGCCACTGAAGACGGGGGACGACCACGGCCATCCCCCAAGGCCTGCAGAGTCGCTCACCCCCTTCGCCCACCAAAAAGGATCTCGGCGGGGAGAGCCGCAGACACAAAGAGAGAACGCAAGAACATTAGGCGAACTCTATTGGAAAACCCGACAAGCGAGTTAACTGAGGTTCAGCCAGTGAACCTCTGGATCATCGGCTCTGAGGCGCCTCTGACCCGATATGGATTCGCGCCGTTTCTGTTCAGCTGGGTGCCGATTAGAACCCTGTTCAGCTGGATGCCGATTAGAACCGAAACGCAGCATGTGAGGCACGGCACGATTGGAGTAGGGCGGGGGCGGGCCGTGCGAAACCAGGGAGGAGGATCTGCCAGTGGAAATCCCACCACAAGTCATACATATGACGACTGATCCTGGAGCAACGAAAAGCTCGTGCCCTCTCGCCGCGTCGGGGGGAACATCCCCAGACAGGGGAAGGGGACGAGCAGGACAAGAGCCAGGGTTGGCAGGAGGTCCCCCACCCGTTCCCCCCAGACGCCGAAACTTAATTGGCGGTTCTCTCCCCTGCGGCCTCCGAGTGCTGGGCAGCAGAGGGGAGGGGGAGACAGCGGCGGCGGCAGAGGAGGGCCCCGCCTGGTAGATCTGCACGGCCTGCTCAAGCATGTCTGAGCTAGGCGGGGCGAAAGAGACGGCCCTGGAGATGGACTCTGGCCCCGCAGTCCTCGAGGAAGGGAGGGAGAGCGAGGGCGGGTCCTCTCGGCCAGACGCGCGTGAACACGCCTGAACACCTGGGCGGGAGATGGTGTATCAGTGGGCCCCTCAACAGGGCCAGCGTTCCTCCACTCCCCCGACAAAGACGGCGACGACAACTCCACCCACTCCTCCCCTTCACGAGGACACGAAGGAGCAGGGGCGGCCCGATCCTCACCAGCACGTTGTCGCGACGACGGTAACGACTCACGGCAAGCTGGATCGGATTCGGCCTGCAGCCGCGCTCGAACTCTCCTAGGGTCTCTGACTGGCGAAAATGACCTAGGTCGGGCTCTACGCTCAACCTGTGCTTCGAGGGGTTCCGAGGGGGTCATCGGGGCGCCACGAGAGTCCAGAGGAGTAGGGCCCATAATAGAAGCCCAAACGCGTTCGCGCAAGGAAAGCTTCGCAGGGCAGTTGCGACGCGCGAGTACCTTGCGCTGCTTGGAGGCCCCGACATACTTAGAGCAGACAGGGCACCACCAGCCTTTGCCTGACGGGAAACACATGAAACGTATTAGCGTCGACGGGCGTCTTCACTTTAGCTTTAGCCCGAGTCCGTCGACGCTCCAGGAAACGCGTGCCACCTGGACAAACAGTGGCCTCCATATAGTGTGGGCCTTAGCCAGCCAAATCAAACCTTTCCTGGCGGAGCTAAACAGAAGCTTGACATGCTTAGCTCCCTCACCCGATACGGCGTGCATGCCTCGGCCCTGACAGGCCGCGCAGTCAGCCCGCCGGTCCCCCCCTCGCTTCATATCCCTGGCCTTTCTGGCGCCCAGAAACGTGCACGAACTGTAGGGACTCTGAGAGGCCTCCGAGATCTTCGATACGCCCCCATATCTCACACCACAAATCGGCGTTGGGACGCCCCGGACTGCATCCCCAAACAGGGCCACGAGCAAGGCCCTGAGGAAGGCCGAGATCATCCGTCAAAACTCTGATCGGTAGAATGGCAACACGCAGCATCTGAACTACCGCATACACCTCTGCCCTCGGCGATGTCTGAATTGGTCCTGGCAGCGGCCCGTACACGACCAAACCGATCATGTTTGGGCGAATCTGAGCGAAACCCCATCCTGCACGAGAGGTCTCAAACCAATAGAAGAACTTCCGACATGCCCCATCTGAGAATACAGATCCTGACACAGCGCTGGCATCGCCATGAAGAACTCTCCAAACTTCACTATCATCACGTGGAGGTGGTGTTGGCAACGCCGACTTAGCAAGCAATCCTCTGGCCCAGAACCAGGAAGTAGGAGAGACAGCTGGAAGACATCCTTGCTCTGCAGCGTTACCAAACACCCGTCTGCGTCCTTCTTCAGTTGAATCACAAACCCAAGGGATATGTAATAGATCAGCGTGCGGCGCAGAGCAGCACGGGCACTTCGCATTGCCAGAATATCCATGCTTCGCCCGTCGAGCTGGTGGCCAAAGACCGCCTGCCACTACTGCCCGCAGCGGCGCCGCTTGCTGCTTCGCTGGAACGTAAGATGTTTCAGGATCTTCCTCCTCCAAGGTCCGACCAAGCACGCTCACAACTGGTGCCAGCCAATATCCAGACGGAGACCTCGGATCCAAATCGACACCATGATCTCGGTCGGGGCGCCGAGACCGGTCGAGCCAAAGCCGCCGTTCGGCAGCCTCTCGGGCCGAATCGCGTACGGATAACGGTGCCCACGTACGTCAATCGAGGTTGTCACCACGATCGGATCTCCATTCAAAAGCTGACCGAGACACCCACCCCGGAGGGGGAGGAGGAGGAGGAGGAGGAGGAGGAGGAGGAGGAGGAGGAGGAGGAGGAGGAGGAGGAGGAAGAGGAGGAGGAGGAGGAGGAGGAGGAGGGACCCTGGGCACCCTCCAGAGCGCCGGCCCCACAGGGTCAGGCGACTCGGAGGAGGGGGGGCCCGGCTCAGCCGCAAGGACAAGGCCCAAGGGCACAGCCAGCACTTCTGACACTGCCGCGTGCCCCAACTGCCCCAGCTCCCTTTTTGATGTCCCGTGGTTGGTATGATGATCCCTTCACCTTCCTCCCTCGTCTTCCTCGTCTGTCCTAGTTGAGCGTCTCTCTACTTGTATATTATATTCTACTCCCCCAAGGCCGGCTCATGGCCAGCCCTGGGGGAAGCGGTAGCGTTCGGAGAGCACCAATGCCGACAGGAGTCATAATCAGGAGGGAGAAGGAAGTACAAGGATGAGGTCTGGGGATGGGCGCGAGGCCAAGGAAGGGGCCCTGGCAGGCGGTGTGCCGCGGCAAGGCAGCTCCCAGGCCCCGGTGCCTGCGACATCAGGCTCTCCACCACGCTCACCTGGCAGGAATCCTCTTCCTCTCCCTCCTCCTCATCCGCTCCTCCTCCTCCTCCTCCTCCTCCTCCTCCTCCTCCTCCTCTTCCTCCTCCTCTCTTTCCTCATCTTCCCCTCCTCCCCCTCTCCCCCTCCTCCTCCTCCTCTTCCTCCTCCTCCTCCTCCTCGTCCTCCTCCTCCTCCTCCTGCTCCTCGTCATCATGCCCTTCCTGCTCCACCTCCCCCTCCTGCTCCTCCTCCTCCTCCTCCTCCTGCTCCTGCACCGCCTCCTCCTGCTCCTCCACCGCCTCCTCCTCCTTCCCCTCCTCTCTCATCTTGCCTCCTGCCCTGCTCCTCCTCCTCCTCCTGCTCCTCCACGGCCTCCTCCTCCTTCTCCTCCTCCTCCTCCTCCTCCTCCTCCTCACTCCTCCTCCTCCCCGCCTTGCCGGTGGGCGTCATGCGCGCGAAGATGCGGATGTTCGTCATCAGCTCCCAGGCCAGCGAACTCTGGCCCTTGCCACTCTCCAGCGCCTGTGCGGACAACGGGGAGGGCCAGGGGAGGTGGAGGAGGGGGAGGAGGGAGGGGGGACCAGAGCAAACCCAAGACTTATCAACAATGTCGAAATACACCCTCCTTCCCAGATCCCTCTTCACAGGTCCCTACAAGGGGTCATTTCCACTCAGGGAATTGTGCCGTTGGGTGGAAACCGTATGAACATCTTGAAGCGTGCCAAAACACCATTCTCAGGACTTCAACGCCACGAGTTAACCTGACTGTTACGTCTTGGCGATACCCAATCGTGCCAAACACCGATCCTGGAATTTCAACACCGCGAATCAACGAAACTGCTGCGCCCTAGCAATACATAATCGTTTCAAACACAATTTCTGGTACGTCAACAACGAGAATCAATGAAACGCTTGCAAATGTTTGAAACGAGAATGTGCGCGTCGCTAGGGAGAGAACCACATTTTGAAAAGGAACTGCCATCAAGCCGTGAAGCTCTTGAAATGGTTTAGAACGAATGTGCGCGGCGCCGAGGCGAGAGTCAAATGTTGAAAACGGCCCGCCCACACGCCGTGAAACTCTTGCAGATGTTAAGCGAATGTGCGCAGCGCTGAGGCGAGATCCGCAGCTTGAAAACGGCCCGCCCTCAATCCGCGAAAACCTTGCAATTGTTTTTAAAGCGAATGTGCACGGCGCTGAGGCGAGAGCCACGTCGTGGAGGTAACCCGCCCCGCATTTGTGAAACTGATGCCAATGTTAAAGCATCAGGGACATGAGCGGTGAGGATGTCTCGGGCCAAACCTCTGGCCCGCCCTTTCGACCGGCCTCGGGGTGCGACGGGGAGGAGTCGACTATGAGGAAGAGGATTGGGGGGAGGTGCAGGAGGCGGGGAGGGAGGCGAAGGACGGAGGAAGGAGGAAGGAGGAGGAAGGAGGAGGAAGGACGGAGGAGGGGGAGGGGGAGGGGGAAGAAGAGAAGGAGGAGAAGGAGGAGGAAGGGGAGGGGGAAGAGGAGGAAGAGAAAGAGGAGTAAGCAGACGAGGAGGCACGGCACGCACGCGCGGCACCGCACGCGCGCACGGCACGGGCACGGCACGGCACGCGGGCGGCACGAGCTCTGCACTCTGGAGCAGCGCTCGGGCACGGCACGGCACGCGCACCGCGCACGGCAGAGCACGGGCAGAGCACGGGCGGCAACCGCTCCTCGGCGCCCTCGGCCTGAGAGGCCGGCCCTCAGCGGTGCAAGTGAAGCCCCTGCCCTGTCGCCCTCGCCGCTCCAGAGGGCCACGATCGGCGAGGCGCCTGGCCGCGCCTGGCCTCAGGGGGGGCCCTGCCTGGGCCCCAGGCAGGGCCCAAGAAGCAGCCCACCCCTGCGGCCGAATGGCCCCCTGGTGCGGCCTTCCTCTGCGGCGGCGCGGGGCGACCAGGATCATACATGGTCCAGGGCTTGGGCCCCCCCCCCCCACCCAATGCTGATGCCATTGGCCCCCCCCCCCCGCGCGATGGTCCCCCCCGCCCCCCCCTGTGGGCGTGGCGTGGTGCTGCGCTGCGGTGCCCCCCCCCCCCCCTGTGGATGTGGTGTGGTGCTGTGGTGGTTCAGAGGTGGGCGTGGCGTGGTGCTGCGCTGCGGTGCCCCCCTCCCCCCCCCCTGTGGATGTGGTGTGGTGCTGTGGTGGTTCAGAGGTCGTCGTCGTCGTCGTCGTCGTCGTCGTCGTCGTCGTCGTCGTCGTCGTCGTCGTCGTCGTCGTCCTCGTCGTCGTCGTCGTCGTCGTCATCGTCGTCGTCGTCGCCGTCATCGTCGTTATCGTCGTCGTCGCCACCGCAGCCGCCGGCGTCGTCGCCGCCGCAGCCGTCGTCGTCGTCGTGGTCGTCGTCGTCGTTGTCGTCGTCGTCGTCGCCGCCGCCGCCGCCGCCGCCGCCGCCGTCGTCGTCGTCGTCGTCGTCGTCGTCGTCGTCGTCGTCGTCGTCGTCGTCGTCGTCGTCGTCGTCTCTGGGACCATACCATCTGGGGGGGGGGGCGAAGAATCCTGGGACCATACCATCTGGGGGGGGGGCCGTGGGCCCGGAGCCCGGGATCATATATGCCCGAGTCCCAGGGAGCGCTCGCGCTCACGCCGCCTGCGGATCGCAGCGCGCTGCGCCCACGAGACAGGCAGCCACGCGCGCGCGGCGGCAGGTGCTGCAGAGCGCGCGGGGCGCTCGACGCAGCTGACGGTGCGCATCGCAGCCGCGGTGGGCGCGCCGGCCCCAGCCACGAAGCCAGGCCTGCAGGGCGCAGAAGGCAGCCGAGGAGCGCCAGGAGCCCCGCGCCGAGTCCGATCTGGGGGGCGCGCGAGGCCGAAGCCGACGAGGCGTCGCTGCGCTGCGCGCTGCCCCTCAGAGTCAGAGGCACGACGCCCCCGCTCCACCGCCCCAGGCGCGGCCGCACTGGCAACTCGCCCGCGGGCAGCACGCAGACTGACCGCTGCGCCCAGCGAGCGCCCGGCCAGCGAGGCAGGCGCAGAACTGGCGCGCCGCGCCGCGCTGCGGGCGCTGGCGCGGCGCCCTGGCAAGGGCGACAGGGCGCCGCCCCGAGATGGCGGCAGAGCTGCGGCCGCGATGTGGACGGCCCCTACGCGCGTCAGCCTCCGCGCCTGCCTGCGCGTCAAATGCAGGAGGGTGGCATCGGGCATCGCGGGGGTGCGCCCTGCGCTGCAGGGAGCAACCCGCGACCCTGAGGCGCAGCAGCCAACGACCATGCTCGATTCGGCGCCTGGGATCGTGCTGGGGGCGCCCCGACACTCATCCGGCATGGCGTGGATGCGGGCAGAGAGGGGCGCGTCGAGAGCCGAGTGCCGAATGGCGACGCCAATCGAGCGCTTCGCGCCTCCCCCTGCCCCCGCAGAAGCGCGCTCGGCCTGGAGCGCGATGGGTGGCGCCAGCAAAAGCCAAAGCATCGGGGCCGATCGCATCGCGCCCAGACCCGAAGAGGGAAGCTTTGGCGTCGCGGAGTGCCTGCCTGCCCGCCCTGAGCGAGCTGTCGCGGTCGGGATGGCACGCCCTCCCCAGCCGGCGCAACTGAGAGTCTATGCGATCGATCGTGGCACCGCGCCCCAGTTCGAGCGCTGCCGCCAGCTTGGCATCCCGAGGTGGGCGGCGGCGGATCCGCGACGGCCCGGTGACCCAGTCGACCCTGCATCGAGGCTGACGTCGCGGCACTCGCGTCCGGCGCTGCGCTCGCCCGGGGCGCGACAGCCGCTCGGGCGAGCCCTCTCCGGGCCCCCGCCGACGGAACGAACTCCCTGCCGGGCCGTAACAGCATCGCCCGCAGAGCGCCGAGCGCATGCCCGCCGCGCGGCCAGAGAAGGGCCCAGACCCCGAGGGGCGGCCGGCAGGCTCTCGCGGGCGCGGGCGCGAGCGCGGCACGGCGCGGCGAGGCCCTGGATCCGACCTCCCGCGAAGCGTCGGGGCCGCGCCGGAACGGCCGCGGCTGCGGCGGCGCCTTCGCCCGAGGAGCCCGCGGCGGAAGCGTCTCCCGTGGCGCCGCGGAGCGTGGATAGCCTCGCGGGGCGACGCGGACACCGCGGCAGCCTGGCTGGCCAGCGGCAGGGCTGGCACGCGCGCCAGGGCGGCCCGCCCGCGCGGGGCGTCTCCCGAGGAAGGCGAGGCGCCGCGGGCGCTCGCCCCAAACGCCTCGGGGTTGGCAGCTCGCCACGACGGGCCCTCGGAGCGAGGGCCGGCGGTTGCGGCGGCTGCCGCGGCGGGAGGCCGCGCTGCGGCGCCGGCTGGCCCGGGTCGCAAGGCCTCGCGGCCGACGTCCGCGGGCCTCCGCGCGGCCACGTCGTCTGGGAGGCGCTCGCCCGCTCGAGTGCTCCCCCCCCGAGCGCGGCGCCTCAGCGACGCCCGTCCTGCCCGAGCTCGGGCGGGGCCCGCGCCTCGTGGCCCGGGAGTCGAACTGCGGGGCCCTCGCCCCGCCGAGCTCGCACTAGCGGGCAACGGACTCGGGGGCGCGCTGGCGCTGGCAGCCGCCGAGCGCCGCGCCCCTCGCTGGAGCCCCGAAGCTGTGCGGTGGCAGACCGCGCGGTGACCTCGAACCCCCCCCCCGAGGCCTCGCAGCGCGGCTCGTCGACGCACGGTTTTGGGTTTGGACCTCGGAGGCCCCAGTCGCCCGAGACGCCCTCGGAGGACGACCCGAGTCCCAAAACCGCGCGGTGACCCCGAATGTCCACCGACTCACCGCGCGGTGCGCTTACCGGCCTGTTTGGGTTAGATGTCATCGGCCTGAGAATTATTTTAATCATGGTCCGCCTATTAGCTTCTATTAGCTACCCTTAGCCTCAACTAGATCCTACCGCGCCCGGCCATTATTCCACCATTCCGCGAATTACGCGCCGATGCATCCAGCCCTAAGGCTCATCGGGGGGGGGGGGGGGCGCTCCGGGACGCCCCCCCACCCCGCCCCCACCACCAAAACCCCCTCCAAAAAAAACGCGCGGGGCAGGGGCGCAATCGCCGCGCTCGGGCGCGCTGCTGGCAGGGAGCATAATGCGCAAGCAATGCGAACAGGGCGCCGAGGGACCTGTCGGCGGCGCGGCAAGCGCCGCGAACAAGCCGCCCTGGCGGACTCGTCTGCTAACGGAGCTCGCGCAGACGAGCAGGCATCGCATCGACTCGTCGAGCGTCAGCAGCATCTCCCGCTCATGACGCGGATTCGCGGCGTCTCCGAACCGCCGAGGAGTGGGCCGCGCCCATGTCCAGATGCGCGAAAATCCGAAGAACCCGGTGGGATGGCGGCGGGGCAGCAGCAGGCGTGGAGTCGTGCCCGAGCTGCCTGCGGTGGCTTCCGCGTCTGGCGGCGCCTGACACTCTTGCTGGCCGGTCGCGGTTTGCTGGAGTTCCTGCTGGAATTTCCCTTTCCTGTTAGCCTCGTCGAGCGAGGCGCGCGCGGGACCTGCGGGCCTCCCGGCCGCTGCCCGCGTCGCCTACCAAGCAAGGGGCGTCGCCCAAACGGGGCCCTGGCGCGGATTCGACCTCGGCGGCTAGCGAGCGCTGCGCGGCCTGATCGAAGTCCTCGAGGATCGTGAGCGCCGCGACCCCCGCGGCGCCGCTCCGCTCATCGTCGAGGTCTCTGGCTTTTGGTTTAAACGTGGCGATGAGGCGAACTTCTCTGGCTGCGGCCACGTCGGCGCCCCGTCGCCCCTCCTTTCCAGCGGCCATCGTCGCCGGGCGCGTCCGCGGTCGCCTGCCCACGCGACTGCTCCAGCGGCGCCGCCCCGACGGCGTCCGCGGTGACTGGCGGCGCGACGGGCGCGTCGGAATCCAGGGCTCGCCTTGCAACCATCCTATCGTTGTGGGTCGTCTCCGCGAAGACCACGTTGGACGCTGGCAGGGCGGCTGCCAGAGCATGGAGCACGCGGCGGTCGATCTTGAGCGCGGCAACCCTCGCAGACGCGAGCTCCTTCGCACGCGCTGGCGGATCGCCCGCGGCGGGGGCGGCGACGAAGCCGACGGCGAACGAGGCGTTGCGTTGCCGAGGCGGGAAACGTTGAAGCGCGTGGCCGCAATCCACAGAATGGGCCCTGTCGCGACACAGCTTCTGATACTGCGCGCACTCGTTCCTCCGGGTCGGCCAGGCCGCGCTGCGCCGCGGGGCCACGGCGCTGACGCTTCGATCGGGCCGCGCAGCGCTCGGTAGCCGCCGGGGTCGAATCCGACCCGGGGCCCCGTTGGGGCGCCCCTCGCTCGGGCGACGACGCGGGCAGCCGGGCTACTGGGACTGGCGCACCTGGACAAGGGCCCGGCCCATTTCTCGGCGGTTCGGAGACGCCGCGAACCCGCGTCGTGAGCGGGCGACGCTGCTGACGCCCGGCGAATGGATGCGATGCCTGCTCGTCTGCGCGAGCTCCGTTAGCAGACGGGTCCGCCGGGGCGGCCTGGGCTATATGCCGAAGTGCGCTGAGTGGAGCTGGGCTGACGTAGGTCCAGCTGGACAGACAGAGCTGGGATGCATTGATTTGGGCCGGGCTGCCAGGGCCCTGTTAGCACGCAGGTCGGCCAGGGCGGCAGGGCTACAACGCAATGCGCTGGACTGCGCTGGACTGGCGCAGGTCCGGCTGGACTATCGAAGCCAAGATGCAGCGGCGCGGGCCGGGCCGGGCTCAATGACCAACCTTAACCGAAGCTAATGGAAGCTAATGAGACTTCATAAGCACCAGAGCGCAACGCTTATGATTAGAATTACCCCCCCCCCACACACACACTTTTCCGGTGGATTATAACGCCCCCGCACCCTGGAGCGTTATGGCCGCACCGGAAGACCTGGCTGAGGGGCTTAGCAGTGCTTGGCAGAGTCTAGCAAGGTTTTGCAAGACGTGCCAGGGATAAAGGTGCACAAAGATCTGGGCTAGATCCTTGACATTCGTCACGACACCCTCTCTTGGCGTTAGTGGGGCGGCCGCCGATGGTGGATTTTGTTTTCTGTGTGCGGCGGGTGCTAAGTGTATCGTTCGGCTAAAACTGCCCGCCTGGAATATTGAGAAAACCGGGTGCTAAGAATAACCCAGGGGGGGTTCTTAATGCCTTTTACTTTGGGGGCCCCCGAGAATGCGGCGCCCCCCTGGCCGCGTCGGCAGCGCCCCGGTCGAGCCGCGCGGAGGTCGCAGGTGCGCCGCCGGCGCCGGCGCGGGCGGGCCCCCCAACGGGCCCGACCGCGGGTCGCGCGCCGGCCCCCCCACCCTTCAGAGGGGCAGTGGAGGAGAATTGGGACACACAAATAAACAAGTGGCACGCGTGCCCTGGCTCTTGCACAAAGGTGTCCGAGGCTCAGGGGGGCTGCCCTGGGAAGCCTGGGCGGGGGGGGGGGCAGGGGGGGGGGGGCAGGGGGACGAACGACACGACACGAAAATAAAGGTGTCCGAGGCCCAGGGGGGCTGCCCTGGGGAGCCTGGACGGGGGGGGCAGGGGGGGGAGGCAGGGGGACGAACGACACGACACGACACGAAAATAAAGATGTCCGAGCTCTAGAGCACAGCTGTGCAAGAGAATATATACACAAATCTACATATTCCCCATACTTCCGCATTTCTTCTGGGTTTCTGTCTTCCCCCCCCACCTCCCCTATTTTCCATATCTTCTGGGGGATCGACGATTCATTGTGTCCGTGTGTTCTTTCCCCTCCTGGGACAAGACAACGACCCGACGCCAGCAGAGCGAATCTGCCCCACTTGGAAGCTGGGCGAGGGCTGGCAAATCCGTGGCTGCTGAAACGGTTTTTTCCCGGAAGAGAACAAAACAGACTCCCGGAATGGAGCTCCGCGCACGAAATTAGTACACCCTGCGAAATGCTTAAGAAATCATGGGTTAAGAAATGCATAGTCTCAGAACTTGAATAAAAAACCCAACATGTCCATTAAAATTTTAAGATTTACATTGAAACGTTAAGAAAAATAGAGACTCTGGCCGAAAACTTAAGTTTTCTTAAGCATCGCCTAAGGTGTACACAGGCTGCTTCCCAGAAGAAAAAACAATTTCCCGGAGCTCCGTTTTAGTAGCCACGGCTACGCTGCTCCAATCGTACTCAAGGGCCACATCCTAAAAATAATTTCGAGCGCCCGGGAAAAGTCTCGAAAAGGTGTCGAAGCAGTGTCGGACGAGTGTCTCCCAGGGCCCGGCACGCGAAAACCGTTGAGTTTCGGCACTTTTTTCGGGGTTCGACACTCTTTCTCGTGGTCGAGGCCAGAATAGGTTGGAACATCAGAAAGCCACGGGTTTGCCAGCCTTCGCCCGGCTTCTGACCCACGGGCAGGTGGGGCAAGCGAAGGCCGAGGCCACGATCGCAGTCGCGTCGGATCGGTCGCAGCGCCCGCGTCAACGTCGACAAGCCAGGAAGGAACTTTTCGAGGCGGGGGACGCGCAGGAAGGCTGCGCGCGGGGGTCTTCAGCTCTACGCATGTCCGCGGGCACGTAAACCCGCCCATGTACAAACCTCCGCCTACGATGCATGGAATAATGGAACTCGGGACGCGTGACAACCCAAGAGAACCGCTGCGGCCATGAGCAGCTGCCTCCAGAGCCATGTTGAATCAAGGAAAACGGGAATGCGGGAGTCCAGACTGCGTATGCAGCAGTGTCTACACTGACTCTTGAAGACCTCCGCTCCCAAAATCATGATGTGGCGGGACATGCGGAATTCCCGCTCGCAGGCGGGCGGGCCGGAAGAGAACGGCCTCTGACAGCCCGCGGGCCCGCTGCGGCGCGACGGGAGGCTCAACCGAAGGGCGCCCCACCTCGCGATGCAGCTGGGCCAGCTCGGGCCGGTATCCCGCGGCTCCGCGCCGCGAAGAGGTCGCGGTTGGATAGGCGGGCATGCCGCCCGCCGTGCCCTGAGCCGCGCGGCAGCTCTCGGACAACACCTCCCCGTCCGAGGGAAGCGTCCGCGCCGAGCACTCCGGGGCAACAGCCCGCCCGAAGGGCGGCCATTGCGGCGAAGGCCAGCCACGTGCAAACCTGCACTTCGTCGCGCTCCAAAATCGGAAGCTCGCACTCGAGGCTGTCATCCGGCAGGGCCGAAAGACAGGTGCGCGCGCGCGGGAAATAGCCAGCATGGCCAGCCCGAGGAGAGGCCCCTGCACCCAACACCCGACGAGCGATCTCGAAACCGCTCGTGCCGCGCGGCCGAGACAGACCTGGATCCAGGCGAGGCGGCACGGGGCGACCGTGCGAACAAAGGGGCGCGCACGCGATGCCGATCCTACCTGCCACCCCGGCGCCGACTACGACCTTGCGGGTTGCCCCTCTGGCCCTCTTGCCAGGAGTGCTGAACGAGACCCACGCGAGGGGCAGCCGCGGTCGCGCGCGGCACACGCCTCCCAGTGTCGCGACGGTCGGGGGCACCAGGCCGCGGGGCGCTGCCTTCCCAAGAGAGAGCTTCTGGAGGCCCGTGCGGTCGTCGACGTGGAGCATCTCGACGCAGCTGCCCCGTGGTGGCGGCGAGCGGTGCGCCGCCTGCCAAGAGGGCAGCTGAGCGCCGAGGCTTGTGAAGCAGACCCTCGCGAGCGGAGCTGGCGGTCTCCACTGCCATGGTGTCGCCCTTGGCCAAGGCGTTCGGGCGCCTTGAAACGTCCAAGCCTTGGGGGATCGGGGCGCCGCGACCGTCGAAGCTCCGAGGCTGCGAGCTGGGCAGCCCCACGCGGAGAGCGTCGCGCCTGGCCCGAGCGGGTGGCACCTCAAATGATGGGCGTGTTTTCCACCACCACCACCACATAAGTTGGAAGGGGGGGTCCTCCTCCTCCTCCTCCTCCTCCTCCTCTTCCTCCTCCTCTTCGTCCTCGCCCTCCTCCTCCTTCTCCTCTCCAACTTATGGTGGTGGTGGTGAAAAACATGCTCATCATCAAAGGTGCAGTCGAAGTCGCGCAGATCGCCGCACGGCACCACCGGCCACTCCCCGGGGGCTGGCCCCAGGCCCTGGCCGAGGCGTCGGGTGCTGGCGGACACGCTTTGGCACAGGCGAGGTCCGAGGAAGGGGCAAGGCACAGAACGCCGCAGGAGTCCCACCTCATGAGAAGTCCCCGCAGCTGCCCACGGCCCACGTGGACCCGAGCCCCCGAACAGGCCCGAGGGTCCTCCTCCTCCTCCTCCTCCTCCTCCTCCTCCTCCTCCTCCTCCTCCTCCTCCTCCTCCTCCTCCTCCTCCTCCTGGAGACGCATCACGCCAGGGTTGTGCAACTCGTCGCGGGCCCTGGAGTCGGAGAGATAGCGTGTGGGATCGAACGTCGGCGAGTGACCCCGCTTGATGCGGGCAGCCTGGACCCAAAGGTCGAACGGCTCGGACTGGGTGGAAATCCCAAGCCCGCCGCAGCCGCGAGCGCCCCTGGAAGGAGCGGAGGGCTGGGCGAGAACCGCCGCATGGAAGCAGGCCCGAGGGAGGAATACATAGGAAGCCTCGAGAGCTGCGACACGGGTGGCCAGGCCATGGAGCGAGACGTCAGTCGAGTCGAACTCGGAGGAAGCTCGACCGAGGTCGCCCTTGCCACCGCGGGCAGGGCGAACTGCAGTCCGACACGACCGCCCCGGGCGGCTGCGGCCGCCCTCCTGGCATGGCGTGACCGCCACACGCACGAAGACCTCAGCGGGAGGTCCCTCCCGGGGTCCTCCCTACGGCCTGCCAATCCCAAGGCCCTGGCTGCAGCTTGGGCGCCCGCTGCCCCCAAAGCCAAGCGCGCCCTCGCCCTGGAGGCTTCTGGACGCCCCTCGGCGACGTCCGCGGCCTCTCCAAGAGGCCCTCCTGGGCTGTCTTTGGGGGGCCCCTCGGGGCCATCTTGGGCTAAGTTGGCCCACTGTTGGGGCTCTCTTGGGCCGCCTCGAAACCTTCTGAGGCCCTCTTCGAGTCACGTTGAGCCGAAAATCCGGAAAAATGAAACACCGTCCCAAATCTCATGGGTTTTGACGATTCAAGCAGGCTCGGGCCTGTTTTCCGGCATCTTGGAGGTGTTCTGGAGCCTCTTAAGACACTCTTGGAGCCTGTTTGGCCACATTGAAATATCTTGGAGGCCTCTTGGGCCGTCCTCAAAATGAAGCCATCTTGGGCCGTCTGGTCCCCCCCTGTAGCCCTCTGGAGAAGTCTTGGACGCCCCCAAGGGGCTCCTCTAAAGGAGCCAAATTTAACCGTTTACCTCCCCTGTTTCGCTACGTCTTCCTGTTTTGGTTGTGTCCCTGGGCGCGTGGCTGAAGTCGGGTTCCGCGGCGCAGACTGTTGCTGCTTTGTTGTTATCGTTGCTGTTGCTGTTGCTGTCGCTGTTGCTTTTGTTGTTGTTGAACATTATTACTTCTAAAGAATAATTATTGTTGGGACCCCTGGTGCACGACCCCCCCGCCGCGCCTAGGCCGCAGCCTCATTTGCATCATTTTCGTGAGGAAGTCTCAGGCAAAACGGGGGAGTCCGGATCCGGTTGTGTTGTTACGATCGGTTTTCCCTTGCCAAAAATAAGCTAAAGTGGACATTTCTTGTTCTAACATAACCAAACTTCAAGAATCCCTTGCAACAAAACAAGGTAAAGTGGACACTCGCGCGCGCAAGACGAAATCCTTCCAAAACCTCAGTTTTCGTAGCGATTTTAACATAAAAACATCAAAGAACCAATGGTTTTTCAAAGAAAAAATATCAAAATTTCATCCCGCGCGCTCTTGCGGATTCGTAGGAAACCCAACACTTTTTAATCATTTCTGTCAAACGGGCTTTTGCGAGCAACTTTTTCGAACTTCTGCAACAACGGTTGCGCACCTGCCAGGGCCATCATCCCTGTCAAATAATACCATGCGGGACACATTCGTTTTTTCTTCGCGCGCGCACGCCGTCGTCGTCGGCCGCGGGGCCCTGAATAGTAGCCACGGTCGTCCGCATGCCACGAAGTGAAGTGTCCGAACGTCATAGGGCGGGAAGCTGGGTGTGGGTGGTGGCGAAGAGTCGTTTGGAAATTTGGTAGAGCTTGAACCGGCCCCCCCACAAAGTGGGGGTATTGCCCGCCTCCTATGAAAACCCTGGCACTGGTGAGAACGGAGTGTCCCCACGTGCTAGTAATTGTTGTTGTTGTTGTTGAACATTATTAATTCTAAAGAATAATTATTGTTGGGCCCCCTGGTGCACGCCCCCCTCGCCGCGCCTAGGCCGCAGCCACATTTTCATCATTTTCGTGAGGAAGTCTCAGGCAAAACGGGGGAGTCCGGATCCGGTTGTTTTGTTGACGCCCGCTTTCCCTGTCAAAAAACAATATAAAATGACATGTCTTGTTCTAACATAACCAAACTTCAAGAATCCTTTGCAAAAAATGACACGAAGTGCACACTCGCGCGCGCAAGATGAAATCCTTCCAAAACCTTAGTTTTCGTAGCGATTTTAACATAAAAACATGAAAACCCAATGGTTTTTCAAAAAAAAAGTTTCAAAAATTCATCCCGCGCGCTCTTGCGGATTTCTTAGGAAACCCAATACTTTTTCAACATTTCTGTCAAACGGGCTCTTGCGAGCAACTTTTTCACGTGCTTCGAACTTCTGCAACAACGGTTGCGCGCCTGCCAGGGCCATCATCCCTGTCAAATAACACCGTATGGGACACATTCGTTTTTTCTTCTCGCGCGCACGCCGAAATCTTCAATTGCAGGGGGAAAAGTCGTATACTAAGCTAGCTTACAGAAAATGTTACCACAACAAGTCATTGCACCCATGCGCCAGTGGAGTAGCCAAGGTCGTCCGCAGGCCACGAAGTGAGGTGTCCGAACGTCATAGGGCGGGAAGCTGGGTGTGGGTGGTGGCGAAGAGTCGTTTGGAAATGTGGTAGAGCTTGAACCGGCCCCCCCACAAAGTGGGGGTATTGCCCGCCTCCTATGAAAACCCTGGCACTGGTGAGAACGGAGTGTCCCCACGTGCTAGTAATTGTTGTTGTTGTTGTTGTTGTTGTTGTTGTTGTTGTTGTTGTTGTTGTTGTTGTTGTTGTTGTTGTTGTTGTTGATGTTGAACTCTCATTTCTGAAGAATAATTATTGTTGATCCCCCCTGTCCGGTGCCCGTTGTTTTTTTCAATTGAAGTGCTTCCTCCGGGGCTCGCACCCTGTTTTTTGACAGGGAAAGCCTTGCGGATCAGATTGCGTTGTTGGGCCCCGGACTACAACAACAACGGCTCCCGCCTGAGATTTCCTCACAATTTACTCAGGACCCCCGCTCCCGCCTGAGACTTCCTCAAAATTTACTCCGGAAGGGCGCTCCCGCTTCAGACTTTCTCACATTTTACTCAAGAACGGCGCTCCCGCTTGAGGCTTGAGACTTCCTTAATCAGGACCCCTGCTCCCGCCCAAGACTTCCTTATAATTTACTCAGGAATGGCGCTCTCGCTTAGGACTTCCTCGCAATTTATTGCAGCATCGCGTTCTCGACGCTCAGGAACCACGCTCGCGCCAAGGACGCCCTCGCAATTTACTTAGGAATCGCGCTCTCGCTTAATACTTCCTCGCAATTTACGCAAAAAATCCCGTTTGAATGTCCCGCCCGCCCGACCCGCCCGTCAGGGTCCGCCCGCCCGACCGGCGCTCCCGCCTGAGACGTCCGACAATGTACTCGGGACCCCGCTCCCGCCCAACCCTTCCTTGAGGAATACGCCCTCGCCTAGGACTTCCTCGAACGTTCACACTCTTACCCTCCTGCCCCTTCCTCCCCATCCAACCTCCCTCCTCCCTCCCCTCTCCCTCATATCCACCCTCCTCCTCCCTCTTCCTCTCTCCCCTCACCCTCCTCCCATAACCCTCCTCCCTCCTCTCTTCGCCCTCCCCTCTCCGGCCTCCTCATTCCTCCCTCCTCTGTCTCTCTATCTCCAATCGTCCCCCCCCTCCCCCCCTCCTCGCCCCCTCTCTCCTGGCGTGTTCCCCTTTAGCCTCGTCCCTCCCCCTCCCTTCCTCCCACTCTCCCTCGTTCTCCCCCTTCCTCTTCTTGCAGGGCCCGCGCTAATTCCAATGGTGGGCAAAGAGATGCGTGCCCCATCCTCCGAATAATTCCCCGCCCGTTCACGCCCGCTTGTCAAAGCCCGCCCGCCCCCGCAAAAAGAAAGAATCCCCCCAGAAGGGGGTACGCTCGAAGACGAAGGGGGCGGGTATCGGGGGCGTGGGTACACACGTTGCATGGCACGCGGGCAAGTAAGAGCGAACAGTCTTCAAATGATTGTTGTTGTTGTTG
>CAUYUJ010018404.1:183783-188783 GCA_963575745.1 Prorocentrum cordatum
GCCCGTGGAGCCACGCGCGGCGGGTGGCCGTCGGGAGGGCTGCCAGACGTTGGAAGGACGCCAGGACCCCAGGGACTCGCAGCCCAGACCCCCTCGAGTCATGAAAAAATCACGACGGGAGGCTTTTCCCTATTTTCGGCCTCCGGGGGCCCTCACCGGGCCTCGGGAGCGTCAAGAAACGACTCGGGACGAAAAACCGGTCATAGGGAAAGGGTCTGGACCTCTGGGGGGCGCGTCATGAAAAAATCATGACGTCGGGGGTCTGGGAGCCTCGCGCTTCCGCGGCAGATCTGCAGCATGGATGAGCACAGCACTCGCCCACCAGGAGTGGGCAGCAGCCAGGAAGACGTCCCCACACCTGATCGTGCGGTTTTCCTTCGACGGCCTCGCCGCCGCCCTGGGCGCAAGGCGAAGTACACCTCGCGCGTGCTCAGTCGACCTCACCACAGGAAAAGATGAACCCGCTGCTGGCAAAACCCACGATCGCCTGCCTGGAACAGCCACAACCCCGAGAAGATGCCTGCTCAAACCAAGTCTGTCCACCACCTCAGCTTCAAAGGATCCACTAGAGCTTCTGATATACCATCTCTCAAGAAATCCAGATGCAGCAGAGCAACAGTAGCACAATCAAGAGGCAAGCAAAAGGCAGAAGCGGTATCGTCCGACGTCCGAAGCCCCACAGACACGAACAAAACACATGCCATCTGAGAGGCCAACACTGGGGGCATCACACGGCACAGAAAGCCATCACTAGGCACGGACGTTCTTACCACCGGCGGCGGCAGCCTCAGGCCCATGCCCTTGGGAAACCTCATGGTTCCACCAGGCACGGCCGCATCCAGGGCAACGTCAGCGGCATGCCCTTCAGCTGCACGCTCGTGGCCAAGGGCAAGGTTCTGCTCACGCAAGTCCCCAGCCTCCGCCTCGTCCGTCGGGTTCTCCGTGTCCAGCAGCAGCTGCAAGCAGCCCGAACCGGGACGGCGCAAGTGCCTGATGAGGCCTGGACGCGCACGATACTCTGTACCGCACGCCTGACACTGCGAGTCACGCGCGTAGAGCTAAGCAAGGCCCAAGCGCTGATGCATTCGCCGCCAGTGCCTCCTCCTCCTCCTCCTCCTCCTCCTTGTCCTCCTCCTCCTCCTCCTCCTCCTCCTCCTCCTCCTCCTCCTCCTCCTCCTCATCATCATCATCATCATCATCATCATCATCCCTCATCATCATCATCATCATCATCATCATCATCATCATCCCTCATACATCATCATCATCATCATCCATCATCATCATCATCATCATCATCATCATCATCATCATCAATCATCACATCATCATCATCATCTCATCATAATCATCATATCATCATCACATCAATCATCATCTCTCTCATCAGCATCAGCATCACACCCTCATCATCAGCATCATCATCATCATCATCATCACCATCATGATCATCATCATCATCATCATCATCATCATCATCATCATCATCATCATCATCATCATCATCATCATCATCAGCATCAGCATCAGCATCAACATAATCATCAGCATCATCCTCCTCGTCCGCCTCCATCCCTCCCCCTTCAGCCTCCCCCACCCTCCTCCTCCTCCTCCTCCTCCTCCTCCTCCTCCTCCTCCTCCTCCTCCAGGAGGAGGAGGAGGAGGAGGAGGAGGAGGAGGAGGAGGAGGAGAGGAGAGGAGAGGAGAAAAGAGGACGGCAGAAATGCCGAACAAAGGGCCACTTCTGCGAAGGGCTACTCTCGCGCGCATCGTTTAGGGGGGGGGCAGGTTGCCTTGCCCTTCTTCAGCATGTTTCTGCGGCTGCCCACCAGCACGCGACGGAGGTCCGGCGAGCACTCGTGGCCCTCCAGCCATTCGAGCGCGCGCTGCGTGACCTCGTCGCGGCAGGCAGCTATCACTAGCTGGGAGCTCATCCGCCTCCTGCTCATACTTCGGGGGCGCGCAAACATGGATTGGCGATCCATGGATTTGGCGCGCGGTCGCCATGGATCGGCACCTCCCCAAAATGCGGCCGGTGCCGCCTCGCTCGGCGACGGACATCCGCGATTTCCCATGGGGATGGGACCCGTCGCTAGTCCACGCCTCCTCGATCCATGTTTGCGATCGCCTGAATACTCCTCTCCCTCACCCCCCATTCTCAGAAGCCGAAAGAAAGCTGGCAAACCCGTGGCTGCTAAAACGGAGCTCCGGGAAATTGTTTCTTCCGCTGTGTACTACTCAGCGCGCTGAGCTTGATTCGGGGTATGTGTGTTTTTTTCTTCCGGGATGACCGTTTTAGCAGCCACGGATTTGCCAGCCCTCGCACAGCTTCCGACATTCCCATCCTCCTCCCCCTCATCACCCTCCTCCTCCTCCTCCTCCTCCTCCTCCTCCTCCTCCTCTCCTCCTCCACCTCCTCCTCCTCCTCCTCCTCCCCTCTTCCTCCCTCCCCTCCTCCCCCTCATCCCCCCACCACCATCACCATGACAATATGTAAGCGTTTGTGGATGAAGGGAGACTCGGCATGTGGCCGCAGGGGGGGGAGGAGGAGGAGGAGAGGAGGAGGAGGAGGAGGAGGAGGAGGAGGGGCGGAGGAGAGTAGGCGGAGGAGGAAGGAGGCGGAGGAGGAGGAGAAGGAGGAGGGGGAGGAAGAAGAGGAGGCGGAGGAGGAGGAGGCGGAAGAGGAGGAGGAGGAGGAGGCGGAAGGGGAAGGGGGGGGACCGGGGGGAGGGGCCTGGGCTGGTGCTCTTCCTCGATATGCTCCTTCACAGGCGCGCAGGCAGACTGGGGTCAGGTCGGGCACGCCCCCCTTACAGGCAGATTTTGGAGGACAAATGAAAATACTCAAAACATGCCCCAAAAATAAGTGAAGATAGTTATACGTGTGTATATATATATATGCATATATATACATATATAACAACGAGAACAGCCAAAACAAAAAAAACAACAACAAAAAAACGTCCCTAAACTATGCTTTAAAACTACTGCTCGAGATTCCCCCCTGTAGAGGGACACGCCCGGCTTCAGGCCGGGGACGGGGCGTCCTGCCCAGTGCTGCCCGAGCTGTGCAGGCGCGCGCGCGGGCCGCGCAGGGCTGCGCAGGAGCGTGCAGCTCGCTGGGGGCAGGGCCGCCGCGCGCCGGCGGCGCGCGCGGCGGCCCCCTCGCGGGGCCAGGAGGGCCAGGAGGAGAGAGGGAGGGGGAAGGGGGAGGAGGGGAGGGAGGAGGGATGAGGGAGGAGGGAGGAGGAAGGGAGAGGAGGAGGAGGAGGAGATGAGGGAGAGGAGGAGGAGGAGGAGGAGCAGGAGGCGTGAGGAGGAGGAGGAAGGAGGAGGAGAGGAGGAGGAGGCCGCCGCGCGGCGGCGGCCCTGCTCACTCGCGCACTGTGGCCCTCTCTTCCCGCACGGAGCGTGCCAGGGCCGACGGGGCTCCGGGGCCGCCGAGCGCGCGGCGGCCCTGCCGCGTGCGCAGTGCGGGGCCAGCCGCCGCCCCGCGCGCGCGGCGGCCCTGCCGCGCGCACGCGCACGGCGCTCGCCCACAGCACGTGCCAAGGCCGCCGCCCGCGCGCGCGGCGGGCCTGCCCCTTGGCGCACGGCTTTGGTATGTGCACGACGATGAGCCAAGGCTTAGGTCGTGCATGTCCCCCCCCCCTACAGGCGGATTCTGGACGAAGAATCGAAATTACCCCAGTGCGACCCTACCTAGAAGTTGGAGCCCCTAGGAAACCAGCATAAGTTGCTATGCGATGCTATGCTATGCCATGCTATGCTGCGCTATGCTATGCTATGCTATGCTATGCTATGCTATGCCATGCTGCGCTATGCTATGCTATGTTATGCTAAGCTATGATACGTCATGCTGCGCTGTGCTATGCTAAGCTATGCTATGCTATGTTATGCTATGCTAAGCTGCGCTATGCTATGATATGATATGCTATGCTATGCCATGCTGCGCTGTGCTGTGCTGCGCTATGTTATGCTATGCTGGGCTATGCTATGATATGCTATGCTGGGCTATGCTATGATATGCTGTGCTGCGCTATGCTATGTTACGCTATGCTATGCTATGCTGTGCTCTGCTATGCTAAAGCTCAGCGAAGCTAAGATGAAGGTAAGCTAAGCTAAGACAAACCTGAGCTAAGATGAAGCTAAGCTCAGCTAATATGACATAAGCTAAGCTAAGATGAGATAAGCAACGCTAAGCTAAGGGGACGTAACTGGGGGAACCGCGGGGCGGATGCCGGGGGAACCGCCCGGGGCGCTTAGCACTGCCCGGCCTCTTTAAGCTAAGAGAGTAAGAACCCTTCTAGGCAGAGCCTAGGTAGGGAATAAACCTGAGCTAAGATGAAGCTAAGCTGAGCGAAGATGAAATAAACTAAGCTAAGATGAGATAAGCAACGCTAAGCTAAGGGGACGCAACCCGGGGAACCGCGGGGCGGATACTGGGGAACCGCCCGGGGCGGGTAGCACTGCCCGGCCCTTTAAGCCAAGAGAGTAAGAACCCTTCTAGGCAGAGCCTAGGTAGGGAAATAACCCAAACAATGCTTTAAAAGATACCCAGTAGCCAAGCAAATCCTCCCCTTACGATTTCTGCTTGGCCATTGCTGCAGATTCCTCCTGCAGAAGGGGCAGGCCGAGGCCGTCGCGAGCACCCAGGCCCTGCCCCCCTCGCGAACTCGCCTGGCCTCCGTGCAGCATGGGCCAGGGTGAAGTCGGGCCCGTCCCCCTGCAAGGGGATGTTCGACGAAAAATAACAAATGCTCAAAACATGCTCCAGGATGATCGCAAGAGTGCTCAAACAAAGAGTCCCCGGACCACGTTTGGACTATGTCTTGACTATGTTTGGGGGTGTATCTGTTATCTGTCGTCGAAAACCCCCCTGTAGGGGGACGCGCCCGACAGAGGGCCAGGGGCCAGGGCGGCCGCGCGCTCCGCGGCCCTGCCGCGCGCGCGCGCGCACTGCGCCCCTCCACGCCGAGCGCGCCAGGGCCGCAGCGCGC
>CAUYUJ010018404.1:193783-201283 GCA_963575745.1 Prorocentrum cordatum
GGAGCTCCCGCTCACTCCGGGACGGCCCCTCGCCCAGGAGGGCCCCAACATGGGCCAAGAGGGCCCCGAGTCGCCGAACGATCGTTACAAGACGCCCAAGATGTCCCCAAGAAGGCTCCAGAAGCCTCCAAGATGCCCTCAGAAGCCCTGAAAGTGCCTCCCCAAAAAGGCAAACAATTACTCACTGCGTGGAGCTCCCCATATGTGCATCTCATGTTTTATCTGATGCCGTAGTGAGCGTCTGTTCATGAGTGTATGACTGTAAGAGCGCGCCCATGTGGGCGACAGGCCCGGCGAAGACAAGTGAACCCTCATGCCAGCGAGTGAGTACGAATCATAATGAGCTTTGAGTATGATTGAACATGAGCCTCTTCCTCCTCACTCTTCCTCCTCAGCTGCCAGGCCGTGCCCTCCTCAGCCCGCAGTTGCTTCGGATCTCCTCGAATATGTATTTGTTTTAGGATAGTTGGCAGTGGGATATGTAAAACGAGCATTTAGCCACAGAAGGCCATATGTGCATGTCATGTTGTAGGATAGTGCCACGGTGAGCATTTGTCTATGATAGTTGTTTGCTCTACGAACGCGCCCACAAACTGGCCGTCAACCCCACAAACGAGAGCGACGAGCACGTCATCCCCACAAACTGGCCGCGAACGGGCCCGTGATAAACCCCCTGCGCCTGGCGGCTCCCCATTAGGAGTGCTGAAACCAGCGCCCCGCCTGAGACATCCTCCAAAGCTGCTGTAATCGCAGACAATGTTGGGCACCGAAACAGGCACACCGCCTGAGACATCCCCACAAACTGGCCTCGAACGGGCCCGTGATATACCCCCTGGCGGCTCCCCTTAGGAGTGCTGAAACCAGCGCCCCGCCTGAGACATTCTAAATCTGCTGTAGACGCAGACGATGTTGGGCACCGAAACAGGCACACCGCCTGAGACATCCCCACAAACTTGCCGCGAACGGGCCCGTGATATACCCCCTGGCGGCTCCACTTAGGGGTGCTGAAGCCAGCGCCCCGCCTGAGACATCCTCAGAATCTGCCGTGTGTTGGGTAAGTCAGACTATAAGAGAAGGTCTGAGTATGTGTAGGTCTGGGTATGAGTAGGTCTGTGTATGAGTACGTCTGGGTATGAGCAAATCTGAGTATGAGTAAGTCCGTGTATGAGTAAATCTGTGTATGCGTACGTCTGGGTATGAGTAAATCTGAAATCAGCGCCCCGACTGACACATCCTCCAAATTTGCTGTAATCGCAGACGATGTTGGGCACCGAAACAGGCAAACCGCCTGAGACATCCCCACAAACTGGCCGCGAACGGGCCTGATAAACCCCCTGGCGGCTCCCTTTAGGAGTGCTGAAACCAGCGCCCCGCCTGAGACATCCTCCAAAGCTGCTGCAATCGCAGACGATGTTGGACACCGAAACAGGCACACCGCCTGAGACATCCCCACAAACTGGCCTCGAACGGGCCCGTGATATACCCAATGGCGGCTCCCCTTAGGAGTGCTGAAACCAGCGCCCCGCCTGAGACATTCTTTCAATCTGCTGTAGACGCAGACGATGTTGGGCACCGAAACAGGCACACCGCCTGAAACATCCCCACAAACTTGCCGCGAACGGGCCCGTGATATACCCCCTGGCGGCTCCACTTAGGGGTGCTGAAGCCAGCGCCCCGCCTGAGACATCCTCAGAATCTGCCGTGTGTTGAGTAAGTCAGACTATAAGTGAAGGTCTGAGCATGTGTAGGTCTGAGTATGAGTAAGACTGTGTATGAGTACGTCTGGGTATGAGCAAGTCTGAGTATGAGTAAGTCCGTGCATGAGTAAATCTGTGTATGCGTACGTCTGGGTATGAGTAAATCTGAAATCAGCGCCCCGACTGACACATCCTCCGAATTTGCTGTAATCGCAGACGATGTTGGGCACCGAAACAGGCAAACCGCCTGAGACATCCCCACAAACTAGCCGCGAACGGGCCTGATAACCCCCCTGGCGGCTCCCTCTAGGAGTGCTGAAACCAGCGCCCCGCCTGAGACATCCTCCAAAGCTGCTGTAATCGCAGACGATGTTGGGCACCGAAACAGGCACACCGCCTGAGACATCCCCACAAACTGGCCGCGAACGGGCCCGTGATAAACCCCCTGGCGGCTCTCCTTAGGAACTCTGAAACTAGCGCCCCGCCTGAGACATCCTTTAAATCAGCTGTAGACGCAGACGATGTTGGGCACCGAAACAGGCACACCGCCTGAGACATCCCCACAAACTTGCCGCGAACGAGCCCATGATATACCCCCTGGCGGCTCCCCTTAAGGGTGCTGAAGCCAGCGCCCCGCCTGAGACATCCTCAGAATCTGCAGTGTGTTGAATAACTCAGGCTTTGAGAGAAGGTCTGAGTATGTGTAGGTCTGAGTATGAGTAAGTCTGTGTATGAGTACGTCTGGGTATGAGTAAGTCTGGGTATGAGTAAGTCTGTGTATGAGTAAGTCTGTGTATGTGTACGTCTGGGAATGAGTACGTCTGAGTATGAGTAGGTAGGAGCATGAGTAAGTCTGAGTATGGGTAAGTCTGTGTATGAATAAATCTGTGTATGAGTAAGTCTGGATATGAGTAAGTCTGTGTATGAGTACGTCTGCGTATGGAAACTCTGAGTATGAATGAGTCTGTGCATGAGTAAGCATGTGTTCTGGGTCTGTTCTTGTTCTGTGGAATCGGCGGCGTCCAAGAAATAGCAATAACCCCATCTTAGTATATGGAGAAAGAGTGTCCCATTCCCTCAGGGAAACGTACACCTTTAGCACATTCGTCTCTTGAGCCTTCACAGCGTCGCAGATGCCCCAAGAGAGCCCAAAAACGGTCCAAGAAGAAGCCGCCAAGAGGGCTCCAAGACGGCCCAAGAAGGGCCCAAAATGGCCCAGGAGGCCCACGGAAAGGCCCAAGAGGGCCCCAGGACGGGCCCAAGAGGCGCCGGAGAGGGCGCCAAGACGGCGGAAAAACTGCCGAAGACGGCCCAAGAAACCCCCGGCAAGCCCCCAGAAACCCCCGAGAGGCCTGAAGAGGCCCCAAGACGCTTCCAACTGGCCCCGAAGAGGCCCCCTGAAGCCCCCTAAAGGCTCCCAGGGGTTTCAAAAAATGTATCCATGACGCCTTGTAGAGGCCTTCAAGCTGCCTCAAAGACTCCCCCCGAGAAGCCCAAAACCGGCCCCAATGTTTCCACGGCGCTTACGTCTGAACAGAAAAGCGCTGCAATACAAAAGGTTCTCCCACGCTTTCACATCTTGTCCCGTCTTCGGCGCCCTTCGGATCCATGATCTCACGAGGGCCCGCAGAGGACCGCGCGAAAGCCCCAGAGACCCTCAAAACACCATGGTTCCCAGCAGAGACCGGTGATGCACGAGGCTCCACAAAGAACTGCGACGCAGGCAGCACTAGCTCAAGGTTTTCCAAACACTGCGCCAAATCGGCGAGGTGTCAACCCAAATAGGGAAAACGCCTGGCCCCAAAGAGGCTTTCCAACAACCGCCGAACATTTCCAACAACCGCCGAAAATCTCCTCATCCTCGTCATGCTCCTCCTTCTCCCCCTCCCCCACTTGCACTTCCCGCTTCCTCCTGCTCCTCCTCATCCCCAGCATCCTGCTACCCCTGCCCATCCCCCCCCCGTCCCCCTCCTCCTCCTCCTGTTCCTCCCCCTCCACCTCCCCCTCCTCCTCCTCCTCCTCCTCCTCCTCCTCCCTCTCCTCCTCCTCCCTCCTCTCCTCTCCCCTCCTCCCTCCTCTCCCCCTCCCCCTCCTCCTCCTCCTCCCCCTCCTCCCCCTCCTCCTCCTCCTCCTCCCCCTCCTCCTCCTCCCTCCTCCTCCTCCTCCTCCTCCTCCTCCTCTCCTCCTCCTCCCTCCTCCTCCTATCCTCCTCATCCTCCTCCTCATCCTACTCCGTCGCCTCCATTCCCAATTTTCATCATCATCCTCACTGCTCGCCGTCGTCGCCGGTCATGGCCGCCATCGTGCGTTTCTGGCAGCAACGGAAAAGTCCAAGATCGGCGGGCGGCACTGGCCGGAGGCCACTACATATATATATATATATATATTATATATATATATTCACACATACATACATATATACATACATACATACATACATACATACATACATACATACATACATACATACATACATACATACATACATACATACATACATATGCGAGGCATCGCAAGCCCCTGTACACATTAGCGTCGTCCTCACTGACCCCGTTACAATCTGCCCCTAGCTTAGCAAACTTGTCTGCGTGCCAGTTGGCCCGACGTTCCCACTCGGTGCTTCTGTCCGCCTCCATGTCGGCGGCAGTCGCATGGCCGAACGTCATGTGGCGCTCGAAATGGCTGGGAGCAAACGCGCACCACATAGGGCCCCAACGGTGGGCCCGAGGGGCCCCAGGGCCCTCGAAAAAACCAGGCCCACGAGCGAGCGAATCCAAAGTGCACTGGCAACCGATGTAGCACTGTAAAGGGGGAAGACCTACCTGCGACAACATATGTACAGCATAGTCTTCCCGGTCTTTACTCGTCTGCTGCGGGGCCGTACTCAATGGGACAGGTCCGTGCGCCGCCGAAACCACGTTTCCGAACCTGTCGGCCGATGCTATGCCCCAACCAGCTCTGGTGGGCCCGTCGAGACCCATGTATTTCGCAGACCCGTCCAGGAAGAGCAGCCCTGAAGGAAGGCCCGTCTCGGGCCGCTGGTGCCAATGGACCGTCTGGGCGGGCCCCTCGACGTCGAAGAGGGACCTGGGGCGAGGGAAGATGCACCTCGCGAACATATCCGCCGCCAGCGGGCCTAGCTCCTTCACTTTCTGCGCACAACCACCCAGACGAGCGCTCACTAGATCCCGACGCTGAACGGCGTGAGCTGGGCACCCGAACTGACGGTACCACAAGGTGCCTGGCGCGCCTCTGCACAACTGACAAAGCTCGTCGCCATGCAGGTTGTGCGCGAACAAACGTGCTCGAGGCCAAAGCACTCCCGAGACCAGTCTCCCGCTTGCCCCAGACCTCCGACTTCTCCCTGGACATCCTGCAAATCCCGCCCCAGAAGATGGGGTAGACAAGAGGGGCCCATCAGGGCCGATCTGCAACTGGAGCGCGCGTCGATCCGAAGCTCCCTCCGCCCCCTGCCCGACGAGGGCCCTGACCTGCATCGGGAACAGCCTGAACACATCGCGCACCACATTCGATTCATCTCTGTTGCTGCGCTGTCAACGATGTCCCAGCCCACCCCTCGGAGAGTAAGAAGAGCAACGTCGCTAAGAGAGGACGCTGACCTCCAAGGCCGGGCCGAATTCTGGAACTTGCCAATCGAGGCCCGCATCGCGTTGGCCGGAACCTGATAGTGAGGGACCGCCTCCCAGACAGCAGTAGCCCACGTGAAAATGGCATGCCCCGAGTAGATCACAGGGGGTCCACATTGGAGCCGAGCCCGCACGTGTACATCCCGAGCCCGACCGATGCACCTTTGGGGGGGCTGCCGACGGGAACTAGCAGCGCCAATACGGAGACCAGCCATCTTCGAGGGAGACACTCCTGAAACCGAAGAGCCCCAGAGGGCCGACGCCGCGGGCCCCATCCGGTGGACCGCCCCGACGTCCGCCCCAGCTCCATAAAGCATATTCAACCTGCTGGCCCGAGGCGACGCGGCCGAAGCCCTGGCACTCTGGATCCCGAGCCTGCGCAGGCCTCCCATGGGTCGCGTTAGTGCCTGGGTTCCTCGTCGCGTCCGTCCAGCGCGATGTAGGGGGGGGGGGGGGGGGGGGGGGGGGGGGCAGGCCTGGGGGCTTATCGACCTCCTTCGAGCATAGGTAGGCGCACTTCTTAAACTCCACTGGCAGCTGCAGCTGCTCGAAGCCCTCGACAAGAGACTCGACGGCACCTGATAACAGGGCTGCAACCTGAACTCTGGGCCCACAACTCCGAACTGTAATGTCGTCTACAACGTTACGCACATACAAAAAAATCGGTTCTCCCGAGTTTCCAACAGGGGCCCCAGCAGCAGCATCTCGGGAAAGGTTGTGGCCCCCGAGCAGCCCGCGACGATCGCACCGTTCGATTCGACGACGGCAGACGTAGCACCCCCATAGAGCAGCACACGGAAGCCAGCATAGATGGATCAGTCGCCTCTGATCAAGCGCACAGGGAACACAAAGCGCGCGGCTGCGGCGAGCAGGTGCTCATGGTTTACATTCTCATAGAACCTGGCTAGGTCCAGGAGCGCCGAGGCCGATTCAAAGCCAGCTTCTGGACAGCGAGGACCGAGCAAGTTGCGGACCCAACCTGCCCGCTCGCATGTCGCGTCGAGGCCCGAGCCCCAGTAAAAAACTCGAACACGTGGGACTTCTCCCACGAACGACAATATGGCTGCCTCAATCGGCTCCAAAGCTTCATGAAGAAACACAGCAGCCCTATAGTACCTATAGGCCTGACCCCGCCCGGCGGTTTGTCCAGGAAGATCACGCGGGTGAGAAACACAATAAAAGCCCCAGGGTCCACTTCGAAGAGCGTCAGAATCTCCAAGAAGCGAAACTGGTGACTTTCAGGAAGCTGTAGCACCCACCGCGGATGAGAGCCGCCCCAACCGAGGCCCGCCGAAGGCCCAAGTCTTCTAGTTTGAGCGGGGAGAGGTCGGGCTCCTCGGCCGGGGCCTCCCAGGTGCTGGGAGCAGTGCCGCGCCCAGCTCGGGGCCGCACAGGATGCCGCGCATCAAGCAGCTGCTGAAGGGAGGCCAGACCAGCCACAGCAAGCCGAGAATCGTCAGCGATACCTCTCGGGCAGAGGCTCGCGACCCGGTGCTTGGGGAAGGCGCGAGCAGCTTTACCCCCTCCAGTAACAGCTTGCTTGGCCCACTCCTTCCACTTCGCCAGTTGCAGGGCCGAGTCCAGCCGCTGGCGACGAGCGCATTCCTTGTCGATGCCTTCGTGCATCTCCGTACCCCAAGGGCCCGTAGCCAAAGCAGCATGGAGCATGGATCATGGCCAACAATTAGGCCTTGGTGGGCCCCTCGTCGACCAACCCCAAATCGTCGAGGATGTTAAGCAGCTCAGACTTCCAGGACTCAAGCAGCGCTCTCCCCTTTGCCCCTGGGCTCCCGAAGCTGATGGCTCTGGCCTTCCTGAGCAGGGCCTCGGACGAGATCCAGCAGACCGCTTGCTTGGAACAACGACGGCGGTGGTCACTCTCCAAGTGGGCAGCAAGAGGAACTTCGCGGGTCTTGGGCCCAGCGGAGCGACCAACATCACATTTTGGGTCACATACCCCAGGACAAGGCGTCGAGGTCGTTGTCTAGGGGGTCGCTCCATTGGGCGTCCCGCTCCTGCGGCAGCGGGCCCATCAGCGCGGTGCTGAACGGCTTGAAGCGCGTCTGCAGTGAGACCACTGCGGTCTGGCAGAGGTTCCTCATCCAGGGCAGCACGGGGCAATGGGGAGAAAAAGCGCTCCTGGGACAACCTGGGCG
>CAUYUJ010018405.1:0-15000 GCA_963575745.1 Prorocentrum cordatum
CAAACAGTATGCGGAGGGGGGGGGCAGATATCTTCCAGGCGTCATCAGGAAAGAGAGGAGGGTGGTATTCATATTGTGTAATTGTGGAGGAGGAGGACGAGGAGGAGGAAGGGGAAGAACATGAGGAGGAACAACAGGAGGAGGAAGAGGAGGAGGAGGCGGAGGAAGAGGCGGAGGAGGAGGAGAAGGAAGAGGAGGAGGACTTTGCGTTGTGCTTCACGCAGTCAGAATCCCGGTCGTCGTGCCCAGGCCAGTCATGGACGACCTACCCGCTGGCCGCCAACATCCTCCTGCCACCTCCTCCTCCTCCTTCTCCTCCTCGGCAAATTACGACGACAGCATCCTCCTCCTCCTCCTCCTCCTCCTCCTCCTCCTCCTCCTCCTCCTGGTTGCCAAGACAGGACGGAGGTGGGCCGGCAGACCGGAGCAGGGGGTGAGCCCTGCACGAATCCGGCCCACGACAGCCCGCCTCACGCGCCTGTCTGCCTGGCTGCAGTGGCCGGGCTGCCCTTTCAGTTTCACGCCGAGGGAGGGGGCGGCAGGAGGAGGAAAAGAGGAGGAGGAGGAGCAGGAGGAGGAGCAGGAGGAGGAGGAGGAGGAGGAGGAGGAGGATGGAGGAAATGGAGGAGGGGATGGGGAGGGGCAGGTTTGGGGCGGCGAGGGGCGGAAAAGAGGAGGAGGAGGAGGGAGCAGGAGGAGGTAGCAAGGAGGGAGGACGGGAGGAGGGAGGAGGAGGAGGAGTAGAGGAGGAGGAGGAGGAGGAGAGTGGGAAAAGAGGAGGGGGGATGGGGGGAGGGGCGGAGGGGCAGGAAGCGGGGGGAGGATTCGAGGCCGTCGGCGTCCGCGTTGTGCTCGCCGGGGCCGACTGATTCCTCCTCCGCTTCTCCTCCTCCTCCTCAGCCTCCCGCCTCCTCCTCCTCTCTCCTCTCTCCTCCTCCCCCTCCATCACCACCTTTTAGGTCACGAGAGCCTCCGCTCACTCAGCAGGGCTTCCACAGGTGATGAGGACCCGCCCATGCCCTAACCAATGGGCCATGGCGATCCTCCTTCGCAGCAGCCCGCGTGGGTCTGAGGCGCTCGCGGAAGGTTTTTAGCCTGCCTGGAGGTTGTCTTCGAGGGCGCTCTCTGGCCTTGGAGACCTGCCCCTACCACCTTCCGCCCATACTGACGCATGGGCATCCGCGCCCCTACCTCTCCCTACAGTGGGGGCGCACATCAAGAAACCATCTGCGCTTCGTCAGGGTATCACAGTGTTCTTCGCTCCGCGCCCCGCGCGGCGACCTCCCGCGGCCGCTGAAGAAGCTGCTGCGTTCAGGGTACCCTGAGCTTCCCCCCCGTCGCACCGCTCGCGCGGGTCTTCAGTGCTTGGTTTCTTGCGCGGGTTTCTTGCGGCCGCGTCCGCACTGCATCCTCCTCGCTGTTCTTCCAGTGAGGGCCCCCGGGAGGCCGAACATGGCCAAGCACTTGGCACCGTATATTTTTCCACCGAGAGGAGGTGGGCCGCCCCAGTATGCCGACGTTGCTTATTTTTTCTCTTCGTGTACTTCCCCGCGCCTGGTTTTTCGACCCGGCTAGTTTTCTGACGGTCCCGGGCCCTGGCGAAGGCCCCGAAGGGTCGTCGGCCAACCATTTCCCGATGTGGTTCCTTCCTATCGAGAAGTCCCCCCCCCCTTCTCAGGGTTCTCCCCCCGTGGCTGCCGCAGTTCTCGAGGACAACGGCTCCCTGGGGGCGCCTCCGGCGCCGCCCCCCCGCGCGCTCCGGCTGCCAGGGGGCCCAGCGCCGCTCCAAGAACTTTTCGCGAAGCTCCAAAGATTTATGCTTGTGCAATGCTTTTTCCTCTAGAGAGTCGGGGGCGGAGAAGAGGGGGGTGCTGACTAGGGGGGGTTGGATATCATGGCGGGGGTCATGATATTTCCCCAGATTTCATGGCGCCTCTTCTTGTTTCATTACGTCCCTGGCCCCCCCGCTGGGCCGCGCCACATGCCGCCGGCGGTCATTGATTTGCACCCCACCCCCACCCCCACCTCTTGGCCACCCCACCTCTCCTCTTGGCCGCTCCTTTGCGATTTGCAGGTCAGAGCGTGAAAAAAAAACCTACCCCTTTGGGAGGGTTCGCTTCAGGCAAAAAAATCCCCAAGCGTCGTTAATTCACGGCGCCTCCTCGTCAAGCGGCCTGACCAGTACAGGCTGCAATTTGGCATCGTTTGGTATCTCTTGGAAGCGAGGGTGGTCAAAAGCGAGGTAGGTTTGTTTCCCCCCTAGATTTATGCTTGTGCAATTCTTTCTCCTCTAGAGAGGTGGTTCTTGCAGGGCCCTGCTCCTGTCTCGAGGCCCCCACGGCCTCGTGGGGGCTGCCACGATCCCCGCTCCCCTCCGCCCCCTTCCCCCCCTGGGAGGAGGAGGAGGAGGAGGAGGAGGAGGAGGAGGAGGAGGAGGAGGAGGAGGAGTTGCAGGAGCAGGAGCAGGAGCAGGAGCAGGAACAAGACGATGGCGATGATGGTGCAGAGTAGTAGGGAGGAGAACGGACGAGGAGGGGCGAGCGGGAGGAGGAGGGAGGAGGAGGAGGAGGAGCAGGGGCGAGGAGGTTTTGGAGGAAGAGGAGGGAGGAGGAGGAGGAGGAGGAGGAGGAGGAGGAGGAGGAGGAGGAAGATGACAAGGAGGAAGGAACCCAGGCGAGCATGGTGCTGGACGCCGACGCCGACCTCGAGGCGAGGTGCAACCTGGGAAACACCGCCCTGCACACGGCCGCGCGCGGCGGGCACCTCGCGGTGGCCGCGCGGGGTTGCGGCTGCCCCCGGGGTGGGGGAGCGGTGTGTGTGTGTGTGTGTGTGTGTGTGTGTGTGTGTGTGTGTGTGTGTGTGTTTGTATGTTTCTTCCACAGGAGCCGGCGGTGCTGGCACCGGTGGGGCCATCGGTGCAGCGGCGCATTTCGGGGCAGCGGCCATTGTGTGCGGAGAGGGGGGCGGGGGGGATTTCGGCGGCAGCGGCGGGGGACATCGGTGGTTGCCCTGCTCCGCCCACCGCTCCAGGCACACACGACACCGTGGGAGAATGGAGAGGCCACAAGCGCTGCTCTGATGACTCCGCGGTTGCCCCTGGCGCGGGCCGACCGGGTCGGACGAGAGGGGGGTATAGGGGGTCATCGAGAATAAAATGACCCCTAACCCAAATAGCACAATGAAGACGTCGCCTAAATTGAGTGCCCGTTTCTGCACTAGGGGCAACCTGTCCAGGTGGTTTGGTTCGATACATTTGCTGAACAGGCCCCCTGTTCCTACTGTTCTGGGCCCCATCCACTGACGCCCGCCCCCGAAAGGTTGGGGACGATGGGGTCGGACGCAGCAAGCCGACAGCGACGGCGGGGCAGCGGCGCGAGAGCCTTGAACGATGGCAGCAGGGGGGTGAGGAGCAGGAGGGACTGCGAGTCCTCCTGCTCCTCCTCCTCCTCCTCCTCCTCCTCCTCCTCCTCCTGCTCGCTGGCTCTTGAACGCGAGGGCCCAGCATCAGTGATGGGAGGGAACGAGGAGGGATGGAGGAGGAGGAGGAGGAGGAGGAGGAGGAGGAGGAGGAGGAGGAGGAGGAGGAGGAGGAGGAGGGATGGAGGAGGAGGAGGAGGCGGAGGAGGAGGAGGAGGAGGAGGAGGAGGAAGCAGGGGGATGAGGCGGGGGACGAAATCTGCTGCGCGTCTTGCTGTCTTCGTCCCCGGGGGGCCCCGCCGCCGAACGCGCGCGCCTGCGGTGCGCTGGCACGGGGCGTCGGGAGGGCCAGCCCCGCGGGCTGATGCGCTGACGCTCCGGGTCTCCCAGACGCTTGGCATCGCTCGGACGCGTGAATTTTTCCTTCGGCGAGGACCATCGAGGAGCATCCTTGATCATTTGGCGCAAGAACCACGCAGGAAATCAAAAAAGCACAGGGAATGGACGTCCGCATGATGGCCAGAGATGGGGTCCGGGTAGGTGGGGTCGGACGATCGCGCCGCATCGCCGACGCATCGGCGTTGCGGCTCGATGCGAAGCCCGATCTTCGCCACGCCGACCGCGGCGATGCATCGGCGATGCATCGGGCGACGCATCGGCGATCCTGCGTGCCCCTTCTCTGCTCGGACCCCAGCTTGGGGGCCTCTGAGCACCCCCTTTTGCAACCCCTCCGCTGGTCCGACCCGAGAGGAGGGGCGGGCAGGGAGTTGCAGAGGCGTTCCACTGCTCTCGGGAGGCTTCCCCGGGGGCCAGGGTGGCTCCCACTGGCCGCGCCTCGCCCCGGGCGCTCCGAGGGTGCCGGGCTCGCCCCGAAGGCCACGGCGGCCTTCCCCACGGGGCCTCTCGGGAGCTTCCTCGTCGCCACGGCTGGCTCCGCGCCAGCAGCACGGGCAGGGACGGGGCCCAGGAGGGGGTCGGGGGACCGATTTCGGATGGCTTGGGGCCAGGTGGGGCCGATTTCGGATGGACCGGCTTGGGGGGTGGGGGGGCCGATTCTGAATGGAGTGAGGAAACCGATTTGGAGCCGCCGTCGTCTCTGCTGGCCCGCCCGGAGCGGGAGGGGGGGAGCAGCAGGGGAGGGCTGTGGTGGGGCGGGATGAGGCCGCGTCGCGCGGGGCAGGGGAGCAGTTGGAGGCCGGAGGGGAGGGGAGGGGAGGCGAGGGCGGGGAGGGGAGGGCGAGGGGAGGGGAGGGAGGGGAGGGGGAGGGGCACGAGCGAGCGGGGATGGGAGGAGCGGTGAGGAAGAATGGAGGAACGGATGCAGAGGGGACGCGAGGCGGGTAGGGTGATGGGGGGGTACGGATGAGAAGGGGGAGGATGGTGGTGGGATGAGGGAAAGGAGGGGGGGAGGAGGAGGGAGGAGGAGGAGGAGGAGGAGGAGGAGGAGGAGGAGGAGGAGGAGGAGAGGAGGAGGGGAGGAGAGGAGAAAGAGGAGGAGGAGGAGGAGGAGGAGGAGGAGGAGGGAGGTAGGAGGAGGAGAAAGGGAGGAGGAGGAGGAGGAGGAGGAGGAGGAGGAGGAAAAAAGGAGGAGGAGGAGGAGGCAGGAGGAGGAGGAGCAGGAGGAGGAGGAGGAGGAGGAGGAGGAGGAGGAGGAGGAGGAGGAGCAGGAGGAGCAGGAGCAGGAGGAGGAGGGTAGGCGAGGGACGGGAGGCTGAGGAGAGAGAGTGAGCGTCAGGCTGGCCAGCTCGCACGAGTCAGTGGGCCCCGCGCACGCCCGCCCTGCCTTCCATGACATAGAAGTCCGTGCTGGCTGAAACAGAAAGTGAGGCTAGCGCGCGTCCACGCCTTGAGAGCGGAAGGCGCTGGCGCGCGCGCGCACGGCCCTGGTTCGGACGACTGTGCGAAGACGGCAGCATGGGCCGCACATGGGTGAGAACGCAACAGCCTCGATGCCTGTGTGTGGCCAACGTCACATGGCGTGCACCGGAGGGATCGGACCCCCCCTGGAAGCAGGGACGTTTCGAGACACGGGCCGTGCACCAGTGGGGTCGGATGCCTCGGCCGGGGAGAGCCCACGTCAGTGCGGCGATGGCACGCGGGCCGCTCCTCGGGAGCGAAAGAGGGGCGTGCACGAGCAGGAGGCCCTGGGCGTATCGTGTGGCTGGTCTCGCGGACTGGCGGACTGGGGGGGGGCGTGCTCGTGTGCGTGGCTGGGCGCGAACGTCATCAGTGGGCTCCCTGACTCTGCCCCCTCGCGCGCGGCCACGGGCCACTCCGAGGCGGGGGCCTTGTTGCCAGATCCACTCTGCGCGGGTCGCCTTGGCGAGGGCGGCGCTTCGCCCTCTCGCGCGCGGCCCCGCTCTGGTTTTCCATGGGCTGACGAGCGAACGCACCGGGAAATGTGAGAAGTGGGAAGGTGAAACGCGAACATTTACCAGCCTGGAGCATATCCCTATCCCTATGTTTGACAGCACCTCACCTCGATGCCGATCTTAAGGATTCCCTCAGTTTTGGAGGGCCTATCCCCAAGATTGTCCTCGCTTTTTGTTCGCCCATCTTAGGGATAGGGATACTTTCGAGGCTGCATTCAGAACATGTGGCAAATTTGTGGAATCCTCGGACTTGTCTATGTATTGTGAAAGCCCTACAGCCTCTGCCGCCAGCCCCGAAGGCGGGACCCTCCTGGGGACCCCCCTGGCGCCCCGCTGGGACATCTCGTTCTTCCCCCCCCCCTTGTCATTCCTGTCCCTGGCATCGCTCGGACGTGTGTATTTTTTCTTCGGCGAGGAGCATCGAGGAGCATCCTTGATCATTTGGCGAAAAAACCACGCACGAAACCGAACGAAGCACAGGGAATTGGACGTTCGAGCGATGGCGAGTCCCCCCCCCCCCTTGTCATTCCTGTCCCCGGGGGGGACCGGGGAGGGGAGGGAGGGCCGCCGGGACCCACCGGTTGGCGGCAATTTGACCGGGCCCCTCCTCCTCCTCCTCCTCTTCCTCCTCCTCCTCCTCCTCCTCCTCTAGCCCCCGCGTCATGGAGGGGTAAAGGGGAGGGGATCGACTTAACTGCGACGTTTCTTTGCCCTTGGCATCGCTCGGACGTGTGCATTTTTTTCGGCGAGGACCATCGAGGAGCATCCTTGATCATTTCGCGAAAAAGCCACGCGCGAAACCGAAAAAAACACAGGGAATGGACGTCCGAGCGATGGCCAGTGCTCTGTTCGTTCGTGCATTTCCTTGGGACTGGCGGCGACGACGACGAAGACGACAGCGTCTCACACACGCCGACGGGTCGGCGGATTTGCTTGTCCCCGGGCCCCTTCAGAAATAGAAGTGCCACCAGAGCGGGACCGTACGGTGCTCGAGCGCGGGCGTACTCTTCGCCCGCTCGTGCGCGCGGCCCCGCGGCCTGCGGGCTGGCGCGCGGAAAAGTGAGCACCGCGTCAACGCAGGACGTAGATTTCAGAAAACCCGCGGCGTTGATGCAGAAAAAGCATTCCGGCATTTCGCGCGCGAGGTGCGCCGCGTCCAACCCGTGCCTTTCTCGTCTTGGAACTTCGGCGACAGAGCGGCCATGCCGCTTGCATATGTCAGATTGGCACAAGCTAGGCGGCATAGTGGGAGTATACACGCACGAAGGAAAGGGTGGAGCGGGATGGGAGATGTGAGAAGAGTGAGAGGTGAGAAGGGAGACGACGGGAATGGGAGAGTTTGGAAAGGGGATGGGGTCGGAAAGGGAGGATGGGAGGATGGATAGGGATGGGAGGAACAAGAGGAAGGGATGAGGGACGAGAATGGAGAGGAGTGGGAAGGGAGAAAGGGAGAAAGGAGGACTGCTTAATGTGGCGATGTGAGGGGACGAGGGGGGATTAATGATTGAAGCTTGGTGCATGGATGGTTTAGCGTATCGTGGGGTAAGGGCACACAGCGTCATTGGAGGCGAACGGCATAGAGGGTACGGCGGTTAGGATTGGGACCAGGATTGGTATTGGCAGGCGCAGGGGCTGAGGAAGGGGGGGGGAGGGAGGGGCTGTGCGGCAGAGGGAGGGAGGTCGAGGTTGGATAACGAGGAGCGGGATGGGGGAGGGCGGAAAACCGTCGACCCGTGCATTCGCCCAACCGTTGGCTTTCTTTCCTGCCCCAGTGAGAATGCCTCGCGCACTGCTGGCTTGCTGTATAATAACACCCCTAAGGATGCCCACCCACCCATCCCACGTGAGGAGGAAGCCGCGGAGGGAGAAGAGGAGGGATCCGGAGGGGGAGGTGGAGAGGAGGGGAGGAGGAGGACGAGGGGGAGAAGGACGAGGAGGAGGAGGAAGAAAGAACATACATAATGAGCAGGGGGAGGAGGAGAGGGGAGGAGGAAGAGGAGGAGGAGGAGGAGGAGTACGAAGAGGAGGAGGAGGAGGAGGGGATGAAGAACATGAGGAGGGGGAGGGTCACGAGGAGGGGGGATGGGAAGAGGGGGGTGAGGAATAATGGAATTATCTGGATGAGGAGGGGAAGGAGGCGGGAGTGCAACGGGGATAAGGAGGAGAAGGGGGAGGAGGACGAGGGGATAGCAGGGGGAGGAGGAGGACGAGGAGGAAGAGGACGCGGAGGGCTCCGCCCCTGAGACATGAGAGCCCACTCCGAAAGGTGGTCGAGCTTCTCCTGGACCGCGGCGCCAAGGTGGACGCCCAGAACGCGAACGCCTGGACGCCGCTCGCCTGGGGCGCCATGGCCGGTCGCGAGGACCGCGGGCCACGGCGGCCGAGGGGGGAAGGGGCAAGAACGGGAGGGAGAAGGGAAGGAGGAGGAGGGAGTGGAAGAGGAAAAGGATAATGAGGAGGAGGAGGAGGAAGAGGAGGAGGAAGGGGGGGAGGATCACAAGGAGGAGGAGGCGGAGCAGGGGAAGAGGAGGAGGTAGGAGGAGTAGGAGCAGGAAGAGGAGGGCAGGAAGAGGAGGAGGAGGAGGAGGAGGAGGAGTGAGGAGGAGGAAGAGGGGGGGGAGGAGGAGGGAGGAGGAGGAGGAGGAGGAGGAGGAGGAGGAGGAGGAGAGGAGGAGGAGGAGGAGGAGGAGGAGCGAGGAGGAGGAGGAGGAGGAGGGGAGAGGAGGAGGAGGAGGAGGAGGGGAGGGGGGAGGGGGAGGAGGTGGGGGTGGGGGAGGGGGAGGAGGAGGAGGAGGAGGAGGAGGAGGAGGAGGAGGAGGAGGAGGAGGAGGAGGAGGAGGAGGAGGAGGAGGGCAGGAGGAGAAGAAGGAGCAGGAGGAGGAGGCCCTCTCCCCGACCCCCGTGGGAGCGTTCGATGTGGCGCCGCCGGCCCCACATTGGGGATGCACCGAAGAGGCCTTGGCAGAGGGACGGCATTCGCAGGAGGGGCCCTCGCGCGGGCCTCGCCTCGCGGGCGTAGCGTGATGTCTCCAACCGAGCCGTAGGCGTGCGCAGGAGGGGCCTTCGTGGGGGGGATCACCGCACGGGCATAACATGCTTTTTGGGGATGCGGTGTTGCGGGCTTTCTCTTCGGCGCGAAGCGCAATCCGCACAGAGACAGGACGCAGGATGTGAGGGCGACCGCAGAGGGAGGAACACAAGCAGGGATGCACGCGGAACAAGACGGACAGGTTTGGTTGCTGGTGTTGCGGCCCAGGCTCCAGGTGGAGTCCTGCCAGTCTGGAGGGCCGAAGTGGGTAACCTCTGTAAGTCTTTTTCACCTGGTCAAGAGGACTGGTCCTAAAGCCTCTTCCTTCTCCTCCCCCCACTCCCCCTCCTTTTTCTCCTCCTCGTCCTCCTGCTCCTCGTCCTCCTCCTGCTCCTCCTCCTCCTCGTCCTCCCCCTGGTCCTCCTCGTCTCCTCCCCAAGAAGGAGGAGTTGGAGGAGGAGGAGGAGGAGGAGGAGGAGAGCTCCTCTTCGTGGCTGTCATCGTAGTCGTCGTCGTCGTTGTCGTCGTCGTCGCCGCCGCAACCGCTTCCGCTGCCGCGGCGGAGATTGTGTTCCATCTACTCACGGGTGGGCCGGATCGCGTTCGGGGCTGCCTTCTCCCAGGAAGTTATCCATTATGTGCTGCCCTGCGCTCGAGAGGACTTGTGAGCGTCTTCCCATGGGTATTGAGTATTTCGGGGGCGGACAGACGCCCCAACACTGACACGTCGATTAGTGAATTGTCCGTTCTCGGTTTTCGAGAGGGCGCCGTGGCCGTCATTTTCCAGGCTTGCGCCCGCCAGGTTTGGCCCCGAAGTCGTTTTCACTAAACCACGTTTTATTAAAGGGAGGTTTGTCCATCCCCGAGTATTGAAGTAGGCATCAGGGGTTGCGGTTGTAATCGTCATTGTACTCGCGGCTGTAGTCGAATGGTGGGCGCGGTTGTGGTCGGAATCGCATTCGTCGTCGTCATCGCGGCGGAAATAGTTTTCCCGCTGTTGTTGGGTGGGCTGGAGAATGTTGGGGGTCTCTTCTCCCATGGCCTAATTCATTGTGGTGCACTGCGCCGTACACGCGAAAGGATGTTTGAGCATCCTCTCGTGAGGATTGCTATAGGACTCAGCATGGTTTGGGTCGTACTCGCAACCGCGATTGCAGTCGCAGTCGTAGTCGCAATCGTAGACGCAATCGCAAACACAATCGTAGTCGTAGGCGTCGCTGTTGCTCGGCGGGCGCCGCGGATGAATCAGTACCTTCGCTGCTTGCGGGGCCCGAGTCCTTGAATGAGGCTTCCGAACGATGATCAGTGACCCCCTTGTTGGGGTGCTCCGAACTCGGTTAAAGAGAGATGGGGTACGAAGACCTCAGGTTCCTTGAGCATCCAATACACCAATATATTCGGAACACCGATATATATGATCCTAGCAGAATCCCATGTGCTCATAGATCTGCACGCAACGCGCCCCAATATATTGGAACGTCGTTTCATGTTGTTTTCGGCATGGCCCCTCAACGCAGGGGATTGTTGTTTGTGCCAACAAGATGTAGACCCCTTGCTAGGGGCTGTCTCCGACCCCGTGCTGGGGGAAATTATTCTGTCCCCTCCTCGATCCCCCTTATGCACTGCAGCAACTTTTGCCCAAACGCGAGTGGCAGTCATGGGGGGGCGCTTCTAAGGAGAAGCCGCCACGCTACCGCACATGCCAGCTCAGCGATGAGGCCATGGTCGACTTTGTCAAGCGGCGCGTATCATTGATCGAGAAGAACTACATCAATGGTACAACGGAGCAAATCCTCAAGGACAACATGCCATTCTTGCTGGATGCGTGCCAGGTGACGCAGCGTTTGAGCTCCACCGCGCTCGCGAAGGCCATCGTCTCGCCGAAGACGGACCTCACCTCCGAGGAGGCGAAGCGCTGGGCCACTGAGATGAGCAGGTGCGTCAGCTACGTTGTCAATAAATATAGGAGCGCCGTGACCGCGGAGAAGCTGGACCACTACGCGAGGACCCTCGGAGACGCGATGAAGTTGCAGCGCGGTCGCGACTCTTCCGGTAAAAAGAAGACGGCGAACGCAGAGGCTGTCGAGAGCACCTCGGAGGGTGAGAGCACGCGCGGCAAGACGACAAGCTCGGCCCCAGCCGCGAGTGCGCCACGGACTCCCGACGCCAGGTACAAGTTAATCAAGGAGCAATATGGAAATTCTCCACCGCCCAAGCCAGCCACCAAGAAGGACGCAGTGCACAACCCGCTTGTCGTGTTCTCAAGTCAGGAGGTGGTGGACTCACCTGCAAGCGCGCGCCCTTCAGCTGCACCAGCCGCTTCTTCAGCTGCGCCAGCCGCTTCCAGCTCTTCGAAGAAGGTTGGACATCCTCCTTCCTCCTCCCCTTCCCCCTTTTGCTGCTGCTTCTCCTGCCCCTTCTATTATATGTTTCAGCATCGTCGTCATCATCATCATCGCCATCATCAGCATCGTCATCGTCACCGTCATCGCCATCGTCATCGTCATCATCATCAGCATCATAATCATCGTCATCATCATCATCGTCGTCATCATCATCATCGTTCTCTTCGTCCAACCCCTCTCTCCTTGATCAAGGGCGACGTGGTATGACTGGAACGCCGACCCGCCGTCCACGGTTATTGCTGATGAGTCGGGCAAGGAGACGCGCGTGTCGCTGTCTGCGGGCGATTCGGGCTCCTTGGTGGCATGCGCGCCTGATGGGGAGAAGATCGACACCGACGAGTCCAAGGCCTTGCTCATGGCCCACTCCGAGGGGCGGAAGAAGCGGGCGGCCCAGGAGAAGGAGGCACCGGCGAAGCCTATGAAAACAGCAATGAAGCTACCGCCGCAGAGCATCACCTGGACGACACCGAGCTGGCGAAGAAGAGGTTCTCGCGCTACGTGGAGTGAGTGGCGTTTCCACATCCTGAGCTCTCTGAGCTACATCCATATCATCCCCGCGGCGCGCAGACGCTTGAGATGGAGGCGCCCGGCGACGCTTCAACGCCAAAGATGGAACGCACCCCTTGATAGGGGCTCTCCCTGTCTGTCGCTGTCTGTCTCTGTCTGTCCCTGTCTGTCCCTGTCTGTCCCTGTCTGTCTCTGTCTCTGTCCCTGTCTCTGTCTCTCTCTCTCTCTCTCTCTCTCTCTCTCTCTCTCTCCCTCTCTTTCTCTGTCTCTTTCTCTTTCTCTTTCTTCTTTTTTTTCTTTTTCTCTTTCTCTTTCTCTCTCTCTCTCTCTCTCTCTCTCTCTCTCTCTCTATCTCTCTCTCCCGCTTTCTCTCTCTCTCTCTCTCTCTCTCCTCTCTCTTTTTTTTCTCTCTTTCTCTCTCTCTCTCTTCTTCTCTCTTTCTCTCTTTTCTGATTCTTTCTTTTTTTTTTCTCTCTCCTCTCTCTCTCTCTCTCTCTCTCTCTCTCTCTCTCTCTCTCTCTCTCTCTCTCTCTATTGCTTTCTCTTGCTCTCTCTCTCTCTCTCTCTCTCTCTCTCTCTCCCTGTCTTCCACCTTCCCTGCGCCACCTCGCTGTCTCACCGCTTCCAGCGCGAACCCTTCTCGAGGGGACCCCTCTTCTCTTCGCCCCTCTCCAGGGGGGGCCATGCGGCACGGCGCGCCATTCCGGGCGCTCGCCGTCGACCCCGTAGCTCTTGGCTCAAGGGAGGACGCCGCAACATGCTTTCCAAGCGCACCCTGCCTCATGACAGGCGCGCGCTGCCAGCTGACAAACGCCTGAGGGCGAACGTCGCCGATCTCGCGTCGCGCAACATTTTGTCGGGCGCCAGGGGGTCCCAACTGGCTAACGACATCCACCGTTCTGGTGCCAGTGGCGTTGCCGATGTAGTGCCGTCTGAGAAATGCCCGGGAAACGCACCGCGTTTCTTCCGACAGATGTTCCGAAAGAGCGGCCAGCCACCCTTGCGCGTGTGCGATGCGCGGGCGTGGAACACTAAGACGCAGGCGGAAGAGCTTCAGAACATACATTTAATGCTGCCCCACGAAATTTTGGATCGTTTGGCGTTCTTCGGACACGCATACGTTTTGATTGGCACATCTGGGTCAGATCCCGTCTCGCTGGCGCACTTCAACGATGCAGTTTCGTCTCTCGGCGACTCCGACGCAGTCCCCTGCGGCATCTGGCAAGATGGTGTGCCTTGTAATTGGGATCGCAGCGTGACCGCTGAAATTGCATCGCTTCTATTGCCTGGCTTAGTGGAGCGATGCAAGAACCTCCGCGTGCCTATCGCGCGCTTGCTTAAGAGCCAACGGTCAAACAACACATTGGATGACACGTTTGAAATAGTCCGCTGGTCCTTCGCGCACGTCGCAACCCCAACGTGGCCGTCGCGCAGACGGGATGGGGCGCCATTCGGGGAGAGCGACAGGTGGAGGGCCAAACAGCACAGCGAGAGAGGGCGACCCCCTCTCAGGGGTCTTGGCTGCCAGATCAAGGGCGACTGGAAGATGTTCAAGGATGCGCTGAAGCCGCAAGGGTGGCAGGACGCGGAGTGCTGCTTCCAGTGCAAGATCAAGTTGCACGAGGTCTCAGGGATACGCAATTTGCTAACCCAATTCTCCCCACGCACACACACGCACACACGCGCACGCGCGCACGCATGCGCGCGCACACACGCGCACACGCACGCGCGCACGCGCGCACACACACACACACGCACGCACACACACACGCACGCACGCACACACACGCACGCACACGCACACACGCCGCCCCTGCACCGCCCGGGGGAAAGTCTTGGTGCGAAAGTGTTTTAGCGCAGAGCCCCGTGCCCTCCAATGCGCATTCTGCAACAGCTACCCCCTCGCTGGGGGGAGCGCTCGCGCGAGAAGGGGGGGTGGGTGGGGGGGGGGGGGGGGGGGGGGGGGGGGGCGCGGGGGGGGGGGGGGGGTCGACAGCGCGCGCGGGAAGGGCGGGGCAAGCAGAACAGAGGAGCGCGAAGGGTTTGCTACAGGAGGAAGGGGAGGGGGGGATGAGAAGGAGGAGAATGACGACCAACATCAGCAGCAACGGCAAGGGCAAAGCGATCACACGAGGAGCGCGAGTCGACTGGAGGAACGGAGGGGCAGGACGAGCAGGAGAGGGGCGGGGAGGACAAAAGAAAGGGCGAGTGGCAGGACGATGTGCATGAAGAAGGAGTGGAGGAGCAGGGGGAGGGGAAGGCGGGAAGGATGAGGCGGACAAGGAGAAGGATGGCGACAAGCAAGATAACTTATACTTCCAATTCTACTACGCGCGGGGGTCCTGCTCTAGGCAGGCCGTCTCAGACACGCCAATTCGTTGGGGGGCTGGCGCCGCCATAAATTGGCGCCCGTAGGAACGGGGGGGGGGGGGCGTGGAGAAGGGCGAGGGGGAGACGGGGAGGAGAAGGGGGGGGGGGGGGGGGGCATACATCGGAAGAGCATGCGCATGGGTACGATGAACGAGGAGGAGGACGAGGATGATGAGAGGTCAGCTGATGGGGAGGGAGAGGGGGGAAGATGAGCATAAGGAGGGGGCGGGGTGGGCGCGGGTCGAGATGATGAGCAAAGTGATGAGGAGGATACGGGGGATGAGGAAGCGGAGCAGGAAAGGGAGGAGGTAGGCGGCGAAACTTTCGATGCCCGCATGTCTCCGCCGAGATCGGCCAAAACGCGTCCTGGCGCACGGGCCGCAGATCATGGCCATAACTATCGATGACAAGCTTAACTTCTGGACATCGTGTATGCCCCTTGCTGATGGTTCCGTTTGCAAGTATGCGAAGTTTGATGTTGGGTTGGCTGCGCTGCGCGGATTTAGGTGTATCTGCAGATTTCATGGGCTCTCAGATTTGGCATTGCGTCGTCAATAGGAAGGTCCCAGGCGGCACGCAGAAACAGCGAATGAGGCAGATGCACCTTTTGATGCAGGGGTTCTACGGTAGACAACCTCCGAACGGCGCGCCGAACAGGCTGCCTCACTTGAGCGTCGGAGTGGCGAAAGGCAAATCAAACAAGCATCCCAAGCTCAGGTGTAGCGCTGGCATGATTCGGCATCTAATGCCGTGGGGCATGGAAGTTGCGGAGCAGTTCTGCGACAGGACCGACCCCGTCGAGTCTTCTATGTATTTCTGCATGCAGAGTTGGTCGCGCGGCTACGCTGCGCTTGCAGGTAATCCCCCTTGGACGAGAGACACGATGCTGGAGCATTCTGCG
>CAUYUJ010018405.1:20000-75000 GCA_963575745.1 Prorocentrum cordatum
TCCACGTTGTGCACAGACCACGATCGGGGAAATGTAAGGCTCGAGTATATAAGCCAGAACTCGGGTTTGCCGAAGTTCTTTGATGAGCGCGTCTGGGACTTTGACGGTCCGATTTTCGGGGGATGTTCGCAGCAGGAGCTCGCGTCAAGTTTCGGATCGGGCCTCGTCATTTTCATGATGGCCCCGTCAGGCCAACCCGAGTCCGCCGAACCCTCGTCTTACGTCTCCTTGGACGTTGTGAACAAACCACGACGTCGTAATTCTGGGTTTGCGGGCTGCCGTGGCGACGACGACGGTTGTATTGGGTCCCGGCGGGGTCTGTGAGGAGATCCGGAGGGAGCGCGCAGGACCGATCTCGGCGGACGGCCATGCTACCGGGAGGCTCGAGATTCCTTGGCATCGCTCGGACGTGTGCATTTTTCCTTCGGCGAGGTCCATCGAGGAGAATCCTTGATCATTTGGCGAAAAACCACGCACGAAACCAAAAAGAACACAGGAAATTGACGTCCGAGCGATGGCCAGGATTCCCACATAAGCGCTTGCCCTGAGGTTGAGGATTCTGGCGGAGCAGTGCTAGACCTAGTGTGAGCCCCAGAAGGGCCCCCCCCGTGCTCCCAGCGGCGAAACAAATATCATTCCCCTCAGGGACCGTCGTCGTCGTCGGGTGTCGTCGTCGTCGTCGTCGTCGTCGTCGTCGTCGTCGTCGGCCGTATTCATCCGTCGTCGTCGGTTCGGAGCACCTGGGCGCCTGGGAGTGTACCGGGAGCGCCTGGGAGCGTGCCGGGAGCGTGCCGGGAGCGACTGGGAGTGCCTGGAGCGCCTGGGAGCGCCTGGGAGCACCTGGGAGCACCTGGGAGCGTGCCGGAAGCGCCTGGGCCTCAGACACACCAACAGGCCCCCAAGAGGGTTCCAAGACGGCCCCAGAAGGGCCCAAGACGGCCCAGGAGCGCCACACAACGACCCAAGTCCAGAGGTCAGTTCGCTCTGCAGGGGGGGTGGGGGGCGCACGTTATTTCCGACGTCATTTCCGATGTTTTTCGGTACACGGTCACCCTCCGCCGCTCCCCTCCCCTGCGAACCTCCTGCTTTCTTCCTCCACCCTCCTCCCAACCTCCCTGCACCCACCTTCTTTCTCTCTCTCTCTTCCTTCTTCACTCCTCTCTTCTGTGCCCTCCCTCCGCGCGAAAATCGGGACCAGCCCCTGGACAACCGATCTCAGGTCATCACCATCACCCTCATCATCACCCCGGCTAAAACCCCATCCTCATCATCACCACCATGAACACGACCATCATCATCGTCACCATCATCATCAGACATCCTCATCCTCACCATCACCAACATCATCAGCATCATCATCACCATCAGCATCATCATCATCATTATCCTCATCCTCATCCCCATCCCCATCACCATCATCATAATCATCGCTATGCTCATCATCACCAGCACCCACATCATAAACATCATCACCATCGACCCAATCGTCATGATGATGGTCATCCTCATCATCATCATCATCATCATCATCATCATCATCATCATCATCATCAGCTCGTTCTCACCCCCTCGGATCGGCGGCACTGGCCGGAGGCCAGCCCAATATCATTCCCCTCAGGGACTGTCGTCGTCGTCGTCGTCGGGTGTCGTCGTCGTCGTCGTCGTCGTCGTCGTCGGCCGTCGTCGTCCGTCGTCGTCGGTTCGCCGTCGCAATATTCTTTACCCGACGTGGCCGGAAGTCTTGGGCCCCTCAAGCATGTTGCATCCTTCGCCCCAAGCAGTTTGTATTACCCTTGAGCTTACATTAACTCGGTAGCCGGCGGGCTTCCCGGGTTCCCGGGGTCCTCTTCCAGTGCTTGCAGTGAAGAGGCCCCGGGGAAATGAAATTGTGAGGGTTCGATTTCTATGGGCAGCCAGGCTCCTTATTGTGGGTCCAAGGTTCCAGGTTTAAGAGCATGGTGAAAGGGTGCCGCCGATTTCGGATTTCGGTGGGCGGTGTGGATCCCAGCTTTTTTGCTCGGGGTCTTGCTGGCAATTCCTGGCCGATTCTAGTGGCCGGCCAGGTTCCGGGGCTACCAGCACATAGAATAGAGAGGGGAGATAGAACAACGAGATTATGGCGTGGACGTGCTTGGTTGCTGGTGGTCTCTCAGATTTTGGGTTTTGACCTGTTTGGGGGGGGGATCTGTCGGGCGTGGTGGCTTCCACAGAGGCGGTGTCGAGTTCTTTCTTTCTCAGGAGCGGAAAAAAAACACAGAGACGCAATTAATCGTCGATTCCCAAGAAAATATGGCAAACTAAGGGAAGTCGGGGGGAAGACGAAAACCCAGAAAGTATTAGAAAATGTTGGGGAATCCTTTTATTTGTGTGTATTTATTTGTGTGTCCCAGGGCCCCTTCACTCTTGGCCCACGCAGATCCACATGCAAAACCGTCGACCCCCGTGGGCGCTGCCAGGCGCGCCGCTGCCGCCTTTCCTGCTGCGCTGCGCCTCCTGGGGCGCCCCGCGGCTCCCTGGCGATTTTTTTGGGGGGGGGCCCGCGGGCTTCTCGGCTGCTCTGACGGCCGCCCCCCGCCCGCGCTCGACCTCGGCGTGCGTCGGGTGGCCTCCACGCCCCCGCCCTCCCCTCACCTCCCTCCCTCCCTGCCTCCCTCCTCCTCCTCCTCCTCCTCCTCCTCCTGCTGCTCCTCCTCCTCTGCTCTGAGCGGGCCCGGCTCGGGGCTCAAGAGACCGGGGTCAATGCAAACGGGGGTCAGCCCGGGCACCGGATCCTGCAGGATCCTGCGAAGACCCCCTCTGGCTGACCCGGGTCAGCGAGCCGCTCGTGGCCGCGGGGCGGCCGCGCCTTTTGGCTGACCCAGGGTTTGCGACGTCCTGCGTTGCAGTGTGTTTTCCTGCACTGCAGTTTTTTGGGTCTCCTGCTGACCCCAGCCTGACTGACCCTAATTAGGAGATCCCCGACCCCTGGGCCGGCGCCTTGTCGCCCTCCTCCCTCCCGCCTGCATGGCTCAGGAGCGAAAAAAGGACGTACATGTACATGAATCCACGCTGGTTTCGAGAGTACGCGTTGCGCAAATGTTGTATAACGCGGCCGGTCTCGCGGATCGAGGGGCCGTGTTCATGTACATAGCTGGGCGCGTACGTCCTTTGTGGGCTCCTTAATGGCGGCCGAGTGCGCCCAGCGATGCCCAGTTTCGCTTTATTATACCCGCCAGCGCAGCCCCTCTGCCCAGCCGCCGACGCCAAAAGAAGTCGGCCGGGGGGCCTCCTCTTGTCTCTCGCCCTGCTCTCTCGGTTTGCTTGGCATCGCTCGGACGTGTGCATTGTTCCTTCGGCGAGGACCATCGAGGAGCATCCTTGATCATTTGGCGAAAAATCCACGCACGAAACAGAAAAAAAAACACAGAGAATGGACGTCCGAGCGATGGCCAGTTTGTCGGTCCTCCGTGTCGTGGCAGCCCAGGCTTCGGCTCGCCTCCCGGGCGTTTCCCTGGCCTTCGTTTGAGTTGATGTTCGGGCACCACGGGTTTCGCGACACCGCTGGAGGATGGCGGCCGGCGCCTGGTTCCCATGGTTTCTCGAGACTTCCCGGGGCCTCCCAGGGCCTCCTTGGGCTTCATGAGGACTCCTGGGGCTTCCTGGAGCTCGTTTGGGCCTCCTGATTGCCTGAGTCCTCCCGGGGCCTCCCAGGGCCCTCTCGCGTTTCCTGCGTTTCCTGAGTAATTAGGAGAGATCCTGGAGCTTTTCCGGGCCTCCTGGGGCCTCCTCGGGGCTTCCTCGGAATTCCTAGGGATCCCTGCGAGACCTGTGGCCTTGGCAAGAGTGTAGGACAAGCCGGAGGGTCACACGATTAAGGAGGAGGAGGAGGGGGAGGAGGCAAGCTAGGTGCGCTCGCGTCATATCTGACGTCCTACCCCTCCCTCCCATCCCTTACCATGGCGCTGATTTTCTCTATCCGCGGACACGTGTCGTAGCGGACCTGTGGCTCCGCGCGCGCGTGCGTAGTGGGTGGTGGTGCACGTGCGTGCGTGCGTGCGTGCGTGTGTGCGTGGTTGTGGTGCTGGTGCTGGTGCTGGTGCTGGTGCTGGTGCTGGTGCTGGTGCTGGAGCTCGTGCTGGTGGTGGTGCTGGTGCTGGTGCTGCTGGTGGTTTTGATGGTGGTGGTGGTGGTGGTGGTGGTGGTGGTGGTGGTGGTGGTGGTGGTGGTGCGGCGCGGTGGTGGCGGGCGGATGGGCGCGCGAGAAAGAGGCCCGCGCTGGGGCGAGAACGCCATCCTGAACGACGGAGGCCAAACACCGATCCGAAAATGAGGCCCACGCTGCAGCGGGAGCACGGTTCGGAACGATTCGGGAGCAGAAATGAGGCCGGCGCCTCAGCGAGAGCATCATAAAAAAAACGCAGGCGAAAACCCGTTTCCCGGGAATCCTGTGTGTAAAAAAACAGTACGCGGGGGGCGTTCGGCCCGAAAATGACGCCGGCGCCTCAGCGAGAGTCGTTTCCCGGGATTTCCCGGGCATCCTGTGTGTAAAAAACAGTACGCGGAGAATGCGCGGCCATCACCCGGACGCCATCAGGGGAAGAGGGAGAGTATTTTCATATTGAGTAATTGGAGGAGAGGAGGAGGAGGAGGAGGAGGAGGAGGAGGAGGAGGAGGAGGAGGAGGAGGGCGAGGAGGAACAGGGGGACGCGGAGGAAGGGGGTTCGCACGAGAAGGGTTAGGAGGAAAAGGAGGAGGAGGAGAAGGAGGAGGAGGAGGCGTAGTTTTCAATTACCTCTTTGGCAGTAGACCGTTGAAAGTGTTCCGTTCCCTTTCTCACCCCTGCTTGCGTTTGCTTCCTCCTGTTTCGCCATCCACCCCCGTCGATACGACTACCCATAGCATCCTCATCCTCACCAAGTGTGAGTGTACTTGTGTGTGTGACTGTGTGTGTGTGTGTGTGTGTGTGTGTGTGTGTTAGCTCGGGCCATTTTGGAGCCCCTCGAGCCCCCTGGCCTCGTGAGGGGTGCTCTGGAAGCCGTGGGGCACCCTGCACCTCCGGCGGCACCCGACATCCCCCTGCCCGATCGATCTCCAGGGGCCCCGACCCGTTCGGACCCCTCGGCCGCCTCCCCAGACCCCCGACGCCATGATCTTTGCATGACGTCGACCCCCCGAGGTCTCGACCCATTCCCCGGGACCGGTTGTTCGTCCTGAGTCGTTGTTCGACGGTCCCGAGGGCCGGTATAAAGGGCCCCCCAAGGGCCAAGAATACCGGAAAAGCCTCCCGTCGTGATTTCCTCACGACTCGAGGGGGTCTGGGTCCATGGCACGGCGAGGGACCTCTTTCCTTCGGCTCCGGGGGACTCTCCGGCCCCGTGGGGAGGCCATGCCTCGTCGAGGGCGCCCCCGGGGATGCCCTAGGGATCGTCACGGCCGGGGGCGGCCGCCGGAGGCCCCGACTCGGGACCCGGACATCACCAGGGGATGGGCTCGGGGGGGGACGCGCCTCGGGAGGGAGAAATCAGGAGGGAAAAAAACACAGACACAATTATTCGTCGATTCCCCGGAAAATATGGGAAAATATGGGAAGTGGGGGGGAAGACAGAAACCACAAACATATGGCAAAATATGGGGGATGTGTTTATTTGTGTGTATTTATTTGTGTGTCCCAGTTCCCCTTCAAGAAAAGCACCCGGGGGCGGACAGAACCCCCCACAGTGACACGTCGATTAGTGAATTGTCCGTCTTCGGTTCTCGAGAGGGCGCCGCGGCCGTTATGTTCCAGGCTTGCGCCCGCCAGGTCTGGGCCTCAGGTCGTTTTCGCTGAACCACGTTTTGCTAAAGGGGGGTCTGTCCATCCCCGAATCACACAGACATAACTAATCGTCGATTCCCCAGAAGAGATAAAGGGAATTATGGGAAGTGGGGGGGAGGCGAAAACCCCCCAAAAATATGGGAAACGATGGCGAATCTGTTTATCTGTGTGTATTTGTATGTGTGTCCTGGGGCCCCTTCAGCACCGACCCCCACTCGCCCATCGATCGTGGCCCACCACCGCCCAGGACCGTGCGGATCTGCCATTAGAGGGGCCTCTCGCCAGCCGATCTATCGCGAAGGACATCGTTAGTTAGACCGCCCGCGCACGGAGGGCTGGCGGGATGTACGAGGGTTGGTGGCCTCGAGGATGCGAGCATGGCGTATTGTACATGCGAAGTTATTTCAACGCCGCAAGCATGGCGCAAATCACGCGGGATCCTGGCGTCGTGGGCGCGAAGCGGTTCGTGGCCTCGGGAACACGCACGTTGTGATGTATTGGGAATGTTGGCCTCGGGGACGCGAATATTGTATCATGTTTGTGGATCGTTGCTTCGGTGACGTAACTATTGCTTAGTTGATGAAGATTGATGGAATCGAGGTCGCGGATATTCCTTAGTTTTAACGGTTGATGGCCGCGAGGACGCGAACACGGAGTAATTTACAAGGGGTCGTGGCTTCGGGGGCGCGAGCATTGGATAACTCAGGGAGGTCGTGGCCTCGGTGACGCATGTGTTGAATCGTTTTCCAGGGGCCGTGGCCTCGGAGACGCCAATGTTATGTGATTTCGTGTGGTTTGTATGGTGTCGGAGATGCGAAGCGCCTGCGTGAATGTTCACATGCCCCAGGACCCCCAGAGGAGGGGCGCGAGATTCTGGGAGGCGGGGCGGGGTGTAGCTCCGCTGTGTTTTCGGGTGATGCGCGGGTTTGTCGGAGGGTTCGGATTCGAGGGGGTTCAGCTTTCAGGGTTCCTGGTCTTCACTTCTCTGCCTGCTTCGGGTTTCGCCTGCCGCGAACTGCGGCGGAGGCACGGCCACCTGGGGGTCGTCCGGGTGTTCCTGGAGCGCGGCCTGGACCTGCGCCCCGTCGACGGCGAGGGCCTGTCGGTGCTGGACCACGCCGAGGACCGGGCAGCGCCAGGGGCGGGGGAGCCCCTCCCCAGAGCTGCGAGGGCCAGATTTTTTTGGATAGGGCCCCCTGGAAGTCTCGACCCTTTCCCCAGGGCTGGCTGTTCATCCCGAGTGGTTTTCGACGGGAGCCCGACGAGGCCCCCCGGGAGGCCGAAAACTGAGAGAAACGTTCGAACCAGATGTTTCGATGCGTTGGAGATCCGTCGGATGGGGCCAGGCCGAGGAGAAGTCCGTTCCAGAGCGTTCCGGAACACTCCGAGAATGCCGCGGCGCCCGAGAGACACCTCCCAGAGAGCCGCCAGCTCTGAGAGAGTCTCGACTTCTCCTCGCCCGATTTTACCTTCAAGTCGGGCCTGTCCCTCTACAGGAGGGATACTCCACAATAGTCAAAACATAGCCGGGGACTATTCTTTGGGTATTTGAGGGCATCTTTTGAGCATTTTGTTTTTTTTGTTTTTTTTCTTTGTTCGTCCCAAATCCCCCTGTATGAGGGACAGGCCCGACCTGATGTTACCTTCGTCCTGGCCCCGTCTTGCTCCTGGCCTGGCCAGAGGAACTCGGCGCCAGCCTGCGGCCAGGCCGCGTGCCTGGGCCGATGCGCCTCGCCGCGCGCAGGGGTCTGGAGCGGCCTGCGCGCTCCCGTCGCCGCCAGCCAGAGGGGGGCCCGCAGGGCCCTCGTCGGGTCTGGAAGTCCTCCTCGCAGCTCCTCCTCCTCCTCCTCCTCCTCCTCCTCCTCCTCCTCCTCCTCCTGCTCCTGCTCCTCCTCCTCCTCCCCCTCCTCCCCCTCCTCCCCCTCCTCCCCCTCCCCCTCCTCCTCATTCATCATCATTTTCATCGGTGAGGCTGGAAGTCCGTAGCCTGTACAAGGGTGAAGCCGAGCAGGACAAAAGAACAGAGATCGAATTCATGCAAGGGGAGAGAAGGGGAAAGGGAGGAAGGCCCAGTCTAGCCCTGGCTGCCGCGAGGGCGGTTTGGAGGCCCATGAGCCATGCAGTCATCTGCCATCTGATGCTGAACGTAGGGGTCGAGCGGCACGTGGAAAGCCGCCGCCCAGTCGGGCAAATCCCACTCAGTCAAAGCGCCGTGCGCGCAGGTGAAAGTGAGATGGATGTCAGCAAGCAGAGAAGAAGCAAGATGACGGCAGAGGGCGCTAGGATAGACTTTGGCACGACCAGTCACCCAGGAACGATCGCTATTAAGCCCGAGAAGCGCCACATGCGCGCATCCCCCACAACGGCCCCTCCGAGGCCTGCAGTCCGTGAGCCCCCGAAGCGCAGGGCAGTGAACCGAGAGAAGCCGCGTGGGCTGGAGGGACGTGCTGCCAAACTGGCACTGGTCAGTATCGACAGCCTGAACGTGGGGCAGACGCGCAAATCTCACCATCTCGGGGAGATGCCAAGAGGACGGTATGTCAGGCCGGGAGTCGCGCGGGGCGGGATGCTCCATGATACACGGAACAGAATACCACCAGCACTGATGCAGAAACAAAATCATCGTCTGCAGTAGCGCGTTGCCGAGACCCACCTGTTCCGCCTCGCGGGGCCTCAGGAAGGTCAGACCCCACAGCTGATCAGGGGACCTGACGGGGCGAGGGGGCCGAGAGGTACCCTTACAAGGGAGATGGCGGGCCGCACTCCAGGTTTCGCGCGGCGGTCCGCCCAGAACACCCAAGACATGCCCCTGGGCCACTAGACTCAGCCACAGACCAACAGTCTCAGGATCAGTGAGATCCCCTTTGGAAACAGAGTGCGCCACGTCAATGCTGAAAATATAGATACGCATGGCATGCTGCTGCAATAACTCTTCGAAATGCTGCTGAACGTCTTGTTCTCTGCGATGGCCAGAGAAGAGATGCAACGCGAATCCCTGGGTCTGAGCGGGCGGGGCCTGGGGTCGAAGACCGACAAGGGTGGGGGGGGCGTCCTCTTGCGGGGCGAGAGGGAGATGGACAGCCGCCTGTTGAAAAAGCGTGGCGGTGGGGAGGGCAGGTCCCTGGAGTCTGATGACGGGGAGACTCGCAAAGTTGTCCTGCCTGCCGAGAGCCCGAGTCTTGCTGTGCTGCTTTTTGCGTTCGAGGACCTGCTCCTGGATGATCTCTCTAGGAAGCGGGTGCTTGCCCTGCCACTGTGTCATGCTCTGTCTACAAATTTCGCGCCTGTGAATGCGTTTCAGCAGACGAGCACTGTCACGAAAGTCCTGGGGGCAGGTCTGGCACACACAAAGCTCGTGGGTATCATGGGACTTGTGATACTTGGCACGGTGAATGCGAAGCTTCCGAAGCGAAGAATGCACGAACCCGCACTCATAGCAAATAAAAGAGGCAGGCGGCGGCGGCGGCGGGGCGGCAGCAATCGTCCCAGCAAGGATGCTTTCAAGTTATTTGGACCAACGATGCCGCTGATCCTCTTGTCTCTGAACAAAGATGGTGCTCTTAATGGCAGCGTTGAGAGCTGAAGTCTTTTGGATCGCCAATTAGCCGGTGCATCCACCCCTGGAAAACATCGCCCTTAGGTCGTTCCGTGGGACTAGTGTGTAGGTCGAGCCACGCAAGGTCCTGGCGAATGAGGGCCCCCCAGGAGCCATCGACGTCCCAGAGGGAGTCCAGGAGAAGCTTGAGAACTGGCGGGGCCCTGTCGAGGAGCGAGACACGAAGCAAGTACCTGAGCCTGGCGACGGCCAGAACGACACTTATGGGAAGCCGTTCGACACGGGAGATGATATCTTTGTAAGCAACCTGGAATGTGTTTTTTGTTGCTCTTGGGGAGTCCGAGAGCCGTGCGATACACCATAGCATGGGCGGCCTGAACTTTCTGCAAGGGAAGCGGAGAGAGGGGGCCCCACGTGCAAGCAGCGAAGAGCAAGACAGAAGAGGAGAGGGCTTCGCTGCCGGTGACCCGGGCCTTCTGACTCAAGGCCTGTCGCGCGGCCACGGTCGCGCGGATGGGTTTCAAGGCCTGCTTGGCGCCCGAGATTCGGGCAACGATCTCCGGGGCCATAGAGCCCCCCTGGTCGACCCGGGCCCCAGGGACTTTATGCATGGCAACCACCTGCGCACTCACGCGTCACTTTGGGGAGGTAATGCGGGGAGCCTCTTCGCAGAAAGCGCGGGGCCTGGCCGCCTTGGATCCCTTCCCACGAAAGGCGAGCATGATAACCGTCTTGTCAGGATTCAACTCCATCCCAAGAAGGCTGACCCCCTCATACAGAATGTCAAGCGTCTGCTGCTTGATTCCTAAGAGATCCTTCGCACGGGGGGTGGCATTAACGATGCGCATGTCATCGACAAACGAGGTGGAGGGGCGGGCATCTTCAAAGTCCTTGGGCCCGGCAAGGATGGGGGGAGCCGGGGGGAGCTCCCAAATGAGACCCTTGTCTTTCATGTTGGCGTCGACATAGAGATGCACCCTGGTGAACGCAAGATTAAAGACGTCGGTGGCAGGAATGGTGCCTGGCCTGGTGCCCGTGCGCGGACGAACATATCCCTGACTGCCCTCTGTCTTCCAAAACGCCCCAGACTGACTTTCTTGCAGGAGAGCAAGCAGATGGGATGAGGGGAGCGTGTTCTCGAAAACAGGCCTGTCCGATTCAAGCTCGAGACCTACCGCATGAACGAGGACAGGTGGCAAGTCACAAGAGAGAAGAATGTGAGAGATGTCCTCCTTATCCTGCGGCAAGGAGAGAGCAGGCTGTCTTATGACCGAACAGAAAGCATTGGAGAGATCAATCAAGAAAGATGGCCGTGCTGCTTGCCTTTCTGCGTTGAGCAATCTTCCAATGCAACCTGACAACGTGCCCTGAGGTGTCTCAAGACCGCCCAGGGAGGCCACCCTGCAGCGACGTCAGCAGCACCTGTTGGAGAAAGTCCAGCGCTCGACCCCGGACGAAGCGGTGCTAAAGTTAGCCTATGATGTTCGCCTTCAAAATGTTCTGCTGATTTCGGGCCAGGAAGACTTCCTCGGCTCCTTTGTAGAAGCAAACAACACGACCGTCTTTGAAGCCCAGGGGCCCCCTTCCCCCCATGGACGTTTTGCAAAGCAGGGGCAAGAAAAGGGCGGACATTTCCTCAGGCGCAACGTGTTGTGCAGCGTCACGCAGCCCATCAGGGCCCGCAGTAGTGGTCATAGAAGCCCTTCGCATAAGAAGCTGAACATCGAGATGGGTGGGGATGCATTCTGAACCGAGTGGGGGAACCTGACCTGCGGCAGCGGCAGAGAGGGGCTGCAAGGCGAGAGAGGCAGGAGCGAAGCACTTCCCATCCAACGCATAATGCTGTGTCTGCTCAAGAGGGTACACAGACGGAAAACTGGGACTCCAACACTCGCGTGCAACCCTTTCCTCAGCTCGCGGCCAAGGTAAAGAGCCAGTTGGGCAGGTCCCTTCATTATCCTCACTGTACCCTGGGCTCTTGAGTGACATCGGCGCGCTGCCCCCTCCCTCCGAGCTGTCGAAGTGGTCGAGGTCGCGGTGCAGGTTCACGAGCGGGGGAGCGGCGGGCGCGGGTGCAAGCAGAGAGGTAGCACCGGCAACAGGAGAAGACATAGCTAGAGGAAGCTGCATCGGACATGATGGGGCAGGAGGTCCTAGGCCTGCTCCAGCGTCGCGCCTCCTGTCTGCCTCGGAAAAAGGGGTTCCACAGGCGGGGGGGGCCTGAGTGCGCGCAGGGGGAGGGGCCAGGGCAGGAGGCGCCTTGTTGTAGCAATCAACAACTTCTTGGTCAGTGAGAGCCTGGGCTTTCTCAATACCTCCGAAGAACTCTTGCGTATGCTGCGCCACCAGATCGGAGGAAGCAAGCGGGTTACCCTGGTTATCGAGCATGCATGGCAAGGCCGTGGGCTTTTTGTTACGCCCCCCGAAACGCAGGAGCTTGTGGTACCTTTGCCAGGCCTGTCTGGCCATGCCCCCGTCGACAGAGGGTTGAGCCTCCTGCGTTATACCTTCGAGAAAAAGAACCATGTCTTTTTCGAGCTGGTTGGTAAGAGCATGCTTGGAACGAAGAATACAAGAGTGGAGGGCAAGCATGAACTCGTCATGATGCGCGGTGCCATTAAGACAACGAAGGGCAACCTGCTTCACAGAGGCGTAGTGGGCCTCCCATGGAGAGTCCTGGAGCTTTTCGTGTCCCTGGCCAAGGCCCCCACTGGTCCACCGCCCCGCAAAGTGAGAGAGAATTCTTGGAACCGTGGCTCCAGGAGGCAGGGCGGAAGGACGCGCCACCTGACGCAGGACGCGAAGAGCTCCACGGCGAGCAAGCACAAGCAGGTGGGAGGCAGCAGAGATGTAAGATTGTCTTGGACGACTCCCTAGGCGGGTGAAGACCTCCTTCGCAACTTTCTGACCTGCTTGGTGACCGAAGCCATGTGTTCCGATGGGGAAACAGACCATTCAATGGGGCCAAGCTCCGAGAGACGCTCCCGAAACTGAGCGACCCTGTCGGTGCCCCTGAGAAGATCATCGTCCAGCCGCGTGACGCACAACCCGCTCCTGGTGAAGAGTGAGATTGGCAAGCACGGGGGGATGGTCACGCTGCTTAGAGAAGTTGTCAAGCTCCTTCCAAGTGTGAACGGCAGAAATGTTGGATGCCATGCCCTGGGAGACACATATGTAGTCAATGCGGTGCCGAACATTCCTGTAGGCAACAAAAGTGGAATCGTCACTATCACCTTGCATGGTGTTGACAGCTACCAGAGCCGCTTCGTTGAGAGATTGCCTGAATCTCGTCCCAGGAGGGTCCTCGCCCTGGCGAAATCCTTGGTCCCCAACCGCAGCATCCGCGCAGGTACCGAGTCGCGCATGAGCGTCGACGAGCATGATCTGAACTCCCCAGGCGGCAAGCTGTTCATCCAGGAGGGTCCAGAAAGCGCCCCGAACCGAAACTTTGTGACCCGAGTGATAAGCATGAGCAATTGCGACCGCGACCTCTAGTCCTGGAGCTTGAATCCGCACGGAGAGATGACGGGGATGAAAGAGCAATGGGCGGCCATTGCACTGTCCGTAGGGTTCCCCAAGCTTAGCCCAAAGCTCGACACCCGCCGAGTGATTGATATGTCCAGAAGCCAAAACCTGGCAAGCGCCATTTCTTTTCGAGCCCTGGGGGGTCCGCGCCTCCTGGATCCCAGCCAGGTGGATTTTCTTGTTTCGAAGCTGTTGCCGCATCATTTGAGACCGCATGCCTTGGACGTAGGCATTGCTCGACTTCTTGTGGGATACAGCAAGGGAGCGCGTGTTATACTGGGCCAATGAGAGAGCAATCGGTTGGTGGTGGAGACGCGCGGAGACAGGTGAGTTGAGATCATGAACAGTGGCAAGGGAGCATGGCAGCGGAGCGTCACAAGAGAGATGGATGCACTCACCGACTTGCGTTTGCACGAGAGATGGATAAGCTGAGGCAACCTCGGATGGTGCATTTAAAAGCCAAACCCATTCAACAGCACGGGTGAAGTCAGTTAGATCATACAGGGGAACAGGCAAAACAGAAACATCCAACTTACGTTTCATGGTGGCCCGAGCGATGTTGTCCACAATCGTATTCCAGGGATGTTCGACGTGCCCTTTGACGTGGCAGATCTGGATTTCGCACCGAGGTCTAGCCTTGACCAGAAGCGCATACGTGAGCCTAGCAATATCTCTCTTCGCCTTGCTGTTGGACCTGCCGTTGAGGAAGTCAACATCATTCAGGCTTTCACTCCAGATTGTGACTGGCAAGGGCGCTTCTTGGGCGAGGGCAATAAGCAGAGCCCAGGCTTTAGCAAGAAGCTCGACGTCCGTGCTATCTAAATTTTTTGTTTTGGGGGGGGGGCAGAATACAGGTTTGGGTCCACTGGGAACAGATGAACCCCCCATAGGCATAGCCATCCTTGTCCTGAGAGAGCGCAACAACTCCCCAGCTCGCTGTGGTGCTGTCGGAAGGGTCGATAGACGCATCGGCATAATAATGATGGTGCCCCCACACACCGAACCTGGGCGGACAAAGACTGAGGGCCAAGCTTCCTGGTTCCTCCAAGTCGGGGACAGCCTCGCGTCGCCACGCGAGAGAGGCCCCGACGTCCCTGACGAGCCAAGCTGAGGGGAGTCGGCCGAGATCGCATTGAAGGGGCGATGGAAAACGGGCAGCGACGATCGATGCGAGTGGATATTTTCCGCACGGCGCTCAGAGGCAGTGAGGTGATGCAATGGGCCCAAGGAGTCGTCGCTATGACCTGAAACTGAGGGGGGGGGGGGGGGGGGCAGAGCCAGGAGTGCGCGACGACTCGCTGTCCCCTCTTGGTGGAGCCAGGACACGGGCCATAGGTGGGGCAACAGGGATGGGGAGAGAAGCGGGGATGTACTGAGCGCTCGCATGGGCGCTCGACAGGTCCTGCTGGTTGGCTTCACCCTGTGAGACCGAAAAGGTGTCAGGCACGGGCGAGACGCGTCTGCTGGAGGAGTCGCTCGAAGCGGGGTGCTCCACTGAGCTCATCTCGTCCGACCTCAACTGTAAGAGATCAACGAGGCATGGGTTGACAGGCTGCACCACCGAAGGGGCGGCAGCCGCGGCAAGGATGTGAAAATGACTAGTGTCAGGATCCTCGCTGGGGTTCATGTACGATCCCGAGGGTGACCCCGCGGATAGGACGCCAAGGTCCCTTAGCTCCTGCTCATGGCCAGTGTGGCCAGCAGGAGTCTGGGCCAGAGAGGGGCCTGGATCCTGCGAGGAAGCTGCCGTGGCAACATGTGTGTTGTCTTGCGAAGAGAGCCTAGTACAGCTAACAAAATGTTGCAGAAAGGCTGGAGTCTGAGCTTTCGCTGGAATCGGGCGGCGGGCCTCTGGAAGAAGCCGCGCGGCCAGGGCCACTGGGGCCCTGCGCCTCACTGTCCTGGCCGTCTTGGCCAGGAGGAGGCGGGTCCGAGAGAAGAGTATTTTCTGTTGAAGGCTCAGACGCGGTGGCGGGCGGCTGGTAGTCGTGCGAGTGGAGAACGGACTCCCAAAAACGCCACGCTTGTCCAGCCTAGAGTGGGTTGACGAGATGGCCTGGTCGGCCTGCCTCGACAGAGATGCAATGCCTTGTACGGAGGTAGGCGTCTAGAGCGCCCTGTAACTCCCGACCATGCTGAGTCAGCTAAGCGATCCTCGTGCGCTCGAGGCGCCGCAGATAGGCTGATCGACGAGCTCCTGACAATTGCCAAGCCTCGCTGCAGATTATTTCCGCCTGGCTGCGCCATGCGCGCCTGCTGTTGATGCCGTATGTAGGATGGAAGAGCGGGTGGAAGTCTGGTAGGGTGCGCAAGTATGCTTCTACAACGCAGTCTTCGAGCCACACGGCCATTGCCTGGTCGTCTGACATAAAAATGGCATTATAGTACCAGGGCTTGAGCTTGTGCGAAAGCCTCTCGGCCAGGCGCTCGGAGGCCGCGATGGCTTCGAGCAGGCCAGGAGGGGCAGGCTTGGAGGAAGGAGGGGAAGAGGTATCTGCCATCACTGGGGGTTCCAGTAGCTGAACGTGCCTAGGGTAGGAGCCCATTACCCAGGCGTCCGAGCTATCATGGTGGCGTCTTGACCCAGCGCCGCCACTAGGAGAGTTGCAGGCAGCATGCAGTTGGTATTGTGCGATTGGCTCAATGCCGGAGTTACTCGCAAGCTTAAAAGTCGGCTGTCGTCGTTCTCCCCCCCCGTCCTCCACCCGCCGCCCCCGCGAGTGGTTCGATCCATGGCTAGCCAGGACTGGCTTCTAAACGCTGGCTCGTGCCCTCTGCCGGCGTTCGTAGGCGCAAAATCTGGTAGCGGAGCGGGGACTGCTGGGTGGGTATGCTGCTGGAAGGCGCTGGCGTTGGTCGGCCTATGGAAGGCCAAACAAGCCAAGGCAGGGAGAGAGGATGTATTGAGCACGTCTAGACCCGCGTGCTGATGCAGCATGTGAGAGGATAGAAGAGGAACTGAATACGGCGGCTCAGATAATTCGCTGGCCTCACAAATGTCTTCTCGGCGCTCAGGGTCGTAGAACTGCGTGTGGACGTAGCCCCAGGAGATCCCTATGCGCTGTCTGCAAGGCGTTGGCACACATGGGCGGGCTCGCCCGCTGGAGGCGACCGACCCCTCTCCTTGACGCCCTTGCCTTTGCCCTTGAAGCACATCTTGCCATTGTGGTCGATGTAACTCTGAGGACCTCGGAGCTGCTCCTGAGTGGGATTGACCTGGGTCGGGGCGAAATGGTCGGGCGAGACGTAGGGTGTCTCCTGTGTCGGCGGGAGACCCCACATCTGAGTCGGTCCAGGCGTTCCAGGAACTGGTTTGTCCTCGGGAGCTGTGGCCGCCGTCGGTGGTGCCCCTGGAGCTGCGGTCGCTGGTGTCCCTGAAGCTGCCGCTGCAACTGGAGCTGCCGTCCGTGTCCCAAGAGGAGACGCCGCTGCTGCTGGCGTGAACGTCGTAGGTATCGGGATGCCCTGAGCCTTGTACATCTCGATGATGGCCGCCTGGAGCTGAGCATCTGAGAGGGAAGCCGGCGCCGATGCTGTACTCCCTGCTGCTGGAAACCCCGCCGCTGGCGCCGACGCTGGCTCGGCCGCCTGAGGCGTTGGGGAGGGGCCTACTGGTGGTGGCGGAGCTGCAGGCGGACAGTGATTCAGCATGTACTGATGCATGAGCCTCATCTGCGCCTCCATCTGTTGATTGTGCTGATAGATGAGGTCGCGCTGCTGAAGAGCTGCATCGCGCTGCCCTCGAAAGGAAGCCGCCTCTGCTGGCGGCCCTGGGCTCGGAGGTGCTGTGCCCTGAGCTGTGCCTGGTTCCACAGCCATGGCGCTCGGAATCTCCTGAATGATGTCTACAATCTCGGCCTTGATCTTGTTGTCGATGCCGATCAAGCTCTGATTCAAGTCCCCAACCTCCCCCCGAACTTGTTCGGCCTGAGCCTCGAGCACATTGATCCTGGCATACGTGTTGTGCAAGCGATCCTTCGCCTCGTTGAGACGGGCCAGTGCTTGTTCGCGCTGCTGCTTCAGCGGCAGCAGCTGGTCCTGGCAGTAGCAGAGCATGGAGAGCTCCTCCTTGAAGTCCTCGTCGCCTTTGCGGGCCCGCAGCGCTGCCACCGCCGCCTTGGCCAGCGCTGTCATGCGAGAGGTGAGCCTGTCTTTGAAGGCCTGCATGTAGCGCATGTCCGTGGGGGCCTGCCACTCGCCCCAGCTTGGGTGCGCCTGGGCGAACTGCTGCGCGGCGGGGACCAGCCTCGCGAGGTAGCGCTCGACTGCCTTGCAGGTCTCGGACGTTTCCTTGTCCTCGCCACGCGGCGGCCGCCCGCGCTCTTGAGGCCGATGGCGACCCTGATCTGGTGGTGGCCTCCTGGAGGAGTCTGGCCGCGCCTTGGCCTCGATCTGGACCCTCGGCTGGCGAGAGGAGGCGGCCTTGCTCGACTTGCTGGCTGAGCGCGGCCGCCGAGGCTGACTGCGTGACTTCTTGCGCCTGTCCGCAAAGGCACCACCGCACGCACAATACCACTGCCAGTGTTGGACTCGCTCGTTGCATGAGCCACAGGTCCGTCCTGGCAGAGAGGCCATGTCGTCTTCCTCTTGATGCTGTGGTGGTTGCACTGGCTGGCGCTGTGCGCTGTGATGCTGAGAGAGAAGCTGACCAGCTCGTAGGACCCGCAGGAGCGTGCGCGCGGTGCCACGAGCACGCCGTTCCCGCCGATGCCACGCGGGCTCGCGTGATCGATCGCGACTGCGGGCGCGGGACTGAATGGTTGCGGACGCGGGCCCCTGCTCGCGCCTCGCGAAAGGCCAGGTTGCTGGGCTACCCACCTGAGGGCGACCCAGTCTTGAGCCAAAATGGCTTGAACCAAAATGGCTACGGACCCCTCCTCCTCCTCCTCCTCCCCCTCCCCCCCCCCCTCCCTCCCGCGGCGGCGCCTCTGCCACCGGCTCGACGCGTCCTCCTCGCACCCTCGCCGACGCTGCCTGCCGGCGTCTGTCCAAGGGTATGGGGATGGGGAGGGGCGTGGCCGCTCCAGTCCCTCGCTCCGAGCAGCAGGATAATAGCAGGACGAGGAGGAGGGGGAGGAGGCGAGCGGGGGGAGGGGCGATCGGGGGGGATCGGCTCTGGGGGGGTGGCAGCGACCCCCAATCGCCAGTGGAACGGCGCCAGGAGAACGCCCACCGAACGACGCCCCGCAAAAAAGGAGCCGCCGTCGGCGACACCGGCGCGCGGGCTGCCCGCCTCAAGTCGCGCGGAAGCGCGGGCAGCGCCCACGTGGTCGGTAGAGCTGCGGCGTGGGTGGAGCTTCAGTGGCCGGCCCCTCGGGGGAGCACCCGCCGACATGCTGGTGGTCCCCAAACGTGGTGGTGAGAACACCCGGTGGTGAGTTTTGGGCGATTTGGGTAATGGTTTTCGAGCGCTGGCTGGCCCAGGAAACGCAACACCTCGTGGCGACCGCGTGTCCCCAAACCCGGTGGTGACCCAGAATTATCCGTAAGGGTTTCGCCCCCTGCCGCCGGCCCCCTCCCTCGGAGAATGGGCCATGGAAGAGCTAAGTCATGAGGTCTTGGTGCTGTCGTGAAACAGTATCGAAACTTCATGCGAAGCCGATTCGCAATCAGCAAAACCAACTGATCACAAGAGGGGTTACCACACCTGGCGATTGGTAAGACGTGTTTGGTTTACGGGCTTGGTTGCCACACCTTGCGATTAAAGGGCCGAGGGAGTTCTCGCAGTTTGGGTTACCACGCCTTGCGATGGATGTGCGTAAAGGGTGGCACCGAATTTCAGAAACGTGGCAAATCCCCTGTGTTTTAGGACCCTGACCCCGCGGATCTGCGTAAGGGGTAGCGCCGAATTTCAGAAATTTTGCAAATCCCTTGTGTTTTTGGACCCTGACCCCGCGGATCTGCGTGAGGGGTGGCACCGAATTTCAAACATGTGGCAAATCCCTTGTGTTTTTGGACCCTGACCCCGCGGATCTGCGTGAGGGGTGGCACCGAATTTCAGAAATGTGGCAAATCCCTTTGTGTTTTTGGACCCTGACCCCGCGGATCTGCGTGAGGGGTGGCACCGAATTTCAGAAATGTGGCAAATCCCATGTGTTTTTGGACCCTGACCCCGCGGATCTGCGTGAGGGGTGGCACCGAATTTCAGAAATGTGGCAAATCCCGTGTGTTTTTGGACCCTGACCCCGCGGATCTGCGTGAGGGGTGGCACCGAATTTCAGAAATGTGGCAAATCCCTTGTGTTTTTGGACCCTGACCCCGCGGATCTGCGTGAGGGGTGGCACCGAATTTCAGAAATGTGGCAAATCCCTTTGTGTTTTTGGACCCTGACCCCGCGGATCTGCGTGAGGGGTGGCACCGAATTTCAGAAATGTGGCAAATCCCGTGTGTTTTTGGACCCTGACCCCGCGGATCTGCGTGAGGGGTGTCGATTTCGAGCCCCCCCAGCAATTCAGACAACGCGCCCAGGTGAGGCTAAAAGTCTTGTTTGGGCCTCCCCCCCCTCGCGCGGTCAATCAACTAGTTACAGTAACCAGCAATCAGTCAACTGGTTACAGTAACCAGCAAGAAGCAGAACTGTAACACTGGAAACTACAAACGACAACTGGTACAGAAACTGCGAATCACGCGCCTCGCAGCCTGGTGGCCCCACAAGGGGGCCGGCGGATTTCTTTGGGGAATCGGGGTCACCACCGGGTGTCTCACCACCTGGTTTGGAGACCACCAAACATGGGCATGAGCACTGAGGTTGTGGTTGTGGCCGATTGTGAATGCGGAAGCGACATCCCCCAGGGTGTCCTTGATGTGGTTGTGATCGCTTGCCATCCCCGCAAAAATGAATCGCTGGAAGGGGTCTGATAGCTCCGCCCCGCCCAGGAACGTGGGGGTTCTGTATCGGGGGCCTATCGCCGATCCATCGGCGATGCATCTCCGATTCAAGGTCGATGTTTCGCCCCCTCAGCTGGTTCCCCCCATCGTTGACCCTCACCTCGTGAAATGGGCGAACATTTGCTAGGTAGGGCCGCCGCTTCGGGGAGGGTCTCCCCAGCGGAAGCCCGCCTGGAACTGCGGGGCATGCGTGCGGGCCTTGACGTCCGCTTTACCCAAATATATGTATGTTGTATGTGCGTCGGCCACGCAAGGGCGACCCGAACGCTCGGAAGTCTTATTGCATCTGCTCCGTGGTGGGCGCTTTCTACCCTTACCGCTCGGGAAGCGGTACACTGGTCAATCCTGTGCTGTATGTTCGGGTCGGGCGCGCATCTCCAACAGGCACGCAGTCTTCCTGCGCACCATAAGGCTCGTCCACAGACGCGGTCACTGGTGGTCTGGTGCGGGACGTCCGTTGCCCTGCTCTGCAAGATATCCTCGTGGAAGTCGATTAATGGAGAGGAAGCATGCTGCGAAATAATTTCCAGGTGTCTAAACAATGTTTGAAACATGTTTTAAAGATCTAAAACCATGTTTGAAACATGTTTAGGATATGTTATAAACATGGTAAGCACGTCTTTGACTCAATGATAGGGTTGTTAGAGTGTCCAGTGTCATGGCATCCACAGAGATAGCCCTCACCTCCCTGGGTCGTGATGGGAAACCTGACAGGAGTACTGTGCGAAGTTCGGCCTCCAATGGGGGCCTCTCTGGGCCCCGCAGGGCCGCGCCACAGGGCCGTGAAGAAGCGGCCCGGGATGACGAGCGGGTCCCTGGGGAAAAACCGGCGGGGGTCGACGTTGAGCAACAAAAAACACGGCGTGAGAGATTCGGGAGGAGAGGGAAAGAGACAGAGCGCGGGAGAACGAACGAAACTTACTCGACGCGGAGATCCCCATATGTGCACTTCATGCTCCTGTCACGTCACGTCGGGGGGCTCTGTCTGTGAGACTCTGGGCGTAAGAGCGAGTCAGCGTGGACGATGGCCGCGACACCGAGGACGGCCACAGCGACGACTTCAGTCACGTCCTCCTCCTCTGGGCATCCTTCAAGAGAGACGTGGGAAGCACAAGTAGAAGAGCGAGGGAGCTTTGGACCACCCACTGATCAAAGACTGAGTTGATCTGAGCGTGAGGGATCTGAGCGTGAGTGAGTCGGAGTACGAGTGAACCCGGATGGGTGAGTGTGAGTGTGAGTGTGAGTGATGAGTTTTGGTATGAGAGAGTTTTGGTACGAGAGGGCCTGATTTTGCAGAAGTTGAAGCATGAGTGAGTCTGAGGGAGAGTGGGTCTGAGTATGGGCAAACCGGAGTGTGAGTAGGTCTGGTTAAATGAATATGAGTTTGAGTCTGCGTGGGTCTGAGTACGAGTGAGTCTGACTACGGGTTGATCTGAATCTCAGGGTGGGTGAGTCTGAGTTTGAGTGAATATGAGTGTGAGGAAGTCTGAGTGCGAGTGAGTCTGAGTATGAGTCGTTTGAGTATGAGTCTCAGTATGAGTGGGTCTGCGTAGGAGTGGGTTGAAGCATACGTGAGTCTGATGGTGGGTGAATCTGACTGTAAGTCCAGGTGTGAGTTTGTCTGAGTGTGGGTGAGCTTGTGCGAGCCATTTTGACTGTGGGTGACTTTAAGTACGAGGGACTTTGGGTAGTATGAGTGAGTCTGAGTATGGTTGAGCATGAGTGTGATGAAATAGTCTGAGTGATGAAGAGGTCATGGTGAGTAAGTCTGAATGTGATTGCGTCTGAGCGAGGAAGAAGCAGGGGAGGTGAGTGAGTGGGTGGTTTCAGGAGGCGTCGAGGTAACACAAGTCCAAAGACAAGCCTTGGGGGCCGGAACAGGCCAACCGCCAGAGATGTCTCTCGGCGCGAACGGGTCCAGTGAAATACCCCCTGGCGGCTTACCCTAGGGGTGCTGAAAGCAAGGGACCTAAGGACACGACCCCGTGCCCAGAGGCACGGTGTCGGACGATCTGTTGACGATGACGTATCTCGATATCTTTTTTTATGTCTCTCTCACCACTCCGGACGATGGGGTTCTTGTTATTTTTCAGACCGCGTCGACTCTTCCTATTCCCTCCTCCCCAACCTGCCTCTTCTTCTTCCCACTCGCACTCACTCACTCAATCACACTCTGGCTCGCTCGTACTCAGACTCACTCGTATTCAAACCGACTCACATTCAGGCTCACCCATACTCAGGCAGACTCATACTCAGACTGAGTCACACTAGGGCTCAGACTCACGCATACTCAGACTCGCTCTTCACCACTCAGACTCGGTCACATCGCTTCCTACATCAGACCCGCTCATACTCCTATAATCGCTCGCGTTCATAGGCCGTGAGGATGCCTCGAGCGAGGCTATGGCTTCAGCACCTCAGGGAGGAGCCGCCAAGGGGGGTGCTGCAGGGGCCCGTTCGCGCACAGATCGTGGGGATGGGCGCGTTTACTAAGACCTCGCGTGTCGGGGTGGTTATTATCGGGGTGGATTTTCTGCCCTCTATGTTTGGGTGCGCTCAGCATCCTTTTTGCTTTCAGGGCAGACTGTGAGGACGTCTCAGGCGAGGCGCTGGTTCGGCACCCCAAGTGGCAGCGGGAGTCGCCAGGGAATCTTGCACGGGCCGGCTCCCGCCCAGATTGCGGGTATGCCTCGGGCGGTTTGCTGGTCTGGGTGTTCAACATTCTTTGCTTTCAGAGCAGATTGTGTGGATGTCGCAGGCGAGGCGCTCGTTCCTTTCCCTGATCCTCTAAGCGTCAATCCAAACTCGTGAGTAGGGTCCCAGAGCCCACTGCCAAATATCCTGGGGATTACCGTTGTTTCCCGCAGTTTTTCACGTACTTGATTGGGGCCCAGAAGGGCCCTAGGACGGGCCAAGAGGGCCTTAAGAGGCTCCGACGGGCCAAGAGGGCCTTAAGAGGCTCCCATGACGGCCGAAGAGGGCCCCGAGACGCACCAAGATCGCTCCGAGACGTCCAAGATGCCCCCTAAGAGTGCCCGAGAAGCCTACACTACGCCCCAAGAGGCTTCCAATAGGGCCCCAAGAGGCTAAGCTCATTGATTTTCAAGTGGTTTGTGAAGAATTTGGGCGTTCCCGTCTTTTCGGCTTCCCTACGCTCCAAGACTTCCCAGGAGGCCCCCAAGATCGCCCCAAGACGGCCCAGAGGTCTCCAAGAGAGACGGCCCAGGAGGGTTCCAAGACGGCCCAAGAGGCCACCAAGATGGACCTAAGAGGGGCCCAAGAGGGGGACCGCGAGCCGAAAACTCAAGCTTTCCGCCCAGAGCGGGCCCCAGGAGGCTCCAAGAGGCCCCAAGAGGCCCCCAAGCGGCCCCCAAAGGCCCCCAAGAGGCCCCCAAACGGCCGCCCATCAGCATCAATCCTGCACCCAAGAGGCCCCCGAGAGGCCTCGCACGAGATCCCAACGAACGTCCACGAAGCCCCAGTTCCACAACCCAGGCACGAAGGCGGTATGGGTCGGAGGAGATTTGATATTTTGGATGTCACGTGACGTTTATGCTTTACGTTACGATAGTTTCTTACCGCAATTCGTGCTGCCGCAGTGGTATGGCGGCTGGACAAACCAGCGTACCCCATCTTCTGGCGACGGTGTCTGCACAGGATGCGTTCCCCAACCTGCTAGTAGCAGTCTGGGTGAAGAAGGGCAACTTGCGCAACTTCCCGGAGGGATGCTCGGCTGCGGGTATTGCTGGCAGGTGGTACCTCGAGGGCAGCTCGCCCAAGAGCTTGGCATTCAGCATCTGTCCAGGCAGGCTGGCCTACAGTCTGGGCCCTGAAGAAGGAACCCTTTCGTTGGGGAGGGGCTCCGCGTTCCTTAAGTGTTTCACAGCTTGCCTCAGGTTTTCCTTATGTTTCCGATAGGAAATCGAAGTTTAACTTATGGGAAAAAGGGGCATCGTTCCTTACTTAGGGCTCCTTGCCTTAGGCCAACGCCCCGACTGTACTCATCTCCCATGTCCGCCCTGCACTTCTGTGTGGGCGCGGCTTCCGCCCATACGTGTGCAAGGCAGAGGTCGAGCTGCGGAGGCGCGCATCGCTCGCGCGGCCGCTCCGTGCTCGGTGCCGCAGGGCCGGCGGCGCGGTCTGCTTGCAGGCCGCGCTCCCCCCCGCCGCGGTGCGTGCTGCGCCCCACGGCTGCTGCCTGCCTGAAGGTCGGCCGCTGCACGTTGGCGTGTCGAGGCCTCTGCACTTCTTCGCGTTTCGGGCCTGTGACGAGGCACTGCTCATTTGGTTGCCGCTCACAGTGCCGGAGGCGCAGTGGCGTGCAGGCGGCGTGGAACCAGGGGCCTGGCTGAACAAACAAGGGAGTTTATTATTATTATTAATTATTATTATTATTATTTATTATTATTTGTATTATTACTATTATTATTATTATTATTATTATTATTATTATTATTATTATTATTATTATTATCTATATATATATATATATATATATATTCGGCCGCTGCATGTTGCAGAGCGCGTGAGTGCCGTGCGCTGGGCGCCCAGCGCCTGTTTCCCGACGCCGAGGCCCGTGTCCTCCGAGCACGAGAAAGCCAGCAGAGAGAGGCGCAATAGCTCGGAGGCCACGGCGCCGGGCAACGGCCAAGTCCGTCTTGCCCCCGTCCATCCCCTCGCATCTCCCCTCTCGTCACCTAGCCCGAGTCCTCTTCCCTCCCGGTGTCCGCCCCCCGGCGAGCCCCCCCTCCCACCCTCGCCTCCCGCTTGGCGTCACGGGGCCCCCAGCAAGGAGCACGAGGAGACTCAGGCCATGCTGGCGGCGGCACAGCAGGCCGAGCAGGCCCTCCTCGACGCGGCCAGGAGCTGGTGGACTCCTGTCGGAAACTGGATCATATACATTACCAGCGGCGGGCTGTTTTTCGACCCCAGGACTTTTTGAGGGCCGGGGACGACGTCGGGGTGGGGTGGTGTATACTCTTCTTTCGTTTCCCAGGGAATCAACGGCACATGTATACACCAGGGTCCCGTATTCACCAGGATCCGCGCTCATGTGCAAACTTCAGTACAGGGCCGGAAAACGCGTCGGTGTATAGAGTTCGGTCCCCTGGCCCCCCCCCGCCTCCCATCGACGGCGAACGACGGGGGGGGGGGAAGTGAGAAGGAGAGGACCTCCTCAGGAGGCGGCGGGGCTTCTGAGAAGGCCGGGGGACTTCGAGCCCCCTGAGAACTCAGGAGGGAAAGAAACACACAGACACAATTCATCGTCGATTCCCCGGAAAATATGGGAAAATATGGGAAGTGGGGGGGAAGACGAAAACCCAGAAGATATAAGAAAATATGGGAATATGTTTATTTGTGTGTATTATTTGTGTGTCCTGGGGCCCCTTCAAGAACGCCCGCCCCTTCTCGCCTTCCTCCCTGGGCTCGCCGCCGATCCCGGTCACCGCAGGCTTTGCGGAGGCAGGGGCGGAGGGAACAGACGGGGCGGGGACCGGCGCACCACGGGCAGAGAGGTGTCGGGAGCCTTGAGACGGGGGTCAATGCAAACGGGGGTCAGCCAGAGCGCAAGGTCTTGCAGGATCCTGCAGGGCCAGGCCCCCATTGACCCGGTATTGGGTTTGGGCGCAGGTTCCCGCAGGATCTTGCAGGATCCTCCGCGTGGACCCGGGTTTCGGTGCAGGGTCTTGCAGGATCTCGAAGGATTCTGCAAGCCCTGGCTCGACTACACGTAAGAGTGACCCTTCGCCGGAGTGACCTTTGGTGCGCGCTCATTGGGGTCCCCCGATCGCCGCGCTCGTCGCGATAGTAGCGTCTTGCGCGCTGGTGTTTGGCCTCCTCGCGCCCCCCAAGAAGCCGCGCATCAGAGGTCGCTCTTGCCCAGGGTCACTCTTACGTGCAGCCGACTGGCTGACCCGGTTCTGGGTTGACCCGGGTCGGGAGATCCCCGAAGGGGAAAGTCGGGGGCGGCAAGGAGGGGGGTGATGACTAGGGGGGGGGGTGGATATCATGGCGTGGGCCATGCTATTTCCCCAGATCTCATGGCGCCTCCTCTTCTTTCATTACGTCCCAGGCCCCCCCGCTGGGCCGCGCACATGCCGCCGGTCATGAGTTGCACCCCCCCCTCTTGGACACCCCCCTCTTGGCCGCTCCCGAGAAGGGGACAGGGGTGATGCGCACTCCCCCGACCTCTCCCGCGCGCTGCGACAAGCAATCACGACGGGAGGCTCTGGTTTCGCCGCTCTCGGCCTCCGGGGGGGTCCCTTCCTGGGCCTCGGGGCCGGCAGAGAACGACCCAGGATGGAGGAGGCGGAGGAGGAGGAGGAGGAGGCGGAGGCGGAGGAGGAGGAGGAAGAGGAGGAGGAGGAGGAGGATGAAGGAGGCGGAGGAGGAGGAAGAGGAGGAGGAAGACGAGGATCTCGACGCCGGCGTCAAGCGCCGCCAAGTGCATTGCGGAGCCACATCTTGTGGAAGGAGGCAGCGGTTCGTTCTCGCGAGGCTTTCCCACGTTCCAAAGCAGGAGGCAGGTGGGATTGGGTGAAGAACCGATTCCGGGGAACGGGTTCAGATCAGGAGGGGAAGAAACACACAGACACAATGATTCGTCGATTCCCCGAACATACGGGAAAATATGGGAAGTGGGGGGAAGACAGAAACCCAGAAGATATGGGGAAGTATGGGGAATCCTTTTATTTGTGTGTATTTATCTGTGTGTCCTGGGGCCCCTTCATCAGACCTCTGGGGGTCGACGTCGTGAAAAGATCACGACGTCGGGGGTCTGGGGCAGGAGAGGGGTGAGGGCCGGGGATCGGCGGAGAGTGAGGGGGAGGGGGGGGGGAGTAGGCAGGAGGAGGCCTGCTCGGAAGGCTCGGAAGACCTCCTGGCCCGTCGAGAAGTGCTCCAGGCCTCCCCGGCGCGAGGGGTTCTGAGACGCCCCGCCGCTCTCTGAGAGGGCCTTCTCTGAAGAGTGTTCCACAGTAGTCCATCGCTGCTGTTTGGGAGTCTCTTTGCATATGCTCGAATATTCCTTGTTCTCCGTCCAGAGTCCACCTGTAGGAGGACACGCCCGACGTGAGCCGTTCTCTCCTTTCCCCCCCCTCGCTCGCAGCCGAAGGGGAGCTCGGGCAGGGGATCGGCGGCGGGCGAGGCGGCCGCTCCACAGAGGGAGCCACAGCGGGTGTTCCTGGGCAAGTTGTCCTTCGGGGGGTGCAGCGTGAAGTGCGGGGAACAGCACGTACTCCAGATTTCGTAAGAACAGGGAGGGGGTCTGGACCCTCCAAGACAGGCCGTTTCAGGCCTCCCCCGTGGGAGAACCCTCCAAACCGTCGTCCCCAGACCCCCCCAGGCCCTCCAGGATAGCCTGGAAGAGACCCCCCCCGAAATGAGACCCCCCTCCCTTTATTACGAAATCTGGAGTACATAGACACAAAGTCTCGACGGTCCGATCGGAATTCTTGGATCGGCGTTGGACCTTCCTGGCGGCGCCTCCAGCGTCGCCCTTGGCACGCTCCGAGCGCAAGGAAAGGGGGGCTCCTCTGGCGCCGATCGAAGCAATCTGCGCGGACCTCCGACAGGGTATCTGTATGCCACATGCCATCACTTGTTCCCCGCTCTTGTGGGCGATCTGAAGATCTCTCTCCCCCTCGATCCTTGATCGTCTCTTAGCCTCGATTCTCGACCCTCCTGCGATCCTCGGTCCTCTCCTCGATCCCGTAGGCAAGAGACGGGCCTCTGCCTGGGAACCGCTCGGGCATGCGCATGTTTTCCTCGGCGAGGACCATCGAGGAGCGTCTTTGGTCATCTTGCGAAAAAGGATCTACCGTATACACCCACGCATCCGACAATTTCGGTGGCGACATCCGAAAACTACCCCCACCAACCATCGATTGCCCTGAATCGATGGGCGGGCGGGGGTAGGGTCTGGATTTCGCGACGTGCTCGACGACTTCCGAGCCCTACCCCCGCCTCCCATCGAGATGTTTGAGTCGTTGATCGGCGAGACTAGGGCTTGGATTTCGCCGCCGACAACTTCGGGGGCGAGCGAGGCGGGGAAGGGAGAGGGAGAAGGCCCTCTCAGAAGGCGGCGGGGCCTCTCAGAAGCCCCCGCGCCTCCTGAGAAGTGTTTGTCCTGCCTTCGGGGAAGGCAGAAACAACCTCTCACAAGTCCGGGGGACCTCCGAGCCGTCTGGACCTCCGAGCCTTCTGCGAAGCCCCGCCCCTCCTCCTCCTCCTCCTCCTCCTCCTCCTCCTCCTCCTCCTCCGCTTTTGTTGCCTCGATCCTGCATGCCCTGGATCTTGGATCGTGAATCGTAGACCTCCTCCTCTGAGAAGTTTTTCCCCCTCTCACTCCCCCCCTCGCCCGCCGCCGACAAAAAAATGCACGGGGAGGGGACGCCCGGGCGAGGGGACACCGCCGCGAGGCAGCAGATCTCGACGGGCCGAGGCCGCGGACAGCCGGCGGAGGGCAGGCTGGCCATGTCTTCTCGCGAGAGCTGCGCCTCCTGCTCCTCCTCCTCCTCCTCCCCCTCCTCCTCCTCCTCCTCCTCCTCCTCCTCCTCCTCCTCCTCCTCCTCCTCCTCCTCCTCCTCCTCCTCCTCCTCCTCCTCCTCCTCCTCCTCCTCCTCGTCTTCTTCCTCCTCCTCCTCCTCCTCCTCCTCCTCCTCCTCCTCCTCCTCCTCCTCCTCCTCGAGGGCCGGATCGCGGAGCGTGCCGCTGCTACCTCGCGGTGGATTGCACGGCTCGTTGGCACGAGAGCACGTCTCTGGGCACCACAAAGCAGGAGAGAGAAAATCGACGGCGAACGACGGGGGGGGGGGGAAGTGAGAAGGAGAGGACCTCCTCAGGAGGCGGCGGGGCTTCTGAGAAGGCCGGGGGACTTCGAGCCTCCTGAGAACTCAGGAGGGAAAGAAACACACAGACACAATTCATCGTCGATTCCCCAGAAAATATGGGAAACTGTGGGAAGTGGGGGGGGAGGACGAAAGCTCCAGAACTATGTTGGAAGCTATGGGGAATCTTGTCTTGCGTGTGTCTTTGTTTGTGTGTCCTGTGGCCCCTTCAACAGAGAACCACAACCACAGCTCAGCTAATGTTTTGGGAGGGGCCCTCGGCGCAGCGCCCGCGGACCTTGGCATGCACAGTATGGTTGTGGCTGTGGTCGATTTGGCCGTTCTGCGACGCCACGTGGACCACGACCAGTACGAAGCGGGGTTTGGTGTTCCGACAAGTTTGGCATGCGCAAGACCTTCCCCAGGGTGCGCCCTCGATGTGGTTGTGGTCGCTGGCCGTCCCCGCTTAGCAGGCAACTCTTGGGAGGTTAGATGCTGAATCGGTGCTTGTATCTTCCTGGTCGAGTGCTGGCCATCTTGATCTGGCTCCATCCCGTTTTTATCCGGGTTCATCCCGTTTCTTCTGGCTTACTCCCAGGCTCAATTCGGCCCCATCCAGCCCAATGGCAATCTATTCGGGCCCAAACGGCCCTGCTCGTTCTGATACAGCTCTCGGGTCGTCTCGGTGCCGTCTTCGGGCTCCTGCCTGTCTCTCGGGGCTGTGTCGGACCGGTCTGGGGCTGTCCCGGGCCATCTTGGGGCCCTCTGTGGGACCGGCCCTCCCTGCGGATGGCCCTGCGCCCCGGAGCCGCTTTGTTGACCGCCCGTGGGATTTCTGGGAACTCAGGAGGGAAAGAAACGCACAGACACAATTCATCGACGATCCCTAGGAAAATATGCAACAATATGGGAAGTGGGGGGGAAGACAAAAACCCAGAAAATATAGGAAAATATGGGGAATCCTTTCGTTTGTGTGTATTTATTTGTGTGTCTCAGGGCCCCTTCAGGAGACCCCCCCCCCTCAGGGCCAGGACCGAGTACCAAGGCCGCCGGCTGAGCGGATCTTGCCGTCGGGGCTCTGGTCAGGGGCAACGTTGGGGGGGGGGATCGGCTCAGGGGGGGACGCATCGACCCCCTAATCGCACTATCTATCGCCTATCGGGGCCCGATAGCCCACCCCGCCCAGGAGCGTGCGCATTCGCTACCGTGGGCCTATCGCCGGTTCCAGCTCGATATTCCCCGTCCCCCTCTGAGCCAGTACCTCCCTGATGATCGCTGCCCCTCACCCGAGTGCCGAAGCCGAAAAAGACAAGATCGCCGGTCGAGCAGATCATGTCGTCGGGGATCTGTGTGGGCACGATTTGCCGCTGCGTTTTGGAGCTCCAGGGTCCGTTCCGGAGAAACCTCGAGGCGCAGTGGATATGGACCAACAAGCTGGCTCCCAAAGGCGGGAATTGGGGCGCCCTTTCCCAGAGAGTCCAAGACGCAGCCGATACGGCGACAAGTCTGAGGAGGGAGACAGACGCGCAGACGCCAGGAATCGCCGATGCCCGGGATCCTGCGGCAGACCTGGGGCGTGGAGAGGAGGGCGAAAGTCCGGCACAAATGTGGAAAACGTATGGGGAGTCCAGGGGTTTGCGCCCAGTCATGTGCGTGTCCCAGGTGCCCATTGACTGCAGTCCTGGCGGCAGGCGCGCGCCGAGCCTCGCCCCGCGCCTGCCAGGAGAGACGACGTGGCGGCGGCGCGCTTCGCGCTCGAGGCGGCGCCTGGGGGCCGGGCCAGCCTGGCGCAGGGCCCCGCCGGCCGCGCCGGGGGCACGCCGCTGGAGTGGGCGCTCATCGGGGGAGGCCCCTCTTAGGGGAACGAAGATCGGAGGTGGACAGACCTCCTACACTGACACGTCGATGAAGGAATTGGCCGTTTTCGGTTCGCGGGAGGGCGCCGCGGCCGTCATTTTTGCGGGTCCAGGTCCGTCGGTTTCGGTCCCAGGCCGTTTTCACTAAGGGGAGGTTTACCAAAGGGAGGTTTGTCCACCGCCGACGCAAGGATAAAACTTGGACTTGGAGGTACGCGCGGATTTCTCTTGAATCCGCGCTGGACCCCCCTTCCTGGCGCGCGGAGCGCGCCGGGGGCGGCGCCGGAGGCGCCGCCAGGGGGGTCCAGCGCGGGTCCGAGAGATCCGCGCGGACCTCCGAGCTTTTATGTTCATGTCATGTCTCGTTCCCCTATACCCTCTGCTGCTCCCGGCGGGGCAGGGCCAAGGCCGTCCCTCCCCCGAGGTCCTCGCAGCTCGATGTTCGGGGCGATGGAAGGGGGTTCGGGCCGGACGAAAGGGGCGGGGATTGGGAAAGTCAGGAGGAAAAGAAACACACAGACACAATTAATCCTGGATTCCCCAGAAAATATGGGAAAATATGGGAAGTGGGCGGGAAGAGAGAAACCCAGAAAATATAGGAAAATATCTGGAATCTTTTTATTTGTGTGTATTTATTTGTGTGTCCTGGGGCCCCTTCAGAAAGGGGGGGTTACGAAATTTGCTGCATGCAGCTGGTTTCGGGTCACCGAGGGGCCCATTCCGCGATACATAGCCGCCTCCGGCGGCGGGAGGCGCCTGAAAAATCAGCTACGTGAGCTGATTCTCAAACCTCCTTTGTTATCCCCCCCTTTCGCCCGACCCGAGGGGTGCGGAGAGAGCGGGCGAGAAGACCGGCAGCACGTCCTGCTCATGTTGGGACCGGACTCGCTGTCGGTGCCGCTGCCAGCCCTGTCCGTCCGGCCCCAACAGCGGCCGCTGTCCGTCTAGGATTATGTCGGGCGTGTCCCCCTACAGGGGGATTTTCGACGAAAACTAGAAAATACCCCAAAAATACACCAAAAGGGTCAAAACATTTGCAAAAAATAGTCCCCAGACTATTTTTGGCTTATGTGTTATTCTTTTTTGGGTGTATTTTTCCTTTTTCGTCGAAAATCCCCCTGTAGGGGGACACGCCCGACCTAAGTCTAGGACATTATTGATTGTTGCGCACCGTGCCCGTGTTTGTTGGTACCCATTTGGGGCGCCCGCATTTCTGTGGAGCTGGGCGGCGCCGCCCCGCTGGTAGGCGCCGGTCCGACGGGTCTGCGCGGAGCTCCGAAAGTCGATGTTCGCGGGCCTAGAGGTTGACACCAACACTCGGGCCGGGCGAAAGGGGGGGATTGGGAAAGGGGGGGTTACGAAATTTGCTGCATGCAGCTGGTTTCGGCCTCGCCGAGGGGCCCATTCCTCGACACATAGCCGCCTCCGGCGGCGGGAGGCGCCGGGAAAATCAGCTACGTGAGCTGATTCTCAAACCCCCCCTTTGCTATCCCCCCCTTTCGCCCGACCCGATAGAGGTTGACACCAACACCCAAGATCGGCGGTGTGCCTCGACCGAGGGAGGACGATCCCGATCTCGGTGATGGTGGTAATATTCTGGCTTCCAAGGTGGCCGAAGTATTGCCACCAGCACCGGAATCGAGGCTCAGTTTCCCCATGTGGAGGCAACCCCCCTTGTGCTGGTGTTGGTGCCAATTTCCAGGCCTCCAAGATGTGTAGTGTTTTTCGCGTGTCTCTATTGCGACCCTGGCGTCTGAGCTTCTTCGAGCTGGGCGTGTTCGCCCGGCCTCGCGCCCTGGGGCCAGCATAGATCAGGAGGGAAAAAACACACAGACATAATTAATCGTCGATTCCCCAGAGAATATGGAAAAATATGGGAAGTGGGGGGAAGACAAAAACCAGAAAATATTGGAACATATCGGTAATCCTGTTATTTGTGTGTATTTATTTGTGTGTCCCAGGGCCCCTTCAATAGATCGATCCAGCTCAAAACGTGACGCAAAAAGATGGAGTCTGGGCATCCAGTAGTGATTGTTGCTACGGTGTCTCAATGTGTCGCAACCATCCTGTGGTGCTGGGTCCTCGTTTTGAAGAGACAGCGCCCCGCGTCTCCTCTCCTCTTCTCTCTTCTCCTCTCCTCTCCTCCTCTCCTCTCCTCCTCCCTCCTCCTCTTCCTCCTCCTCCTCTTCATCCCCTTCTCCCTCCTCCTCCTCCTCCTCCTCCACCCCCTCACATGGTTCGTGGCCCCACAGGGAGCTCCACCGAAGGCCCCAGTGGTAGGTCCGCATGCGAGGAACGCCATCCATTTTGGCACACCCCTCACACGGTTCGTGGCCCCACCGCCTCGTGGTGTCTCTTTCTGTTCTCTCTGTCTCTCTCTCTCTCTCTCTCTCTCGCTCTCCCTCGCCCTCCCTCCCTCCCTCCCTTTTAGTTTGTCCCTCTTTATCCCTTTTCTCGCCCTCCCCTTTCAGGAGGAAAAGAAACACACAGACACAATTAATCCTCGATTCCCCAGAACATATGGGAAAATATGGGAAGTGGGGGGGAAGACAGAAACCCAGAAAATATGGGAACATATGGGGAATATGTTTATTTGTGTGTATGTATTTGTGTGTCCTGGGGCCCCTTCACCCTTTCCCTCCCTCTCACCCGAGGGGGGGGGGGGGGGGCGTGACGTGTGCCCCGGCCGCCGGGTGCGGCGGCCGCCTCCTCCCGTCAACGGCTCCGCGGACATGGCCAGGCTCCTGGTCGGCCACGGCGCGCAGCTGGAGGCGGAGCCCGCCTTCCCTTCCTCGTTTCCCTCTTCTTTCCCTAAGGGCTTGTCGCCTTTTCGCCGATCGACTTGTGGGGAGCGAGCCAGACAAATCCAGGTAAATGCAGATAAATCGAGGTAAATCCAGATACATCCAGGCAAATCGAAACAAATCCGGGTAAATCCAAAGATCTCCGAGGAAAGGTGAAGCAACTCGCGGCCGCTCCAGCGCGAGTCGAAGGACGGCAGAAGTCGTTAAGCCTTTAACGATTCTTCTTCTTCGCTTCCCGCCTCCCCCCCCTTTTCGACTAGACGTAAGAGTGACCTTCCGCTTGAGTGACCTGTGGTGCGGGCACATGTGGGCCCCCAGATGGCTGAAAACGAAAGCAGGAGCAGCGGCCTGCGCGCCCAGGTTTTGGTTCCCCCGCGGCCCCCAAGAAGCCGCGCACCAGAGGTCACTCTTACCCAGGGCCACGCTTGCCTGTAGCCGACTTTTGCCCCCCCTTCTCCGTCCTCTTCCTCCGAGCCTTCCCATCGCCCTCTTCCGTCGGGTGGTGCCAAGAAGCCGCGCACCAAAGGTCACTCTTACCCAGGGTCACGCTTGCGTGTAGCCGACTTTTGCCCCACCTTCTCCGTCCTCTTCCTCCGAGCCTTCCCATCGCCCTCTTCCGTCGGGTGGTGCGCAGGTCGACGGGGTTGTTCCTACCTTACCGACGGGGGCTCCACGCTCGACAACGCTTCGGTCGGGGATATATTCACGGACGGGTCATGAAGCAAGATGGTCATCCACGATCTCGATGGTGCGGGTTGGGCCTTTTACCGCTATGGCATCGTGACACAAATCTCGAGATCTTAAAGTGCGGGGGCCAGTCTGGCCCCCTTGTCCACAGACGACGCAGGCCGCTGAGTTTCACGCTTGCTCGATCGCGCTGCAGTGGTCGAGTGGTCCTAGCGAGTGGTTTGTTTTTTGTAGAGCGTGCGTTGATTCTCATGCCCTTCCATGGGAAGACCAATGCTCTCCTAAGCGCGCGCACGCTGGATTTGCTCAGTTCTGTCGAGATTTCCCCAGCGGTGCAAAGTGCACAACGTCAAGGCACACCAGTCCATCGAAGGGGCCGAAGATAGCTGGGATTCCTACTTGCGTGAAAGGTAACCATGCTGTCGACGTTTCGGCGAAGCAAGCTGTGTTGATCCACCCACAGCCCGACGGCACGGACGCTGAGGATTGTACTGTAAGCTGGCCCTTGCGAGAGTTGTGGGCATCCTGGACGCGAAGCTCTTACGACTTTGGCCGCGGCTCGATCGTGCAGAGGGTCTCTGGTTGCTGCTCCTTTGAGGAAACAAAAAAAACAGCGTTCGACGCACGCTTGGAACTGGACAGGACGTTTTTTTGGCAGCGTTCTAGATGTTTTCGTGGATCACGTTCAGCCGGCAAGCCGCCCGCGAGCTTGTGCCGTGGCGGCGCGGGCGTCGGCATCCGTGGCATGGATGTTCTTGCGTTTTCTGCTCCGGGGCACACACCGTGCTGCTTCTCGACGCTTCAGACGGCAGTTTTATCATTGTGTGCCTCAAGGGCATGTCCCACAGTGGAGGTGGCCAGGTTGGAAACGTCCGACAGCCCTGCCAGCCGATCCCGAAGGCTGTAGCTCAGGGTCGGAAGCACGCCCGGAGGCAGGTCGCGAGGGGACGGCATCCCAAGCGCGGAGACGCCACGGTCTCTGTTGGCCCCTGGCCCCCGGACCAACAATTAAGAGGAGGAGGAGGAGGAGGCCCACGCGCCCTCTGCCCTGGAAGAGAAGGATGCTGACGAGAGGCGCTGGGCGGATTGGGCCCAGCGCTGTCTCTCGGCTGCCACTTCGAACCTGCCTGGGGGTTTTGGGCGTCGATGGCCAGAGCCAGCGCGCACCATGCCTCACCGCGCAGACAGCGACGCCGACTAGGCATTTATAGGGCCCTGCGCCATATTTGTCTGATCTGTCGGGCTCGGGGGTCGGGTTCGGTTCTGGGGTTGTCCCGAGTCAGCACCCGCCCAGCCCTACCCACCTTTTGGTGTATGGCTGGAGTTCGCCTTTCGCTTCTTCTTGTGCGTTGCTGGCTTGTGCCAGCGCGCTGCTTCCCTCGCCGCGGTGGCAGCAGACTGTGTTCAGACATTTAGGGGAGTGCCCCATGTTTGTCTAGGGGCAAGGTGGGGTCGTGGGTCGGGTCCTGCGTCCGGGGTTGCCCCGAGGCAGCACCCGCCCGTTCTAGCTGCGAGCGGTCCCGCTTTTGGCTCGAACGGGGCCGTGTTTGTCCAGAACGTGGTCGTCCTAGTCTAGAACAGCCCCATTCATGCCTGGTGGCGGCGCGCAGGGCTTCACCTTTTGTTTCGTCTCGCCCTGCCAGTGTGCCCGGGTATGAACTTCGAGCTTGCCTGTTCGAGGTCGGTTTGTGGTTTTATGTTTTGCCTCGGGGTCTCGCCCTCCTGAGGTGACGTGCGGGCTGCATGCTGCGCTGCGGCAGAAAAAAAAACTCACCTTTGTTCTCTCCCCCTTCCGCGTCCCGGGGGGCGCCCATTCCGGGGCATCGAAGGTCGGCCCCCCGCTGTGACGGGTGGGGGGGCGCGGAAAGTGAGGGGGATGAGCTGTGCAGGTAAGAGAGATGTCGAGGGCTAGGAAGAGGAGGAGGAGGAGGAGGAGGAGGAGGAGGAGGAGGAGGAGGAGGAGGAGGAGGAGGAGGAGGAAGCGGAGGAGGCGGCGGCGGCGGCGGCGGCGGCGGCGGCGGCGGCGGCGGCGGCGGCGGTGGAATTCGAGCGATGCAACCTTAAGGGGGTCGGGGCCGGTATAGCATGAGAGGGGTCAGGAGTCAGCGCAGGAGGACAAGGATCGGGGGCAGAGCAGGAGTGAGGACCAGGAGATGGAGCATGAGGACAAGGAGGGAGAGTGAGGATCGGGAACATGAGAATGGTGAGGAGGGGCAGCGGGACCAGGAGGAGGAGGGCGATGGAGGAGAAGAGCCGGATCAGATCGGGAAGGGAGGGAGGAGGGGGAGGAGGACCAGTTAAGGCGGAGGGCGAGGGAGGCCGGGAGCGCGGCCTTGGGCGCACGAGCCGCTCCTCTCGGAGCGGGCGGCCCCGGCCCCGGGAGCACGGGCCTCGACCGGCCCCCGGGAGGCGGAGAGCGCCTCCCTCGTGGCCGGCGGGCAGGTGGTGGACGAGGTGGCCAAGGTGCGGCGGCCGACGACCGCCGGCGACGGCGGCGGCGCGGACGACGACGGCGACGACGACGACGACGAGTACGGCGGCGACGACGGCGGCGGCGGCGACGGCGACGGCGACGGCGACAGCGACTGCCACGATGTCGATGACGATGACGATAGGACAGCCGCCGACCGACGACCGACAACGACGACGACGACGCCGACGCCTACGCCGACGCCGACGCCGACGCCGACGCCGCATTTCAGGGTGGGTTTCCCAAGAGCAGGGTCAAGATGGTGGGGTGTGCTGGGGCGATGTGGTGCTCGTGTGGGGGGTCAGGCCCGTTCCGAGCGAGAAATTGTCGGGTGGGGGTATAAGAGAAGGAAAAAGAGGGTGGGGAGTGCCAGGGCGTTGTGGTGGCCAGGTGGAGGGTCAGGGCCGGTTCTGGGCGAGAAATTGTCGAGTGGGGGATTCCCGAAAACAGCAACCAGAAGGGTCGTATTGCTAAGCAGATCATAGCCTTGCTAGCATGGCACAGTATATCAACGCAGAACATATCATCGCATGTCGTAGCATAGCGTAGCTGAGCACGGCATGACATGGTATAGCGTAGTGTAGCATCGCGGAGTATAGCAGTGCATACAACATCATATCCTGTGTACTATAGCGCAGCAAATCAGAACACAACCATTGCAACGCGCAGTTTACCGATCCAAAGTGCACCAGCTCAATGGGTCGATTCCACGTCTTACATCCTTTCGTCCATTCCTTCTCCATCGCATTTTCTCTTTCTTGCGCAGTTTCTCGAGTCGGCCAGCGCCTGTCCAGCAAGGCCGCTGCGCCAGCTGAATAGATCAGGAGGAGGAGGAGGAGGACGAGGAGTGGAGCAGCAGCAACAGCAATTGGAGGGCGTTGTTCAATAACGTTATTCTCGCTCTGATTCGGATTCAAAATCGATGGTGAGGGGGTCGGTGTTCAGATGGACGTTGTCCTTGCTTTATTCGGGGTTGGTTATCCCAAAACTGTCATGCTGATGCAGTTGTGAAGGATGGGTCGCATAGCCAAGCAATTCATGGCCTCGCATAGCATAGCACAGTTAGTACAGCATAGCAGATCGTATCATAGCATACCGTCACATTGCGTAGCTTAGCATGGCACAGCATAGTGTAGCGTAGCATCGCGCAGCATAGCATGACATTTAATGACACATCATAACATACAATAGCGCAGCATAGCAAAGCATAGCATAGCATATCATAGCATTGCATAACAGAGCATAGCAGAGCAGAGCAGAGCAGAGCACATCATAACATAGCATCGCGCCGCCAACTATTGCATTGCATCGCATAGCATGGCGTAGTATCGCATAGCATGGCATAGCGCCGCGCCTATCCCCCCCCCTTGCGAGGGAAGGGGGGGGGGGTCGGGAGGGGGGAGGTTGGAGGGGAGGGGAGCTCCCCTGGGTTTGATCGATGGCGCCGAGTGTTGGGGGGGCGGGGGGGGGGCACCCCCCGGTTCGAAACGCGCCGCCGAATGTTCCCAAGGCGAGCGCCCGTGAAACGCGTTCTCTTCCACCTCCAGAGGCCCTCGCAGTGCGCCGGGGCCTTCAGAAAACGACCCGGAGGCGTCGATCCAGATTTCGGAGGGTTGACGTTGTGAACAAATCACGACGTCGGCGTTCCGGGAGGAGGAGGAGCATTCTTTTCTGTTCTCGGAGGCGCTCTCTCCTCGTCAGGGTGTGTTCCAGCATCTGCACCTCGTCGAGAACTTTCAGGGGGTGCCCGAATCGCCGTGATCGGCCTCAGGAGGCACGAGTCATGACCCGGAAGCCAGCAGGCGTCGAGGGCACTGATGCAGGACCAACAGCAAATTGAGGGGAGCAAGAGTTGGACAGTGAATCACGAAGTGTTCCGCTCGTTTTGGATTGACTGTACATCGGCGTATCGCCCACCATAGCGCCCAGTAGCGGAAATAGCGCTCAAATGGCGCCCAAGAGCGACCAATAGTGCTATGTGAAGGAGATGCAGTATATCCTCTCTGAGCGCGATTGGGCGTGTGTTATTGGGCGCCGTGGGGACGACCAGACTGTTTCCATGAGGTGTTCTCCAAGCAGGAGAAAGCGGAGAGCGGTCGTGACGGAAGGGGAGGGGCCCGGCCCGCCCCGCCTGCAAGGTGCTGCTCGCCAACTCGCGCTTGCCCTCCTGTGCGCGGTCGCAGGAGGGCTGCTGGCTCCTCTCTCGTCCCTCTGCTCCTCGCGCTCTTGGGCCTCCTCCCGCTCTCCATTGCGGTCCTCTCCCCCCCACCCCCCGCCCCTTTTTCCCCGCCTCTCCAACCTCCCCCCAGAGTGCATTACTCGTCCTCGGCCCCCGCATCGTGGCTCTAGTCCTTAATTGCTGTCAACTCTCCTCCGTGCACCTCCTCGCTCCTCCCCGGTATCGCTTCACGCCTTCAGTCCTCCCTCTTCCTTCTCCATTGCCCCCTCCTCGTTTTATCCCCCCTTCCCTCCTTCGTCGTCCCTGTTCTGATCCTTCCCCCCTCATGAATCATCCCTCGTTCGGTTATCCTCTCTGATGATCCCTCTTCTCATTCATTCCTTCTCATCGCCCTCAGGCAAAACTAGTTTCTCCTCATCCTCTCCACCACCATCCTCGCGGTCCTCGTTCTCCCTCTCTCTCCTCCCACATATACCGTCGCCTCCCCCCCTGTTCCTCATTCCTCTTCGTCCTGATCCTCCTGCTACGCGTTCCAACTCCATCCCCCCTCGCTGCGAGGATTTTGAAACCCTCACAGGACTGGGACGGCGCCATGGCGGCGGTGGGCGACGGCGCATGGGTAGATGCGTTCGAGCAGGCGCCACCTCCCTCACTTCATCCTCCTCCGATCGCCCACCTTCCCCAATATTTAATCCTTCTTCCTTCTGCATCCCTTTTCCCGCCTTCTTGCTCCCACCATTCACACTCCCCTCACCCCTTCATGACCGCCTTCTCGTTCCTCCTCCCTTCTCCTCCCTTCTCCTCCTCCTCCTACTTCCCTTCCTCCTCCTCCTCCTCCTCCTCCTCCCCCTCCTCCTCCTCCTCCTCCCCCTCCTCATCCTCCTCCTCCTCCTCCTCATCATCATCATCCTCATCCTCATCCTCATCCTCATCCCCCTTCCCGCGCCTTTTCCTCCCCTCCGTCCCCTCTCCTTGCTCCCCCCCCCCGTCTCTCCACGTCCCCCTGTCTCGTGCCCAGGAGGACCGCCTCCCGAGCGGCCGAGGCGGCCGGGGCGAGCCTCCTGGGGCCAGCGGCCGAGGGCCTCGTTGGGGCCCGGCCGTGCCGACGCGGCCGCGGACGTTCCGGGCTGATTTCGGAGGAGCGCCAACAACGCACCACCACTTACCAGCCTCGAACGTATCCCTATCCCCAAGATTGGCACGCCAAAAGGCGATGACAATCTCAGGGATCCGCCCGCAGAAAGTGAGGGGATCCCCCTGAGATTGGCATCGTGATGAGGAGGTGCCCCGGCATAGGGATAAGGATGTGTTCCAGGCTGGTAATGCGGCCCCGCGGCGGACGCTCCAGGTTGATTTCGGAGGAGCGCCAACAATGCACCACCACCACCGACCCTGGCCAGGCCCATCCTTCTAGGCTTCCCAGATGGGGCTGGAGTAGATGGGGTCGGGGGATCGCGGCGCATCGCCGATGCATCGCCGATGCGGCTCGATGTGGAGCCTTCTTTGCTTCCCGCCGACGTCGCCGATGCATCGCCGATGCATCACCGATGCATCGCCGATGCATCGCCGATGTATCGGCGATGCGGCGCGATCCTCCGACCCCATCTACTCCGACCCCATCTAGGAGGCCTCTAATCCTGGGCCTTGGACTGGTGTATAGACCTCCGGGCCTAGGCCAGGAGGGCTTGTGCACCAGTCCGGCTCCCAGGACGGGCCTGGCCAGAGCTGTTGGTGGTGTATTGCTTGGAGCTCTCCTATGAACGCCGCTTGCGGCCCAGGATATTCGGCCAGTATCCACCGATCTGGCGATCGAGAAGAGCCGCCGATCTCGATACCCGCCCTCTTCGTCTTCGATCGTACCCCCTTGGGGATATATATATATATATATATATATATATATATATCTCTCTCTTTCTTCCCTGCAACGTGTATTTCGTGAAACCCCTGAGGCAGGGGAAGATCGGACGGATGGAGGGAGAAGACAAGGGTGAGCGAGGAGGAACACGAGCGAGACTAGGAGGAGAGGGTTCGGAGCAGAAAACACGTGGCAGAACCAGACGGGCAGATCGGGCGGGTAGATCTTACCAGGCGGGTAGGGAAGGAGGGCCCGGGCGGCCAGATCATTGTTGAAGCGTGCGTCCTGCATGAATCGCGAGGGAGTCTCGAGCGACAGCTGGATTCCGGAATCAATCGTGAGGAAATCCACGGCGAGAGCGGGATTCATGAATGTCGAGAGCACGGCGTCTGAATAAATTGCTAGGGAAATCCCTCGCGAGAGCGCGATTCCTGAATACATTGTCAGAACATCCCGCGCGAGAGTGCGATTCGGGAATAAATTGTGAGGAAGCGTCAGGCGGGAGCCCGTTGGTGTTGTAGTTCGGGGGCCATCAGTGCAGTTGGAGGAGGAGTATTTTCCTTGATGGAAAATCAAGCAGGGTGCGAGCCTCGGGACAGCAGCAACAAGAACAAGAGGCCGCACTGCGGAACCCGACTGCAGTCACGTACCCTGGGACAGTTATTGACCGCCCGCCCTCTTCACGCTGATTATTCTTCCCCCGCGACTGCGGAGGCTACGGGGCTGCGGCGTTTCAGTTTTTGTTGCCTGCTGTGATTCGCGTGCTGTCGAGAGACGTGGCTCGGGCGATCTTGGGCCGTTCAACCATCTATTCTCCGTCAGGGCTTCTCCCCTTGCCGCCGGCCCCCTCTTCTCGGAGAAGGGGGTATGCAAGAGCTATGCTGTGAGAGCGGTCGTGGGAGCCTCTTGGGCTATCTTGGGACCATCTTGGGCGCCTCGGAGCACTCTTGGGTTGTCTTGGAGGCCTCCTGTACCATCTTGGGAGCCTTTCTTAATGAAGGATTGTGGCTTCGGAAGCGCGAATACTACATACTTCTACAAGGGTTTATGATTTCGGGGCGCGAGGAACGCGTAATGTAGAACGGCTCATGGCGTCGGGGACGCACACATTTTTCGAAATTTATACGAAAGCATTGCCTCGGAGACGCGAGCAGTGCACACTTTACCAGCAAGTATCGTCTCGGGAGCGCGAGCACAGCGTGATTTGCGAGGTTGCATGGCCTCCGGGACGCGAACATAGCTTGATTTACAAACGATTATGTCCTCGGCGGCGCGACCATTATGTAATTTCTGAGGGATTATGGCATCGGGGGCGCGAATCTTAATATTTGTTTTGCCAGGACCCCCCAGAAATTCTGGGACCCCTCACAGGTGGTGGTTATCAGGGTCCTTTTCGGCTCCCCCCCTCGCGCGGACTTCAACAGTTCACAGTAGGAAGCAGAACGCAAGCCTGCAAGATGGGTGGCCTGAAGCTGGAACTGGAGCATGGAGCAGCAAGTCTGACACGCGGAGCCTTGTGGCCCCACGAGGTGGCTGGGGGATTATTGACCCTAAACCTTGTTTTAAATACACTGTTCTATGTGGTAAGCCGATTGTCATCGGGCAATTTGGGACACATTTCTCTACCTGTTTCCTCGCTTCCCTATATCCTCCATTGTTGCTTTTGTGTGAATTTGCTCATTTGCTCCTCCAGTCGTACTCCCCCCTTCCCCCCTCCCCCTGTCCCTTTGCCTACGTGCTCTAGCCGCCGGACAAGTCGCATACGTGGACAGAACGTCTAGGTCGAAGCGTATAAGGTTTGTCGGAAGTTCTCGAGGAATCGATCCGAGCGGTGCTCACCCATGAAAGTCGTGCGGGAACGTGTCACTTCTTGTTTTGGTGTGCACATGTATTCTCTTCGGTGTGGACGACCCTCTTGCTCCTGCTTCGCGTCGGGGTGCGCAGGCCCTCGTGAATTACCCATACCCCTCATCCGTTCTCGCTCCTCTCTCCTCCTCCTCCTCCACCTCCTCCTTCTTCTCCTCCTCCTCCTCCCCCTCCTCCTCCTCCTCCTCCTCCTCCTCATCCCTCTTTCTCTCTCCCCTACTCCTCCCCCGCCCTCCATCGATTCACCTTCCTCATCCCTCCGGGTCTCCATCCTTCCCCCTCATGTTCTCCTCCCTTCCCTTCCGCCCCCATTCCACCTCCTCCTCCCCTCCTCCTCCTCCTCCTCCTCCTCCTCCTCCTCCTCCTCCTCCTCCTCCTCCTCCTCCTCCTCCTCCTCCTCCTCCTCCTCCTCCCCCCCCTCCATCCTCCTCCTCCCCCCCCTCCATCCTCCTCCCCCTCATGAATGCCCTCTGATTGCGGGCGCCAGGCGCCAAAGAGCTGGAGGAGCTTGCGGGAATTCGCGGGCTCACACGTTTTGTGGGGAGCGGTGATCGGCCTCAGGGGCTGTCCACCCGAGCGGAGTGATTTCATGACGTACTGTGTCCAATGCGCACAGTACGTTCAGTTGTTTCTTGTCGGCTTGGCGAAGAGTTGCCCAGCCAGACAACCAGGTTTTGTCCTGGACAAGATGGGCAAAGAGCGTCGGAGCCGCTTCGAGCGTGGCCTCCATCCCAGGACGGGAAGGAAGACCCTTGAGAGCTGGGCTCTCCAGGACCTCGGCTTCCTCACTCACGAGAGTGAGGCCGGTGCGCGTGCACCTCTGCAGAGGGCACGTTTTGCGCTCATCGGCGGGAGCACCGATCCCGCTTGAGTGCTTTTTGATAGTAATATCCACCCGATCGACCTGAGATCAAGATTGCGAGCGGGAATCAGATCGGAGAGGGGTAGAACAAAATTCTTGGAGCTCTAGCGAACTGTTGAAGTTCGAGGAACTGCTTTTTTTGACCCACCGGAATTCTGGAGCAGGAGGAGGCCCCGCGCCCCTCTGCCAGGGCACCAAGCTGGGCTCTCCAGGACCCCGGCTCCCTCACTCGAGCAAGAGCGAGCCCGGAACCGCGGTGCACGCCTGCGGAACCGAGCTGGCACGCTCGGCGCTCGTCGGCGGGAGCACGAGAACTCGTCCCCGCCCACCTCCTCGCCCCCCTCCGAGGAGCAGGAGGAGGCCCCGCGCCCCTCTGCCAGGGCACCAAGCGCACGGCCCTGCACTGGGCCTCCATCCACGGCTGCGCGCCCGCGGCTCTGCGCCTCGCCAACGCCGGCGCCGGCCTCGAGGCGCGGGGGCGGGGCCCGCGGGGGTCTGGGCCTCCCAGGTGGGCCTCGAGTATCGGCCACGTGCAGAGGGGGGAGGAGGGGAGGAGGGGGAGGAGGGGGAGGAGGGGGAGGAGGGGGAGGGGTGGGGAGGGGTGGGAGGGGGGGGGGGAGGGGGGAGGAGGGGGGAGGGGGGAGGAGGGGGGGAGGGGGAGGAGGGGGAGGGGAGGGAAGGGGGGGGAGGGGGAGGAGGGGGGGGGAGGAGGGGGAGGAGGGGGGGGGGAGGAGGGGGGGAGGTGGGGGAGGAGGGAGAGGGGGGGGGATGAGCTCCAGACTGGATGGGTATGGCGGCCTTTCGGCCTTCAAAGCCTTCGAACGAAAAGGAACCGCTCTCATTCCGACTCCGTTTCGCTCCTCCGTTATCCCTCTCTCTCTGTCTCTGTCTCTCTCTCTCTCTCTTCTCTCTCTCTCTCTCTCTATCCCTCTCTCTCTGTCTTCCTCCTCCTCCTCCTCCTCCTCCTCCTCCTCCCAATCATAATCCCCTTTACGAGGCATAATCAAGCAAAACCCTTAGAAAAAACAAAAAAAACAACAAAAAAAACAAACAAAACAATCCTGAGGCAATATTCGGGGGCGAGGGGGGGGAAGGTCTCCTCAGGATTTTTTTGTTTTGTTTTTCCAAGGGTTTTCGCTGACTCCTCCTCCCCACTCCGCCTCCCCCCCTCCCCCTCCTCGCCCTCCTCCCCCCTCCTCCTCCCGACCTCCCCCTCCTCCTCCCCCCTCTCCCTCCTCCCCCTCCTCCCCCTCCTCCCCCTCCTCCTCCCTCCTCCCGTCTTTGGTTTGGTTTGTATTTCCTTGTGTTTGCTTTTGTTTTTGTCATGTCGCGCTGGCCTCTACAGCATGATTCCTATGGAGAGCCTCTACAAAAGGATTACCATTGAGAGCCTCTACAAAAGGATTCCTAGTGAGAGCCTCCACATAAGGATTCCTATTGAGAGCCTCTACAAAAGGATTCCTAGTGAGAGCCTCTGCAAAAGGATTCCTATTGAGAGCCTCTACAAAGCGATTCCTATTGAGAGCCTCAACAAAAAGGATGCCGATTCAAAGCCAAGACAAAACGACTCCTATTGAAACCCAATACATCTGGATTCCTATTGAAAGCCAGTGCAAAAGGATTTCTGCTGAGAGCCTCGACAACATGATTCCTATTCAGAGCCTCGACGAAAAGGATTCCGATCGAAAGCCTTTACAACAAGATTCCTATTGAAAGCCTTCACACACGGATTCTGATTGAGAGCCTCTACAAAACGGATTCCTATTGAAAACCAATACAAAATGATTATTATTGTGACGCAGTACACATGGCTTCCTATTGAGAGCCTATACAACCTGATTCCTATTGAGAGCCTCTATAAAAAGAATTCCTGTTGAAAGCCTCTACAAAAGGATGCTTCATTGAAACCCAATACAACTGGATTTCTCTTGGGAGCCTGTGCAGAAGGCTTCCTGTTGAGAGCCTCGACGAAAGGATCCGATTGAAAGCCTTTACAGAAGGATCCCCATTGAAACCCAATACACATTTATTCCTATTGAGAGCCTGTGCAAAGGATTCCTGTTGAGAGCCTCCACACAGAAATCCCATTGAGAGCCTCTACAAAAAAGTATTCCTGTTCAGAGCCTCTACGAAAAGCATTCCTTCTGAAAGCCTTTCACAACATGATTCCTATTGAGAGCCTCTACAAAAAAGGAGTCTTATTGAAAGCCCATACAAAATTCATACTACTGGAAGTCAATACACATGGTTTCCTGTTGAAAGCCTGTGCAAACGTATTTCTGTTCAGACCCTCCACGACAAGATTCCCATTGAGAGTCTCTACAACATGATTCCTGTTGAAAGCCTCTACACAATGATTCCGAATGAGAGCCTCTTACAAAAAGGATTCCGATTGAAAGCCCATACAAAAGGATTATTATTGAAACGCCATACACATGGCTTCCTATTGAAAGCCTGTGCAAAACCATTCATGTTGACAGCCTCAACGAACAAATTCTAGACGCTTCGCGTATCCCCACCAGCCCGTCCAGAAACGACGCCCAGGCGAGTAGAGGGTCGTCCTGAGGGGCTTTTCGGCGTCTTGGGTGCCTCGGGGGGGCCTCTGTGGGCCGTTCGGGATCCTCTTTGGGGCCTCCTGGGGGCCTCTTGGGGCCTCTTGGGGCCATCTTGGGGCCTTTGGGGGCCTCCTGGGCGCTTCTTGGGAGGCTTGGGCTCCTCTTGGACCCGTCTGGGCGCCCTTGAATGCCCTGCTGGGGCGCTCTTGGGGCAATGTTGGAGGACATCGACCAAGGAAGTGGGGTTCCCTAATTACAGCCCCCACCCCAGGAGCTCCAAAAATCGCTTCCTGGACCCCTCTTGGATCGCTCTTGGAGCGCTCGTGGCCGCTCTTGGAGCCATCTTGAGGCTCTCTTGGGCCCCTCTTGGAGCTATCTTGAGCCATCTTGGAGCCATCTTGACGCGTCGGATGTGCATCGCAAGCGAAAAAGTGAGAGCACCAAACACATTGATTTTCCCTAGGGTTTTGACGCATTTTGGCCTCTTGGATGCATCCTAATGATGCTCTTGTGGCACTTGGAACCGTTTTGGGGAGTTCTTGGAGCGTCTTGGAACATCATGGGGACCATCTTGAGGCATCTTGCGCTATCTTGAGCCATCTTGGAGGTCATCTTGAGCTCCCTGAGGCCCTCTTGGAGCCGTGTTGGGCCGTCTTGGACGCTCTAACTACCCGCGGCCCCCCCTGTCCAGGTCAGCGGGGAGGGGGTAGGGGGAGGGGTAAACCCCTCCCCGAAGGGGAAGAAGGAGGGGTGGAAGAGGAACCGCTCTAAACCACCGACGCCCAGAGGGCTGGTGGGATTCTCATTGAGAGCCTCTACATAAGGATTCCTACTGAGAGCCTCCACGAAAGGAGTCCTAGTGAGAGCCTCTACAAAATGATTCCTAGTGAGAGCCTCTACAAAAAGATTCCTATTGAGAGCCTCTAGAAAAGGATTCCTATTGAGAGCCTCTACAAAAAAATCCTAGTGAGAGCCAATACAAAAATGATCCCGATTGAAACACAAGACTACTGCATTACTATTGAGAGCCGGTGCAAAATGATTCCTGTTGAGAGCCTCCAAAGAGGATTCTCATTGAGAGCCTCTACAAACATATTCCTATCGAGAGTCTCTTCGCAACGATTCCTATTGAAAGCCTATCCATAAGGATTCCTAGTGAGAGCCTCCGCACAAAAGGATTCCTATTGAAAGCTAATGCGAAAATAACATTATCGAAACGCAATACACATGGCTTCCTATTGAGAGCCTGTGCAAACAGGAGGTGTAAGAGAAGGAGGAGGAGGAGGAGGAGGAGGAGGAGGAAGAAGAAGAAGAAGAAGAAGAGAAGAGGAAGGGAGAAGCACCGAGCACGGAGGAGGGCCGAAATGCCGCCATACCCATCCAGGGGATGGGGAGAGGGGGAGGAGGGGGAGGGGGGGAGGGGGGGGAGTGGGGGGGAGAGGGGGGGAAGGGGGGGGAGGGGCGGGGAGGGGGGGAGGGGGGGAGGTGTGGGAGAAGGGGGATAAGGGGGGAGGTGGGGGGGGGTGAGGGCGGGATGGGGGGGTTGAGGTGGGGGGAGGAAGAGAGGGGGGGAGGAGAGGGGGGGAGGGGGCGGGGGGAGGGGGAGGGGAGGAGGGGGGTGAGGGAGGGGGGGAGAGAGGAGGGGGGGAGGAGAGGGGGGAGGGGGCGGGGGAGGGGGGGGATGGGGAGGAGGGGGAGGGATGGAAGGGGGGGGAGAGGGGGGGGGGGAGGGGGGAGGGGGGGAGGAGGGTGGGGAGGGAGGGGGGGAGAGGGAAAGGGTGGGAGGAGGAGGGGCCGGGGGGAGGAGGGGGGGTGAGGGGAAGGGGGGTGAGGGGAGGGGGGGGAGGAGGGGGGGAGGTGGGGGAGGAGGGGGGAGCGGGGGGGAGGGGGGGGGGGATGGTGAGGAGGGGGAGGAGCGGGGAGGGGGGGGAGGAGGGGACGGGGGGGATTGTTTGGGGGGGGGAGGAGGGGGGAAGGGGGGGGGGTGGGAGGGGGGAGGGGGGGAGGGGGGGGGGGAGAGGGGGTAGGAGGGGAGGTGGGGGCGGGGGGGAGGGGGGGGTGAGGAGGGGGAGGAGGGGGAGAGGGAGGGAGGGCGGAGGGGGGAGGAGGAGGACAAGGGGGGAGAGGAGGGGATGGAGGTAGGGGAGGGAGGAGGGGGAGGTGGGGGGAGAAGGGGGATGGGGAGGAGGGGGAGGAGGGGGGAGGGGGGGGAGAGGGGGGGAGGGGGGGAGGGGGGTGAGAGAGGGGGGGAAGGGAGGGGGGGGGGGGAGTGGGGGGAAGGGAGGGGGGGGTGAGATGGGGGGATGCGTCGAGGGTGGGCAACACCCCCAGCAGTGACTCCGTTGTCGGTTCTCGAGAGGGCGCCGTGGCCGTTGTTTTCCAGGCTTGCGCCCGCCAGGTTTGAGCCTCAGGTCGTTTTCACTAAACCACGTTTTACTAAAGGGGGGTCTGTCCCATCCTCGAATGGAGGGGAGGTTTGAAGCATGGGGCGGGCCTGAACGGTGCTTTGGCGATCTCGTGGGCCGTTCTCGAGTCGGCTTCGATCTGCAGGAAAAAAAGAGGCAGACTGAAGACCAGACGAGGGAGAGCGAGAACATAACGAATACGACGAACACTGTTTAGGTCCAGCCCTGCTTTGGAGCACCCTGCTCCTTACGTAGAAGGCGCCAGCCTTGTCTACAGATGTAAGGCTGGCGCCTTCAAGAGGCTGACTCCTTCGACGAAGCCGTCCCCCTTCCCCTAATTACTCCCTTGTTGACGAACGAGCAACGCGCACCCATGCCCATAGGTGGGACGGAGGGGGCCATTGGTGCGTGGTCAGATGGAGATCACCGCTCGAACGGGAGCCTTCCACAGGATCCGACATGCCGCACCCATACCCATAGCTAGTCATTTTCTCTCCGACCCTACTATGGGTATGGGTGTGTGTTGTTCGCTCGTCATTTAAGCGGGCCACCAGGAGTAGATGAGGTCCGGGAATGGCGCCGCATCGCTGGAGCATCGGCGATGCGGAGCGGTGCGGAGCCAGACTTCCTCCACTCCGACGTCGTCGATGCATCGCAGATGTCACCGATGCATCTCGTGCGACGCGATCCTCGGACTCCATGTTTCGGACCCCATCTGTCAGGAGGGAAAAAACACACAGACACAACAAATCTTCGACTCCGTAGAACGTCTGATGGTACATATGGGAAGTGGAGGGTAAGACGAGGATACAGAATATATGTGGAAGTAGAGGGGAGGACAACCCCAGCACGGGCGTTCAAGCTTGTACGCCGACATGGGCTTAGAGTCGGCCGATATCGAGCTATCTGCACAATCGGACAGCCGCGATCGTTCAATGATGAACAATCCGAGCGGTGCCAGACATCGACGCGCAGATCGTCACGATACGAACTGCCGCAGCCCCATCCCCCAAGAAGTCCGCGCGGACCTCCGACAATCGGTTTTAATGCAATCAGAGGTCCAGAGGTTGGCACCAACACAAATGTCGTCTGAGTGCCTCCGCCGAGGGAGGATGATCCAGATGTCGGTGATGGTGGTAAAGACACGAGCTTTTCAGGTGGCCGAACGATTACCACAAACACTTGAAATTCTAGGATGGTCTTCCCCCGGTGGAGGCGAACACCTGCGTTGGTGTCGTTGCCCATTTCGGCGGCGGAAACCCGAAACCTACCCTCGCCGCTCAACGATTCGGGCAACTCGATGGGCGGCGGGGGCAGGCTTCGGAATTCCTCGGACACGTGGCGACGTCCGAGCCCCGCCCCCTCCTCCCATCGGTCCGGGAGAGTCGATGTCTGGTGGGGGTGGGGTTCGGATGTCGCCACCCACACCTCGGAGCCTCCGAGGCCCCTGCCTCTCCTCCTCCTCCTCCTCCTCCTCCTCCTCCTCCTCCTCCTCCTCCTCCTCCTCCTCCTCCTCCTCCTCCTCCTCCTCCTCTCCGTCCTGCTCCTGCGAGGGGCGCGCTGGGAGCAGTGCAAAGGGGGGGGGGGGGAGGGCCCCTCTCCCGGAGGTCCGCGACGCGGACGGCTGGACGGCGGTGCACTGCGCCCTGCAGAGCGGGCACGTGGAGGTGGTGGCCGCGCTGCACTTCCTGGGGGCGTCGCTGTCGGCCAGGAGCCCCGCGGGGGGGGGGGGGACTGCCACTGCGCCCGCCCCCCGGCGCTTCCTCCGCCGCCTCTTCCCCCCGCCCTCCCTCCGCCTCCCTCCTCCGTGCCTCGTCCTCCTCCCTCGCGTCGTTCCTCCCGCATCCCTCCTCCTCCCTATCTCTTCCCTCTCTCCTCCCTCCTGCCCACTCCTCCATCCATCCTCCATCCCCCCTCCTCCATCCCACTTCTCACTCCCTCCCTCCTCCATCCCTCTCTCCTCCCTCCCCCCTCTCCCTCTATCCTGCATCTATCCTACCTCATCCCCTCCCTCCTTCATCCCTCCTCCATCCCCCTTCATCCTCTTACTTCCTACATCCCTCTTCCTCCCTCCTCCCTCTTCCATCACCCTCCCCATCTTCAGGAGGGTGGCGCACTGATGTCGGGAAGAGTGAGACTCGAGTGCGCTGGAAGTCGGGTTTGGCAACGTTTTTTTCGCGGGCCGATCTTGAATTTTGACGGCCCAGTGTTCGTGATTTATCAGCGGGAGTTCGCATCACATTCCAGTTTGTGCCTCGCCATTTTTCTAATGGCCCCGTCAGTCAGGAGCGAAAGAAGGACGCACACGTGCATGAATCCACGCTGGTTTCGAGATCACGCATTGCGCAAATGCTCGTAAAAGGCGGCCCGTCTCGCGGATCGAGGGGCCGTGTTCATGTACATAGTTGGGCGCGTACACCGCGCTCACATCTATACCCCTGGGTGGGTGTATGTGCGGCCGTTTTTGCTGTGTCATGTGCGCGCATGTGCGCGGCATGTGCCAGTCATGTGCCAGGCCTGTGCGGTCCTTCTTGGATGGACTTCCTACTGTGCACGTCGTGCCCGGGCATGTGCGGGGGCATGTGCGTTGTGTTTTGATGTATCCATCATACGCACATGCACGCACAGTCCGACGCACATGCGCGCACATGCCTGCACATGCGGGAGGTGTTCGAGAATCGCAGATCTGTCATCGGCACATGCACGCACATGCCTGTGCAACCTCTCTTCGGGAGGCCGCGCGGGCCCGCACATGCACGCACATGCGGTGAAGCGCGCGGGCGCACATGCGTGCACATCCCAATGCACATGCACGCTCATGCCCTAGGAGCTGTCTGGGACCCCTGTGCCTCCAATGCCTCCTGGCCTGCGCAGAGCTAACCTGGGGCGTGCCAGGGTTTCCTGAAAGAGTTTGTTGTGCGTTTAGACTCGCCCGCTGCTGGCGGGGGCGGTTATTCGCCCGGTTTGTGAGCTGGCGGTGGCGCGCCCGCCTAATAAAATACTCTCCCGCGCGCCTTCTCAGCTCGGCCGGAGAAGCAGGGATGGGGGGGGGGGAGGTGGAGGGGGGGGGGGAGGAGGGGGGGCGGAGGAGGCGGGCGCCCCCGGCCACTGGCCAGCCTGCCTGTTCGGCTCGGCCAGAGGAGAGGAGGAGGAGGAGGAGGAGGAGGAGGAGGAAGAGGAGGAGGGAGGAGGAGGAGGTGAGAGTTGCGAGGCTGTCTCAGGCGAAAGTGGCTTGACGGCCCGAGCTCAGGGAATCTCGGAATCGCTGGCCTGGCTCGGCCACCGGCGAGCTCGGCCTGTGCGAATACTGTGCGTACCTGTGCAGTGCATGTGCGGGACGTGCAAGAATGCCGGGGCCGGCGTTCGTCTCCAGACGCCGGCGCGTTCGCGTCCGGCCAGTTCCGCGTGAGACGTCGTCGGCAATTTGGAGGCCGACGTGCTTTGACATGAAGTGATCTGGCCACCTTCGCCTGAGACATCCTCGCAACTCTGGTCTCGGAGATGCCCTGCCCCATGGTGGCCCGGCCACTTTCGCTTGAGACATCCTCGGGACTCTGGGTTTCGAGACGCCCTGAGCTGAGGTGGTTAGACCACTTTCGCATGAGACATCCTCGCAACTCTGACCTCAGAGATCTCCTGCCCCATGCTGGTCAGGCCACGGTCGCCTGAGACATTCTCGCAAGTCTCGATTCCGACATGCCCCGAGCTGAGGTGGTCAGCCACTGTCGCCTGAGACATCCTCGCAACCCTGATCTCAATGATGCCCTGCTCGATAGTGTCTCGGCCCCTTTCGCCTGAGACATCCTCGGAACTCTGGGTTCCGAGACGCCCTGAGTTGAGGTGGCTAGACCACTTTCGCTTTAGACATCCTCGCCCGAGATGCCCTGAGTTGAGCTGTTCAGGCCACTTTTGCCTGAGACATCCTCGCAACTCTGACCTCAATGATGCCCTGCTCCATAGTGTCTCGGCCTTTTTCGCCTGAGACCCTCGCAACTTTGGGTTCTGAGATGCCCTGAGCAGGTGGTCAGGCCAGTCCTGCCTGAGACATCCTCGCAACTCTGGGCTCCGAGATGCCCTGGGCTGAGGTGGTCAGACCACTCTCCCCAGAGACATCCTCGCAACTCTGACCTCAGAGATCTCTTGCCCCATGGTGGTCAGGCCACTTTCGCTTGAGACATCCTCACAACTCAGACCTCGGAGGTGTCCTGCCCCATGGTCGTCTGGTCACCTTGACCAGCGACATCCTCGCCACTCTGGTTTCCAAGATGCCCTGCCCCATGGTGATCCGGCCACGCTTGCCTGAGACATCCTCGGAACTCTGGGTTGCGAAATGCCCCGAGCTCAGGTGGTCAGGCCACTATCGCCTGCGACATCTCTGCGGCATGTGCGGGCATGTGCGTCTATGCTTTCAGAGTTTTGCTTGACCGTGCATTCGACTGTGCGTCGGACGGTGTGGCATGTGCGCGCATGTGCGGCAATGCTGTTGAGGCTTTTGTATATTTGCATGGGCATGTGCATGCGACTGTGCGGCATGTGCCTGCATGTGCGGCCCCTTCCGGACAATTTCAAAGTGAGCACTATAGAAGTGAGCGCTATAGAAGTGAGTCCGGTGTACGTCCTTTGTGGGCTCCATGCCAATTCAGGTCCCGTGAATTCGAGTCTTACGTCTCCCCTTGCAATGGGGCGTTGCGGACCATGTAGTATGCGGGGTTTCAGTTCCGATTACGGGGTGGTGGTGCTTGGCCTCCCGAACGGCTCTCTGGTTTGGCAAAGCTCTCTGGTTTGGCAAACTAATCCTCTGATTCGTCATGACAGGCTGCAACAACCGACTACAGTGATAGAGAACAGATCTTGTGTTTTCCAAATTGTTTTTTTCACCCAGCGCCGCGCATTTTCGTTCTCACTGCTTCAGCAGTTGCATGGGCAGACGGGGGTCGTTTTCAAAATGGGGCTATCGCCTTCGTGCTGCACACATTCGCCTTACCAGTTCGCAAGAGGTACATCGAAAGAGGACGGTTCCTTTCCAACATTGGGCAGCTGCACGGGGGAATGGCTGTTTCTTACCCCGAAATTCATGCCCAGAAGTGCAAATTGGTGCAACATGTAAACGGATGGGGGGGCAGCTCTGTTTTCCCAAACAGGGATCTCGTTGGCTACCTCGGTCACTTGTGTGATGCTACCTTCTAGCATTCGTGATTATGCACCAGAAGGGTGCAATCCAGCTTCTTAGAGCAAGGGTGCTTTGGCCTGAATGGCAGACCCATTTGGCGTTGGTCTTTCAAGGGGGTGCTTCCTGCAGTGGGTACGAAAGCTTCCATATACTTTTGAGGCGGCGACCTGGAATGGGCGGCTGTACTTCGGTAGCAATCCATTCGTGTCCTCGCAATTCCGTCTTTAGGATGCATTGGCGTACGCTGGTGTCTGGCAACCGATGAGAACTCGCAGATTTCGCATTGGTTAGCGTCGACTGGCGTCATACTGCGTCGATTCGCAAGAGCCAGCAAGATGGCATGGGAGGTTTCCATGAGTTGCCACCGGATTGCTTTGTGGCATCGTTGATGCACCTTGAGTTTTCTCAGGTCCCCCCTTCTCCCTCCTGATCGACCCCGCACCTTACCTCGGGATGTCGTGCGAGGGCGGAGGTGCACCATCGAGAGGGGCACAGGGGGGAGGGGTGGGCCCTTCTTGTCGTCAACGTCTCCCGCCCTCCCTCGGGAGTATGGGGGCGGAGGGGGGCCCATGGCTGGCCCCCTTCTCCTCGCCACCCTCTTCGTTGTCCATCCTGGCTCTCCCATTTCCTGTCGGCGTCGTCGTCCTCCTCCTCCTCCTCCTCCTCCTCCTTCTCCTGTTTCCTCCCCGTTGCGTTCTAGTCTGGCTTCCAGCTCTTCGGTTACCCATATTGCGTGCACGTGGGAGAGGGAGAGAGAGAGAGAGAGCGTGTTGATTTGCTCGGCTGTGTGTGTTTTGTGTTTTGCTGCTCGTCGCATTCGCCCTCCGACTTGTCCGCTCTCCGACTTCGGCGCTTTCCTGTGATCTTCGCTTGGTGAGTCTGCTCCATCGCATCCGATGCGTCATGTTCTCCGTCTTTTCTGGCTGTTCGCACTCCCATTCCCTTGGCATCGCTCGGACGTGTGCAGTGTTCCCTCGGCGAGGGCCATCGAGGAGCATCCTTGATCATTTCGCGAAACAACCCACGCACGAAACCGACAAAAAAAACACAGGGGATGGACGTCCGAGCGACGGCCAGTTCCTCTCATCCTCGCGTGGCGAGAGTCTCGCCCGGGCCTCGGCGCCCGCGGCGCGAGGGCAGCCCGCGGGCGGGGCGGGGGGGGTCGGCGGGGGCCGGAGCGGGGGAAGCCCGCGGGGTGCAGGGGGGAGAGGGCGGGGGGGAGAGGGAGGGGGGGGGGAGAGAGCGGGGAGGGGGGAGAGCGGGGGGGGAGGGCGAGAGCGGGGGGAGAGAGAGCGGGGGGAGAGAGCGGGGGGGGAGAGAGCGGGGGCGAAGGGGGGGAGGGGGAGAGAGCGGGGGGCGAGGGGCGTGGGGGGCGGGGGGGAGAGGGAGGCGGGGGAGAGAGTGGGGAGGGGGGGCAGCCTCCTTCTGTTTCTTTTGGTTTGCCTTCCTCCTCTTCTCCCTCCTCCTTCACCTCCTCCTCCTCCTCTCCTCCTCCTCGTCCTTCTCCCCCTCCTCCCCCTCCTCATCCTCCTCCTCTTTTTGTTCCTCGGTTGTTGTTGGCGCTCTGCGCCTTCCGTACCATGCCTGGATCTTCTCAATGAGGTTCACCAGGGTTTGTGTTTTCGGTCCTCTAGGCATATTCTGGTCTGACATTTGGCCCGGGCTCCGGGGCGCCCTGCCCTCACAGGTGGCTTCTTTGC
>CAUYUJ010018405.1:80000-92500 GCA_963575745.1 Prorocentrum cordatum
GTGAGTCATTTGGTAGGAAGGTGAAAGGAGGGGGAGGAAGGGGACGAAGCGGCTGGGCTGGGATCGGGGGTACTGTGCCGCTGGCGAGGGGCAGGGGGGAGAGAGGCGGAGGAGGTCAGTCGGGGACGAGGCTGGGAAGGGATCTGCTCTGGGGGGGGGGGGGGCGCACATACCCACGAACGCCCATCGGCCGCCGAGCAGGGCCCGATGGCTCCACCCCGCCGGGGACCGTGCGGACTCGCAACCCGGGGCCCGTCGCCGATGTACGGGCGACGCATCGCCGATTCCGTCTCGACGTTCCCCCCCTGAGACGCCGCCCCTTTGCCTCGTTGCCCTTCGGACAGGGAGGTCGATTCGACGGCCGAGAGGAAGCGCCAGGCCAGCGCACGTCGAGCGCCGAGGGGAGGGCAGCAGCAGTCGCAGACGTCTGCGCCCCTGGTCCTGCCCGGGGCTCGCACCTCCTCTTCCCTGCAGCCGTCTGGGCCAGGCCGGAGTCCGACAGGGGGCGACGATGCCACCTGCGTTTGAGAAATCTTGAGAGGGCATTGGGGGATGCGGCGGGGCGTGGGCGGGGGTGGACAAGAGGGCAGAGCAGGAGGAGGAGGTGGTGGGGGAGGGGAGGGCCAGGAGAACGAAGAGGGCGGGGGCGAGGAGAACGAAGCAAGGCGAGATGGTCGGACAAAAAGAGGTGGGGGATGAGTCCGACGAGCATGCCGAGTAGGAGGAGGCAGAGGAGGAGGTGGATAAGGGAGGCATTTGCGCCGCCGTCACATCGCCCGACGAAGGGATGAGCTGGGTGAGATGGGCGGCGATTCAGAGGACACATTACTCGGACCAGAACGGAAGGGATATGTTTCATCATTGCGAGCAGTCAGCGGCATGCGTAACTAGTGATGCTTGAAGTCGGACCTGCAGTGGTAGTAAACATGCCACACATGATATGCCACTGAGGTAACGCAAAACCTGACTCGGGGGGAAGATGGATGACGCAGATCTCCGACGTCGTGATGTGGTCATACAGTCGGGGCGCTGAAGAAGGAACCCTTTTCGTTGGGGAGGGGCTCGGTGTTCCTTGATTTTTTAACAGTTTGCCCCAGGTTGTCTTGAGGATTTCCATGAGAAATGGAAGTTTAACTTATGGGAAAGAGGGGCCTCGTTCCTTGTTTAGGGTTCCTTAGGTCAACGCCCCGACTGTAACGTGGACCCCCAGACGTCCAGACCCTCGTCCCGAACAGTTGCTCGACGGCCCCGTGGCCCGGCGAGGGCCCCCCGGGGCAGAACATGGCTCACAACTGCCCGCGGTGATGATCTACAACGAAGCTACGTGAGGATTACTGAAGAAGGAACCCTTTTGGCTTGGGAGGGGCTCCGCGTTCCTTAAGTGTTTCACAGCCTGCCTCAGGTTTTCCTTATGTTTTCGGTAAGAAATCGAAGTTTAACTTATGGAAAAAGAGGCCTCGTTCCTTGTTTAGGGTTCCTTAGGTCAACGCCCCGACTGTACGTCATCGAGGTAACGGAGACTGAAGTTGCAGGGGATCGCACAGAGGGCTGATACACAAGTTTTTGGAGGGGCGCGGGCTTCTCGGATCCTCGCTGGAGCCTCCAACATCCGTGGCGCGCAAGGCGCGCCTGGCGCGGCGCTGGAGGCGCCGCCAGGGGTGCTTCAGTGCAGATCCACGAGACTCGCGCGGACCTCCGAGTGCGTATGTTTGCGCAGTTGTTTGTTCCTCAGTGGACCTGTTCCGGCACATCCCGAAGACCTGAACGATCTGAGAGTCTGCCGGCCGTGAGTGGCGTTCTCCTTTCCCTCCTGCTTTTCCGCTGCTTCTGGGCCCACCTCGTGCTGCACAGCAGCCCTGTCAGTGCCAGTCCGCGCCGCAGTCTCAGGACACCGCCGACCAAGACAAGTGCGCAGTGCTGTATTCCTCCAGGGGAGAGATTTCGGGCCCTGTTCCCCCGCCTGTCTCACACCATTTCTCGTGCGAGCTGTATGCGGATGCTGTTGTCATTGGGGTGTCCCATCTCACCACCCAACCAAAAGAAAACATCCAAGGGAGGGGAAACGGGGGGGGAGAAAAGCTATGAACATCAACTTTTGGCGCTCCGCGTGGAATTCTTGGATCTGCGCGCCAGGGGCGGCGCCGGAGGCGCCTCCAGGGTGGCCCAGCGCGGATCCGAGAAATCCGCGCGGAGCGCCAAAAGTTTGTGTTCGTGCAGTTTTTGTTTGTTATTATTTTTCTTCTTCTTCTTATTCTAGGAAAGCGTGGGCGGGGTAAAGGGGGGAGGGCTCATGGAGGGCTGCGGAGAGCGAAGGGGAGTCGCGCCGCGTCGCGCCCCAGGCCGGGTGGTGCCGGAGGGGCGTGTCTGATGGATCGGCGGGGCGCCCCCAGGGGGGAGCACGACAGGGGCCCAGTTCCCCCTCGAGTCTCAGGCGATCGCAGACATGTCGGGCCGGACGAAAGGGGGTGGTTGGGAAAGGGGGGGTCACGAAATTTGCTGCATGCAGCTGGTTTCGGCCCCACCGAGGGGCCCATTCCTCGATACATAGCCGCCTCCGGCGCCGTGAGGCGCCGGGAAAATCAGCTACGTGAGCTGATTCTCAAACCCCCCTTTGCTATCCCCCCCTTTCGCCCGACCCGAACATGGATCAAGGGGGGCGTGGATCAGGGCTGGACCTAAACGGTGTTTTAAGGAATTTCATGGGCCGTTGTCGTTTCGACTTCGTTTTTTCGGGAATGGCGGATCTGCGACAAAAGCGAGGGAAAACGAAAGCAACACGAAAACGAAAAACACCGTTTAGGTTCAGCCCTGGCGTGGATTCGCGACGGGTCCCGCTTCCATGGGAAATCGCAGACTTCCGCCGCCGAGCGAGGCGGCACCGGCTTTCTTTTGGGGAGGGCACCTCCCCCGAGCCATGGATTTGGCGAACGCGCGCCAAACCCATGAATCGCTAATCCATGTACAGTGCCTTTTTTATACATGCTCCGCGTGCGGATCATGTATTAAAAATGCAGGGATTTAGTATGAAAAACAACGATGAGTTCGTGAATGCATTTATTCATAAATTGATCATGCATAAAAAATCGGACTTTTCAATTTAAAGAAAACCGTGCATACATATATATATATATATATATATATATATATATATTGGTAGATCACCTTGGTATCGTTCTAGCGTTGAGCGGAGTTCGATCAGGATGGCCGTTGAATCCGTGAGGATGACCCTTTTTCTCCATGTCCTTACCCGTTTGGGCTCAAGGCTCTGAGCGCGCTTTCTGGCGCGCGGCGGATGACATCGGAGTTGCTGGTCACAGCTGTCGCCGGTATTTCACAGGCGACTTACGGTTGGCTGTTGCGGTGCCCGCCGGTGCCGAGCTGCCCGACCTTCTCGTGCCCGGCGATCCCTCCCTGTCCGAATCTGCATTGCCCTGACTTGCAGTGCCCGGCGTGCCACGCGACCCAGTGTCCTCAGGCGCCCTCGTGTCCAGCCTGCGAGGCGGGTGAAGAGTGCTCGTGTGACGTGGCGTCGTGCAGCTGGTGGGTGCTTTTCGTGGCCGGCCTGCTGACGGGCGTCGGGATCGTGAGCCTAGCTTGGGTGCTCGGCCTGCTGGTGCGGCTCTGTGTGACGAGGAGCTCGCCGGCGCCGCTGGACTCCAAGGATGGCGTCTCGGGAGGAGAAGGACGTGGCCTGGGTGAAGTACGGCGTCCGAGGTGCGCCCTTGTGGCACCAAAGGTTGATCTTGGCGCGCCTGCGGTGCTATCAGGGGGAGTACGTCGTGCTGACGCCGGACGGGGACGTGTACATCGAGGATTTGCAGCCCTACCGGAACCCGGACATAGTGGCGGTGGCGTGGGAGACGGTGCCGGGGCGCGTACCGATTGAAATCGGCGACGAGAACACCTACAACTTCGGAGCCTTCCCCCAGGGACGGCAGTGGGAAAGGTTGCTGGACGAGGCCGACCGCGTGGCCAACGCGGAGGAGCGTCGCCGCGGCCCAGTGGTACACCCACCTGGCGGAGCTGGCGGCGGAGACCTCGGCGCCGGGCCCGTGCCGAGCCCGATCGTCGACGCGGGCGCGGCGGGAGAGGTCGGCGGGACTCTCACCCCGAGGGAGCGCGACCGAGAGGTTCGTGCGCCCGCCGCGCCCGAGGGCCGCTGGGTGATCGCCGTGGCCAACGGGTCCCTGGGGTTCGCCGTCGGCGACGAGGTGGCGATGTCGTCGGACGCCCTGGTCTCGCCCGACGGGCGGATGGGGCTGGTGCCGGCCCCCCGCTCGGCCGAGTGGGTCTTCGTGGAGCGCCTGCGCGCGGACGAGACGCCGGCGGACTACGTTGCCGCGAAGGCCCCTTCGGCTTCGAGCTCGGACGCCCGCGTGCTGGGCGTGCAGTACAACATCCAAGGGGTCAGGCAATGGTTGTGGCGCGAGTTCAAGGACTGGCCCATGCCAGGGCCGCGAACGGTGCTCTGGTGCGTACAGTTCGTGGACCGCCGTGGCGGGGGTCCCATGGACCACCACCGCTGGTGGGTCGCCCACCTGAAGCTGTCCAACACAGACTTTGGGGTTCAGGAACATGAGCACGGGATGCGAGCCTTCCAGTTCTTCGGGGAGTACGACCAGATAGACCTTCCGAATCTGGTCGGGCTCGAAGTGATCTTGAGGCGGTGCCAGGTGATAGAGTTTCACGACGAGAAGAAGAACAAGGGCAGCAAGGCGAACGAGCAGGCGCATGGGGTGACCCGCGACGAGGCGGCCTATTTCTCTGGCTCACACCGCTTAGGCGGGGAGGTGATGATCTGCCCCGAGTTGGTGGAGTGGGTTTCGAAGGAGATTGTCCGAGACGTCGAGGTTACCAAGCAGATGAGAAAGGCGCGGGAGGAAGCCAAACTCTCGCGCAAGGATGGCGCGTGATGAGCCGAGGCCAGAGGGCGACCCGACCCTGCTGGCCTTCACACATGCGGGGGAGCACGATCGAGAAGGTCGTGCGAGTTTTGTGGCCCAGCGCGACGCTCTTCCCCTGGCTGTTCAGGAGCGCGTTCGACGTGATGAGGGCTGGGAGTCTCTGTCGCGTTCCGTACGACGACGCGCGGAGGCCAGAGAGCATCGGCCCGACTGGGAGTCTGACGTGGTGCGGGCGCTCAACGAGCTCGGTGGCTACCAGGACACTCCCGCCAGTGAGCCTGTCGGTGGTGGCACCGACGGCGCCTCGCCGGCGCAATTCAGGCCTCTTGTGCACGACCTCGGGCTGTCGCACGTTCGTGAGTGCGTTGCCCGGTGGGGCAGGCCCCCCGCCGACCTCACCTGCCGGGGAGCTTTTCGAGAGCTCTAGGCGTCCCACAGCTATCAGGGGTCCCCTGTCTCTGTGGCCCCTTTGAACCTTGGCCTTCTCAGCCTTCCTGCTGCTGGGGTGCCCCAGGACCTGGAGGGTCTTGTCGAGAATGGCCGCGATGAAGTTCAGAAGTTTGTTGAAGACTACCTCTGGCCAAAGGATCAGGCGGGCGAGCGTTTGAGCTCGAACGGGGTCCCTAAGCGCCCCTACCTCGATCCTCTCCTCCACCGTCCTCGTGAATATGAGCGTGTCATCCGGGCTCTAGCTCAACGTGGGATGCTTGAATTCGGTTTAGAAGCAAAAGAGCAGTGTGGCTTTTTTTCGGTCTGGAAGAAAAACAGGACCCAGCGTTTAATCATTGACGCCCGTAGGTCTAACTGTTGGTTTAAGGATCCGCCGAAAACTCGCCTTGCCTCGGGGGATTATTTGTCGCGTTTGTTTGCCGCGGCCGACCTGGCCCTTGAATTGGGTCAAACCGACATCCAGGATGCTTTTTACCAAATGGCCCTGCCCGAGCCCCTCAGGCCCTACTTTGGTCTCGGGAAGGTTCGGGCGGGACGTGCAGGTGTCACCTGTACTGTAGAGGGGGCCTCTGTAGGACCAAACACGTGGATCTTCCCAAGGCTGAAGGTGCTGGCGATGGGTTGGACGCATGCCCTCAACTGGTGTCAGAGAGTTCTGGAAGCTGCGTGTGATCGGGCCCCGGGCCTCAACAACGACTCCCGCGTCCAGGACCACCGAGCTCCCCCTGATCTACGACCAGTAGCACACGCAGCGTATGTTGACAATTTCGTGGCCTTCTCTCAGTCTGCAGGAAAAGCTCGGTCAGCGGCCGAAGGAGTTGCGACCGAGCTCGAGCGTGTAGGTCTGCGAGCTCATCCTGTTGAGGCAGGGCCAGGAGGCGAAGCTCTCGGCTGGATGTTTTCGAGTGGCCGCCCCCTGGTGATTGGAAAAGAGAGAAGGGTGTGGCGTCTTCGTCTTGCACTTCAACACGCTTCGCGTCTGCGCTACCTGAGCGGGAAGCAGGTCGAGGTTCTTGGGGGCCACTGCACTCATCTGTTTCTTCTTCATCGGGAGCTCCTGTCGGTCTTCAGCGGGGTGTATGCCTTCATCGGGCGTCATCGTGGGGAGAGCGTTGGAGTCTGGGATGTGGTTCGACGTGAGTTGCGGTGGGCCTCCTGTCTTATCTGCTTTTGCTCCAGGGACCTGTGCGCCCCCATCTACGCGCGTGTCCTGGCCACTGACGCTTCTGAGTGGGGTCTTGGGGCGACGGAGACCGTGGGCCTGGAGGCCGACATGAAGCACGCCATGAGCTTTTCAGAGGCCTGGAGGTTCAAGGAGGGTGGAGAAGGGGCCCGTGAGCAGGCCCGGGAGCGGATCGAGGAGGCGAAGGTGACGGGGGAGAAGGCAGAGAGCGCTAACGTGCCGGAGGGCGTGGACGTCTGCGCCCGGCTGGAGCGGGGGGTCGACCTCGTGCCTCGGTCCCTTGTCGGAGGCCCTTGGAGGACAGTGAGGTCGCAAGCTTGGGATCGTGCTGAGAGTATTCCTGTTCTGGAGACCAGAGCTGCCCTATGGGGACTTCGACACATGCTACGGAACAGCCAGACATGGCATAAACGTGTTCTCATCCTCAGCGACTCGATGTCGGCCGTTCTGGCTCTGAGCAAGGGCCGAACGTCCGCGCCCGGGATGCTCCGAGTTGTCCAGCGCTGGGCTGCCCTGGCGCTTGTGTCGGGATGCTCCGTCTACCTGAGGTGGATCTCGAGCGAGGGGAACCCTGCTGATGCCCCCACGCACACGCACACGCACACACACACACACACACACACACACACACACACACACACACACACACCCACCCCCACCCCCACCCCCACCCCCACAGGGGCTACTGCCGCCGGCCGCCGTCGCCAGGCGTGGAGCTGGCAACACTGCCGCGTGCCCCGACCTCGGCCGAGGTCCACGGGGCGGCAGCACAGCCGCTGCCCTGGCTGCCCCGGAAGGCGTCGGCCCACACTGGCAGGCCGCGAGCGCGAGACCCGGCCCTTCGAGGCAAGAGGGGGTCGGCGTCCGTCGCGGCCCTGCCGAGGGACCACGCTGGAAGGGGTCGGGCCGCTGGCGCCGGCGCGGCGCCGGGCGCAGCCGCAGGCCCGACGTGCCGCTGCTCGCGCGGTTGCCCGCCGGGGCTCGGCTGCTACGAGGGCGCCGGAGCTGGCGAGGCTGAGCTACCTCCAGGCGGCCAGCGTCCGGCCGCGCACCCAGCAGCTGCACCTGGAGCGCTGGCAGAGCTTCGAGGACTGGGCACGGTGCCGCCTCCTCCCCCTCCAGTCGGAGAAGCAGGTCGACGACGCGCTCGTGGACTTCTTCGACTACCAGTACTTCGAGGGGGCGCACTCCAGCCTGGGCTCGCGCCTGGCGTCGGCGGCCTGCTACTTCAACCCACAGTGGGGACGTCAGAAGGGAGCCCATCTGGCGGCTGCCCGCCAGGCTCTCCGGGGGTGGAGTCTGAAGTGCCCTAGCATGTCGCGGCTGCCGACGCCGTGGGAGGTGGTCTGCCTGTTGTGCGACTGGCTGGTCCGCAGCGACCAGTGGTCCATGGCGGTGGCGGTGCTGATGTGCGTGGTGTTCTACCTGAGGCCGAGCGAGGCCCTCAGTCTGCGCCGCTGCCAGCTGGCGCCGCCGCTGCCAAGCGGAGGCAATAACCATTCAAGGTGGACGGTGATCCTCCACCCGATGGAGCTCGGGCAGCCGTCGAAGGTCAACAAGTGGGACGACTCGCGGCCGCTGGACCTGCCAGATCGCGACTTCATGGCCCCGCCGCTGGAGGCCCTGTGGCGCCAGGCAAGCGGTCCAGACGCCCCTCTGTTCGAGTTCACCTACCAGCAGTGGCGAAACGAGTACAGGAAGGGCGGGCTGGCGCTGGGCCTCCAGGACTTGGGACCACCGACGCTGCACGGGCTCCGACGCGCGGGCGCAAGCCTCGACATCAGCCTCGGCCGTCGGAGCCCGCTAGGCGTGCAGCACCGCGGCGGGTGGGCCCAGCCAAGCTCGATGCGCCGCTACCAGAAGGCAGGTCGTCTGACGGAGCAGTTGCACTACCTGCCGCACGGCGCTCAGCTCGCAGCGGCAAAGTGCGCCTCCGAGATTGGCGCCATCATGAGCAGGTCCTGCCGTTCTTGAGGGCCAACTACATTGATGTGTGGTTCGCTATTGAGCTTTTTTTCATGGACTGGAAATTTCTCAGCTGCTTGGAGACGGCATGTTGGGTTGCCTATCATTGAATTTGACATTCGCCATGGTGAGCAGTATGATCTAACGTTACCGAAGGTGCAAAAACGTGTGCGAGGATGGTTGTTGGCGTCACAGGTTATTGCAGTCTGGATGGGGACTCCTTGTTCGAGTTTTTCTCGCGCCCGCGATCGGGGTGGCGGGCCTCCCCGACTAAGAAGCGATTCTGAACCTCTGGGGCTCCCAGATCTCTCGGCCGTGGACCGTGAAAAAGTTCGAATCGGGAGCGTGCTCATGACCTTCTCGGCGTCCGTCTTGAGGCTCTGTGCTCGTCTCATCATACCATGTGCGTTGGAGAATCCCTCGACCAGCAGGATATGGTTGTGCCCACCGATGGCTTCCGCCTGCCGCCCCAGCCCCGTGCGTAGCATCCGAACCGATTTTTGTGGTTTCAATATGCCGTGGCGCAAACGAACCAGGATCGTGAGTGTGCATGTAGATTAGTCCAGATGCTCTCGTCTCTGCACTGGCCGCGGCATTTGCAGCTACAGTAATAAGCCCCACGTTGAGCTGTCCGGAAAGTCTAATGGTATTTTCCGAACTTTAATTGCCGAGCCCTACCCCCGTGCCTTGTGTAACGCTCTAGCACATAGCTTTAAAGACGCCCTGGCTGCAATTGAGATATATGGCTACTGTGACCTTTAATCCGATGCCTCCAGTTGTAACTACGGCAAATCGGGAATTTAGTATCTCTGAGACCGGTCCAGCGGGTTGTGTTTTATGAGTCGCTTGATCCAGCCTTCTCAGGGCGAAGGTCTGTCGCCACGACATATCGCTGCTGGCCTGGGTGAAAAAGAGCGGAGTGCAATGCTTGGTAGATCACCTTGGTCTCGTTCTAGCGTTGAGCGGAGTTCGATCAGGATGGCCGTTGAATCCGTGAGGATGACCCGTTTTCTCAATGTCCTTACCCGTTTGGGCTCAAGGCTCCCAGAGCCCGCCCGCCCCGCTTATGATCCCCTGTAACACTCTTCTGGAGTTTAGTATCCCTGAGACCGGTCCAGAGGGTTGTGTTTTATGAGTCGCTTGCTCCAGCCTTCTCAGGGCGAAGGTCTGTCGCCACGACATATCGCTGCTGGCCTGGATGAAAAAGAGCGGAATGCTATATATATGCATATATATTATATATATTATATATATATATATATTATATATATTATATATATATATATATATATATAATATATATATGTATATATATATATATTAGAAACTACCCTGTCAGCGCGCCCCCGGCAGAGGGAAACGGCGGGGGGCCAGGGCCAGGGCCCCCTTCGAATCACGCAGACATCGCGACGGACAGCTGTTCGCCGCTGCCGGCCCGTGGAGGCCCTCCCCGGCCTCCTGGGGGCCGTCCACGAGAGCTCGGCAAACGGCCGGATCCGCCTCGAGGAAACGGGCCAGGATGCGGTCGGCCACGCGCAGCCGGGCGCAGGAGGGGGGGGAAGGCTCCTCAGAAGCACCCTGCTCCTTAGAAGGCGCGGGCCCTGCCTGCAGCTGCCGGCGCCTCTACAAAGAAGCAGCCTCCTCCCTCCTCCTCCCCCCGGCGGGCCGCTGAACACCGGCTCTCGGCGTGGAGAGCCCGAGCCCGGGTACTGGGTCCAGGCAGCCAGGGGCCGAGGTCGCGAAGAAGGCACGACGTCGGGAGCGCCTGGGGGGCAGGCCTTCCGGGGAGGGGGCGGGGGCTCTGCCCGCCCTGCCTTCTGAAGGGTGTCCGGCGTCCTCGTGGATCAGGACGGGACTCTTGTTTGATGGGCCTGTCAACCACCACCACCACCAGAAGTTGGAGGGGGGAAGGAGGTGGAGGTTGATGAAGAGGAAGTGGAGGAGGAGGAGGAGGAGGAGGAGGAGGAGGACCCCTTCCCCCTCCTACTTACGGTGATGGCAACGGAAAACGAGCCCACCATTGTTGTTCGTCGCGGCGCGGCAGAGGCAATCCGCTCGCGGGCTCCAGTAGCTAGGGCAGAGCGTACCAGCTGTCCGACTGCAGAAAAAATGGGCAGGGCAGAGAGCGGCCGCGGAACAGGAGGAGAGAAGGAGGGCCTCCACAGCACGAAGGTCTTCGGCGTGAGCGGCCGGTGCGGCTAGCCGTTGCTGTGAGTTTAGATCCTCTTGAAAACGCTGGGGGCGTCTTCTTCCCTTTTTCAAGATCGACGTTTCTGTTTCTGGTTTGGGAGCGTTTTTTTTCCTCCTTTCGGGATGGCCGTCTCGCCGTTTTCCGTTCGTTGTGCAATCCGTTTTCTAATTGTTTTTAGTTGCAGTTGTTGGTTTCTGTCGGTTTCTGTTTGGCGTTGCCGTTTTTGTTTCTTCTGTTTTGGGTTTCCGTTTTTCGTTCGTTTTGGGCCCGGCCGTTCTCTTTTCTGTTCTGTTTTGGATTGCCGTGTCTTTAACGTGTTGGTCGACCTCAACACGAAAAGTGACAAGAAACGCCCCCAGCGTTTTAAGAACATCTGAAGTGGGGTCCTCTGAATTGTTCGGTGCCCTCATGGGTCAGGAGGGAGAAACCACAAACATAAATTATTCGTCGATCCCATGAACAAGAAGGGAACCTATGGGAAGTGGTGGGGCAAGCTACACTCCAGGAAATCTGGAAAAAGATAGTGAGCCCTGGGATGTGTGTGCCGATTTATATGCGTGTCCGGTGTCTTCATGAAGAAGGCCCACAGGACCTGCTCGGAGGGCGCAAGGGCTTCCGAGAAGCCCCGCCGCTCTCCGAGAAGCCCCGCTGCCGCTCTCTGAGAAGCGCCGCCGCCGGGACCCCCGCCCAGGGGGCCACATGCGAACCTACCCCTACCCCCCACGATTTCTGCGAGGGAGGGTGGGGTTCGCTTCGTTCGGGAGCTTCCCAGCGAAGTGCACCCCACCCTCCCCCTCAGAAATCGTGGGGGGCAGGGGTAGGGCTCGCATGCGGCACCCTGGCCCCCCCCCCCGCGCTGCGCCGTGCCAGAGTCAGGAGGGGAAAAAACACACAGACACAATTAATCGTCGATTCCCCGGAAAATATGGGAAAATATGGGAAGTGGGCTGGAAGACAAAAAACAAGAAAATATGGGAAAATATGGGAAACAATTTTATTTGTGTGTATTTATTTGTGTTTCCCAATTCCCCTTCACAGAGGCGCAGCAGGGCAGCGCGACCCCCCCCCCCCCCCCCCCCGGCAGGTCGCCGCCGAGGGGGGCTGCGCCTCCGTGGTCGCCGCCCTCGTCGCCTTCCAGGCGGCGCCCGGGGCACCCCCGGCTCGGGAGGGAAGCCGCGCGCGGCAGGTCCTCGCGGCGATGGCGCGCCGGCGACGCCTGCTGAGGCGTTCGCGGCGGAATCCCGCACGATATCAGGAGGGAAAAAAACACACGGACACAATGAATCGTCGACTCCCAGGAAAAATTATGGGAAAATATGGGAAGTGGTGGGGAAGACAGAAACCCAGAAAATATGAGAAAATATGGGGAATACTTTTATTTGTATGTATTTGTTTGTGTGTCCTGGGGCCCCTTCAACAACAGGATCCGACGGGATGGAACCGTGCACGGTCGGGGCCGCGACCGGTACAGGATTGAAGGGTCGACGAGGTGTCAAAAACCTTTGCGCGCGCCGACGCCGCACGAACAAAAAGGTCCCAATCCCGAGCATCGGCGAGAGTCCACACGACAGACCATACATTGCAGATATATCTGTTGATGTGTAATGATGTTTTGTACAGCGACGCAAACAAGTCGGAACGTTCTTATCGCGAGCAATTGCGGGCAGCATGCCCGGTAACAATACCAGCGTTCACAATGGAGGAGTTCAGTGTGGCAATCAAGCAACTCAAGACAAAGAAGGCCTTAGACACCAAGGGCATCGTCGCTGAAATGCTGAATGAAGGCGGAGACAATCTACGAAAGGCT
>CAUYUJ010018405.1:97500-117500 GCA_963575745.1 Prorocentrum cordatum
CAACATCGATGACTGGACAACGACGCAATGGAGACGGACATTCCAATGGGCAAAACAGGTCGTTTGTGGGCTGGTTGACAACTGGGCAATGAAGGTATAATTGTGGAAACCCGAGAACGTCCCAGACGGATGACCTCATAGACGACCCGGGCGCCAGAAAGCCCGATGGACATATGCCTTCCGCATGATGGTCATGGAGTCATCAGGCCATCCAGACTGGCGTCGCGTCGCTACCACCAGCATGGGACGGCCCCCTGAGCGCCTACATCCAACAGTGATTTCCTACCCCGCCCCTTCCCCTCCTCCTTTCTCTCCTCCTTTTTACATAACAGCGAAGACTGATAGGTTTCTAGTGGTGTAAAAAGAAAGTATCTGATGACTCAGAAGAGAGGTCTGGGCGGCATCCGGACAGCGAGGGCCGGGCTCAGGGCCGGGCTCGTTTTAAGCAAACAGTCACACACTTCGTGCTCTTCGACCTCCCAGAACTCCATTCCCGGGCCACATTTTGAATGCCCGGAGCCAACTGTAGGCCACTTCGTGCTCTTCGACTTCCCAGAACCCCATTCCCGGGCCACATTTTTTGCCCGGAGCCAACTGTAGGCCACTTCGTGCTCTTCGATTTCCCAGAACTCCATTCCCGGGCCACATTTTGGATGCCCGGAGCCAACTGTAGGCCACTTCGTGTTCTTCGACTTCCCAGAACTCCATTCCCGGGCCACATTTTGGATGCCCGGAGCCAACTGTAGGCCACGTCGTGGTCTTCGAGTTCCCAGAACTCCATTCCTGGGCATGATTTTGAATGCCCGGAGCCAACTGTAGGCCACTTCGTGTTCTTCGAGTTCCCAGAACTTAATTCCCGGGCACATTTTGAATGCTGAGGCAGGCTGCTGAGGCTGCAGGCAGGCTGAGGCCGAGGCTGAGGCAGGCTGAGGCAGGCTGCAGGCTGAGGCAGAGGCCTGAGGCTGAGGCTGAGGCAGACTTGAGGCTGAAGAATGAGGCTGAGGCTGAGGCTGAGGCTGAGGCTTGAGGCTGATGCTGAGGCTGATGCTGAGGCAGGCTGAGGCTGAGGCTGATGAGGCTGAGGCTGAAGGCTGAAGGCAGACTGAGGCTGAGGCTGAAGCAGGCTGAGGCTGAGCTGAGCAGAGGCACTGAGGCTGAGGCTGAGCACTGGCTGAAGGCAGGTGAGCAGAGGCTGAGGCTGAGGCTGACGCTGAGGCTGAGGCAGGCTGAGGCTGAGGCAGGCTGAGGCGGCAGAGGCTGAGGCTGAGGCAGGCTGAGGCTGAGGCAGGCTGAGGCTGAGGCCGAGGCTGAAGGCAGGCTGAGGCTGAGGCAGGCAGGCTGAGGCTGAGGCTGAGGCCTGCAGGCTGAGGCCTGAGGCAGGCTTGAAGGCTGAGGCAGAGGCTGAGGCAGGCTGAAGGCTGAGGCTGAGGCTGAGGCTGAGGCAGGCTGAGGCTGAGGCTGAGGCAGGCTGAGGCTGAGGCAGGCTGAGGCTGAGGCTGAGGCTGATGCAGGCTGAGGCTGAGGCAGGCTGAGGCTGAGGCCGAGGCTGAAGGCAGACTGAGGCTGAGGCTGAAGCAGGAGGCTGAGGCTGAGGCTGAGGCAGGCTGAGGCTGAGGCTGAGGCAGGCTGAGGCTGAGGCAGGCTGAGGCTGAGGCTGAGGCTGAGCAGGCTGAGGCTGAGGCAGGCTGAGGCTGAGGCCGAGGCTGAAGGCAGACTGAGGCAGGCTGAGGCTGAGGCAGGCTGAGGCTGAGGCTGAGGCTGAGGCAGGCTGAGGCTGAGGCTGAGGCAGGCTGAGGCTGAGGCAGGCTGAGGCCGAGGCCGAGGCTGCAGGCAGACTGAGGCTGAGGCTGAAGCAGGCTGAGGCTGAGGCTGAGGCAGGCTGAGGCTGAGGCTGAGGCTGAGGCAGGCTGAGGCTGCTGAGGCAGGCTGAGGCTGAGGCTGAGGCTGATGCAGGCTGAGGCTGAGGCAGGCTGAGGCTGAGGCCAGGCTGAAGGGACTGAGGCTGAGGCTGCAGGCTGAGGCTGAGGCTGAGGCTGATGCAGGCTGAGGCTGAGGCAGGCTGAGGCTGAGGCCGAGGCTGAAGGCAGACTGATGCTGAGGCTGAAGCAGGCTGAGGCTGAGGCTGAGGCAGGCTGAGGCTGAGGCAGGCTGAGGCTGAGGCTGAGGCAGGCTGAGGCTGAGGCTGTGACTGCGACTGCCGTTGCCACTGCGACTGTCATCGCGAATGCGACTACGACTGCGAGAACAGCAGAATTCTACAACTGGATTCTCATCCGAATCTTAAGGGGAATGCTTCCAGATATGCTCCTACACATCGCTGATAGGTTGCTTTGCCGGGATAATTTTCCTCTGCAATTGTGTTCACCTCGTGCTGTCATTTTCCGGCTCCTCGGCGCCCCCTCCGCTGCGCCCCCATGGCGCCACGAACGCGGAACCAGTTGCAAGTTGCTTGTTGCCAGTTGACGCCGCACGAACCTACCGCAGCGCCCCGAAATTGCGGGTAAGAGTGAGGGGGCGTGCGCGGGGTGGGCCGCGGAGTGGGCCGCGGGGTGGATCGCGGGGTGGGTTGCGGGCTGGGTCGCGGGGTGGGTCGCGGGGTGGGTCGCCGCGGGGGTGTCCCAGGGTGGGTCGCGGGATGGGTCACGGGTTGGGTCGCGGGTGGGTCGCGGGAGGGTCGCGGGGGGTCGCGGGCGAGGACGGCGACAACAACAACGCAACACCAATGTTTACAGCTGAACCCCACATTAGCCAGGCGCCCAAGGAGAGTGAATGACAGTTCGGCCCCCTCACTGTGACCCGGATATCCGACGGTAAGTTAGCCCCAGCTATCCTATGGTGTTGGCCTTCGTTTTGAAGAGACACGTCACAGGTCCTCCTTCCCCTGCTCCTCCCCCTCGCCTCTTCCGTCCTCCCCTTCCCTACCGTTGCCCTCCCCGGGAACATGTCGGCGCACCCGTCACACATTTCGTGGCCCCTTAAAGAGCTCCAACCAAGGCTCCACTGGGGGGTCGGTTACGCATGTGGCATGCGCTCCCCCCGCACATTTCGGCACACCCCTCGCGCACTTCGTGGCCCCATCGGGCGCTTCACCAACGCCCTTAGAAGGGGCGGTGCCTTGCGTGCCATTCCCCAGCAATGTTTGACACCACTGGCAGCGCCCGCGTGCGTCCCCAGACCACTTCCGCCACAGTTTTTAACACCCTTCGTGGCCCCGCACGGAGGTCAATTGAAGGTTCCAGAGGCAGCGCCCGTATGCGTCCCCAGGTTTGTGATGTTCTAACCTACTTTAGCCTTGACCACCAGAAAGAGTGTCGAGCAAAGTGCCGAATTTCGAGGGTTTTCACGTGCCGGGCCCTGGGAGACACTCGTCCGACATTGTTTCGACACTCTTTCGACACTTTTTCGAAACTTCTCCGGGTGCTCTAAATTATTTTTGGGATGTGGTCCTTAAGTACGATGGGAGCAACAGAACCCCAGGCCAATTCCCGAAGTCAGCACGTACCCCTCGCATGTTCCGTGGCCCCAGCGGAACTTCGCCGAGAGGCCCCATGGGCAGCGCTCCCCTGCTCCCCCCAGGCCTATCGCGGCACACCCCATCACGCGTCCCGAGGTCCCATGGAGAAGTCGACCGAAGGCGGCACCCGCCCAGCCGTGGTGGTCGTACCCAATAGGTCCCCATGCAGAACTCCCAGCCCGTAGGCTCGTAATGCTCCTGCGTCATCTCCTCTGCACTCGTGAGGGTGTCAGTGTCCGTCTCCGCCCGCGGTTGTATCTGTCCATATGCTGCGTTGTTGCCTCGGCGGCGGCTCCTCTTGGAGAGCCCCGCCCTGCCCCGTCGGACATGGCAGCACGCGGCGCACTGCTGGCAAAACGCTCACACGCTTCGTTGCCTCACTGGAGCTCCACTGAGAGCGACCTGGGCCCTCTACCAGGATGAGCTTGGGAGGGGAACGGGAGCTTCCACCGGTGGCACGCCGCCGTTGGCCGAGTCAGAGAACTGCCCACGCGCAACGCGTCGGAGCTCCGCGGGGGTTCGCCCGATCGGCGCCTGGACCCCGTAGCGCCGACCCAAGAAGTCCACGGGGACCTCCGGACATGGATGCCGCGTCTTGGCGTGCTTGTCGGGGGCCGCCACTTCCGCGGCGGCGCCGCACGTGCATCTCACGCGGAGAGGCGCGCCGCGCCGTGCCGCGCGCCCGAGGCGCGGTCGATCGCGACCGCCCCGGCCCCGCGCAGCGCGCGCTCTGCGCGGGGCCTCACCGCTGGTTCTTTTGCCCGCCCGCCACCAAACGCCCGGGTTTCAGTCGGGCCTGTCCTATGGGAACAAAAAGTGACACAAACATAAGAACTCGGAGGTCCGCGCGGACTTCTCGGATCGGCGCTGGGGCCCCCCGGCGGCGCCTCCGGCGCCGCACCTGCACCTGGCGCGCTCCGCGCGCCAGGGAGGGGGGCCCCAGCGCCGATCCGAGAAATCCGCGCGGACCTCCGAGTTGTTATGTTTATGCTCTTTTTTGTCCCTCTATGTCCCTCAACAGGACGAACATCCAAAAATAATCAGAAAATAGTTGGGGTATGTTTTGCATATTTCGTGGCCATGTTGGGGCATTTTAAAAAATATGTGTTATCTTTCGTCAAACATCCCCCTCGATCCCCGGCGCTCCGTGCGGGGCGCTGCCCGTGGCCGCGTTTTCTTGTGGCCTGGCCAGGCGCCATGGCGTGCCGCCGCCCACCGTTGCGGCTGCGTGCGCCCGTGCGGCGTCGATGGAACGGCGCGGGCACTGGCGATCTTGCCCGATACGAGTGTGAATGCTACGCCGCCGAGGGGAGCCCGGCAGCGTGTTGTTATCGTGTCGTGCGCGTCGGAAGCCCGTGCGTGTTTTTGGATGCAAGGTTGCGCGGATGGGCTCCCTGCGGTGTCGCTGATGCTGCCTCTGGCCCCTCGCTCCCGCAGCGCGTCGCCCCTTCGCTTGGCATCGCTCGGATGTGTGTATTTTTCCGTCGGCGAGGAGCATCCTTGATCATTTGGCGAAACAACCACGCACGAAACCGAAAAAAAACACAGGGAATGGGCGTCCGAGCGACGGCGAGTTCGTCAAGTGGGAGTAAGGCCGAGGGTCGAGGTACTGTCAGGAGGGGAAAAAACACACAGACACAATTAATCGGCGATTCCCAGAAAATATGGGAAAATATGGGAAGTGGGGGGGAAGACAAAAACCCAGAAAATATGGGAAAATATGGGGAATCTTTTTATTTGTGTGTATTTATTTGTGTGTCCTGGGGCCCCTTCAAGTAAGGCCGAGGGTCGAGGTACTGGCCGTCGTCTGCAGCGTCCGCGTGCCTCTCGGGCCCCCTCCTCTTGCCACCGCGGGCCCTCTGCGCATCCCTCCCTCTGAGCCTGCGGGTCACTCCGCGCGGAGCTCGACGAGCGGAGCCCGGTGCGGACGCGCGCTCCCGCATCCCCACGGGTTGGAAGGCTCGGCCGTCTATCACCACCCACCAAACCACCCCAACCCAACCCGAAGGCTCAGAATTACCCTCGATTTCCAGTGGGGGGGGGTCGGGAAACATCGAAAAAATACATGTGGAACTCTTACCCCCCCAACCCGAAATTCGAGTCTTCGGGTTGGGTTGGGGTGGTATGGTAGCTAGTCAGTCTATCCACCAAGCTCCTTGGCCGCGATGTTCCGAGCCCCTCGCAGAGGCTTTGCCGCCTGACCTCCTGCCCACCCCCCTCTCCCCAGCAAGGCCCTGCCGCAGCCTCCCCCCGACGACCTCGCGCTGTTTCGAGGCGCGGACTCCCAGAGGTCTGGACCTCTCCCCAGGGAGCAGATGTCATCCCGAATCGGCTTTTGACGGCCCTGGAGTCCAGCGAGGGCCGGAGGCCGAACGCTGTCAAACGACTTCCGTAGGACTCTGCTTCGCCACGAGAGCCGTGGGGGGGGTCTCCCCGGCAGGGCCATCCCGCGTCCTTGCCCAGCCGACCCCCACTCTCGGCGATCGACGTTCGATCCAGACACCTGCTGCCCACCCCCCACCTCGGGGGTGGACACCCTCGGGGGTGGACAGACCTCCTACCCTGACACGTCGATTAGTGAATTGTCCGTTTTCGGTTCTTGAGAAGGGGCCGCGGCCGTCATTTTCCAGGCTTGCGCCCGCCAGGTTTGGGCCCGAGGTCGTTCTCACTAAACCACGTTTTACTAAAGGGGGGTCTGTCCATCCCCGACACCCAGGGCGCCAGGAGGAGAAGGTCATTGACGGAAAGCTCGGCCCCTGGGGCAAGAGTCTCATCTGTGCCGCCATTCTGGCCCCATGGTGGGATTTTGGCGTGAAGCGGTGGATGGATAAAACGTCGATCGCCGACCTCGAGGCCTCTAGGCCTCCAAAATAGGGTCCGAGTAGATGGGATCCGAGGATCGCGCCGTATCGCCGATGCGTTTTGATGTGGAGCCTGATTTTCTCCGCGCCGATGTCGACGATGCACCGTCGACCTCGCCGATGCATCGCCGATGCACCTGCGATGCGTCGACGCTGCGGTGCGATCCTCCGACACCATCTGCTCCGACGCCCTCTGGGAGGCCTGTATTGGTGGGATCTTGGCGTGAGGAGGGCCATCTGGTGCCCTGGCATCGCTCGGACGTGTATGTCTTTCTCGGCGCGGACCCTTGAGGAACATCCTGGATCCTCGAGCGAAACAAGCACGCACGAAACCGAACAGTGCACGGGAAATGGGCGTCCGAGCGACGGCAAGGGGCTACCACGAGGGTGCGCAGGCGCGCTTCGCGGCCCGGGCGACTCCAGGGCGAGGCGCGGGGGCGTCGCGGCGCGGAGGTGCGAAGAGGACCGCGCGTCGCGCGTCGCAGAGCGCGACGCGCGAAGCTGGCTGCGCTGGTTGATCGCCGATCGCCGATCGCCGAAGTACCCCCCGCTTCGGGTGCAACTCCTGGGGGGTCAAATTCTGTGTTCGCCCTGGTCCGAACTCCGGCTTGATCCCGCTTAATCCGGCTCGATCTCGCTGAATCCGGCTCAAGCTTGCTCAATCCGAGGCCCACTCTTGCGCAACGGCCCCCCAATGGTGCTCAATCCTCCTGAATCCTTCCGACGAAAACCTCCCAGTAGTTGCCTCCTAACCCCGCCCTCGCTTGGAATCGCCGCGGGGGCACAATCGGCTCTCCTCTAGAGGAGGGGTGTCGGGGCGCCAGCGTCCCGCAGTCCAAGGAAGCAGAATCGCCGATTCTGTAGACTCGCAGTGCGCCGTCGGTGATGCTGGCGTCTTCTTCTTATGGCGCTGCGGCGATTCCAGATCGGTGAGGACATCCAAAGCCGTTCGTTCGCCAGTTGCCCGAAGATGCCAACGACGCGAGGAGGTCTGGCCAAGTTTCGGCCCTCGAGGGCTCGAGCCTCGACCCTCGAAGGCCCGCTTCCTTCTTCCCCCCCTCCTCCTCGACGGCGAGCACGAGGTGGAGGTGCGAGAGGGGGGCGGCCTGCGACGGCCAGCGCTACAGGCCGGAGGCTTCTGCAAGGGCCCGGGTGCTGCCGCAGGCACTTCCAAGGAGGCCCCAGTGGCCCTCTGCCCTTCACAAGCACGGACTTCCCACTGCCGTTCTGCTTGTGCTGCCAGTCCGTCTAAGACGCAACGGTCTTGAATCAGAGAAACCTGTGTCGCGCGTGATCCTCCCCAAGTCGTAGAGGTCAGCGCGCTTCCCAACGATTCGCGAGAAAAAACATAATATATATATATATATATAAAAACAAAAAAAACAAAAAAAAAAAAAAAATCAAAAAAAAAAAAAAAATAAAAAAAAAAAATAAAAAAAAAAAAAAAAAAAAAAAAAAAAAAAAAAAAAAAAAAAAAAAAAAAAAAAAAAAAAAAAAAAAAAAAAAAAAAAAAAAAAAAAAAAAAAAAAAAAAAAAAAAAAAAAAAAAAAAAAAAAAAAAAAAAAACGGCCCCAGGCCCTCTTCGAAGCAGGGCCGCCCCTCTCCGTGCCCCCCCCCCCGCGCCCGACCGCTGGCCAGGGCGAGGGCCCTCTTTGATTCGGGCAAAAAAAGGCCCGGGCCCTCTTTGGGGGGGCCGCCCCCCCTCCGTGCCCCCCTCCCGCGCCCGACCGCTGGCCAGGGCGAGGGCCCCCCCCCCCCTCCGGGGCCCCTCGCCGCGCCTCTCTCGCCGCCCCCCCTCCCCCCCCCCCCCCCGGCAGCAGGCGGACGCCGGCGCCAAGGACGACGGGGGCGCACCGCCCTCGCCGTGGCGCCGTCGCCGGGAGCGCCGAGGTGTCCCCATCGGCTCCCTCCTTATCCTGCTCCTCCTCCTCCTCCTCTTTCTCCTCCTCCTCCTCCGCCTCCTCCTCCTCCTCCTCCGCCTCCTCCCCCTCCTTCCTCCTCCTCCTCCTGCTCCTCCTCCTCCTCTCCTCCTCCTCCTCCCCCTCCTGCTCCTCCTCCTCCTGCTCCTCCTCCTCCTCTCCTCCTCCTCCTCCTCCTCCTCCTCCTCCCCTCCTCCTCCTCCCTCCTTCACTGCTTCCTCCTCCCTCCCTCCTCCCTCCTCCTCCTCCTCCTCCCCCTCTTCCTCATCCTTCTCCTCCTCCTGTTCGCCCCCCCCCCACACACACGCGGGCCCGGAGATGGCCCCTCCCGTCTCCTCCTCCTGTTCGCGATCCACCTCTCCTCCTCCTCCTCCTCCTCCTCCTCCTCCTCCTCCTCCTCCTCCTCCTCCTCCTGCTCCTGCTCCTCCTCCTTTTTGGGTTCAGGGCGGACGCAAAAGTCAAGCAGCGGCGAGGCGTCCTGGCTCGCCTGTAGCTCTACCGAACAATATTCCAAGAACCCTTTTTGTGGTTTCCACGAGATGTTCTTGGAGCACTTCTGGCGGAGTCTGCCCTGTTTTGTCACATCGGGTCTAGGTTCTAACAACATTGCTTTTGTTCTTCGAACATTTAGGGTTCTAAGAACATGTCGTGGTATGACTATAGGAATGCAGGGACGGTCGGTCCCTGCTCAACTCTCTGCACAAACGAGATGGGCACAGAAAGAATGGGTACAATGCCCAACAGCAGTTCCTGTGCATTTTGAACAGGACTCGCTGTCCACGCCGCCGCGGCCGGTGTCCATTCGAGGCAGAAAGCCGCCTGCCCAACAGCGGCCGCTGTTGGGTTGAGACAACACTTACTGTTGGGCATTGTACACATTTTTTCCGTACTTATTTCGGGCGTCCTCGGTGCGATTTCGTCGGGCCTGTTTTTCTATAGGGGGGATATTCAAAAATAGTCAAAATAATATAAGGACTATGTTTTGAATATGTTTGGGCATATTTTGGGTAGTTTTTGAATAGTTGTAAGTTTTCGTCCAAGAACCCCTTTTAGGGGGACAGGGTCCACCTAACGGTACGATCAAGACGGGTGCAGAAGGAATCGGGACGAAGGCCGACAGCATCTCTTGGTCTCCTCTTCGTTCTTGACAGGCTTCGCTGTCCGTGCCACCCGCGGGCGGTGATCAGTTGAGACGAGAGGCCGCTTGCCCAACAGCGGCCGCTGTCGGTGTTGGGCAGCATCAGTCGATGGGTATCGCACCCATGTTTTCCGTACCCATTTCCGGCGTCCACATCCTTCTTCGGCGGAAGCGTAGCCAGGCGGGGTTGGTATCGAAGACGCCTACGGTGAATCATCGCCGCCCCCTGCCTTTTGGGAAGCGCCTCTGTGGCTAACGTTGGGTCCCAGATTGGCAAAGCTATCGGACTATGTGTTTCTCTAGCCGCTCTGGAAACTCTTGAATCTTGAAGGAACACTTGGGGTAGGATGAGTGGGAGGGTTAGGAGAGGGAGGAAGCGGAAGAGGAGCAGGAGGAGGAGGGGGATGAAAGCTCTTAGGAGCCTCTTGGGGCACTCTTGAGGCCCCCTGGGAGCTTCCTGAGGGCCTCTTGGGGGGCTCCTTGGGCCTCTTGGGGGCCTCTTGGGGGCCTTTGGCGGCTTCTGGGGGACATCTTTGACCGTCTTAGGGCGTTCCTGGACCGTCTGACACCGTCGGGAGCCGTCTTGGGGCCTCTCTGAACCGACTTGGGGCCTTGTTGGAGCATTTCAGGGCCTTCTTGGAGGCCATCTTGGGCGTCTTGGAGGCCTCTTGGATCGTCTTGTGGGCCGGGCCGTCTTGTGGGCCGTCATGGGGCCATTTGGGAGGCCTCTTTGGCGATCTTGGAGGCCTCTTGGGCCGGCTTGGGCCGTCGGATCGCCGAAAAGACGAACGTGCCAACATCAATCAAGAACCTGAAGAAAAACATTGCTGTTGGCCTCTTCGGGTTGCCTGGAGGAGCTCTCGGAGGCCTCTCGGGCCGTCTTAGAAGCCTCTTGGAGGCGTCTTGGGCCATCGTGAGGCCAGCTTGGACCGTCTTGGTGGCTTCTTGGACAGACTTGGAGGCATCTTGGACCCTCCTGGGCCTTCTCGGAGGCCATCTTGGACCATCTTGGGCGAACTTGGAGACCATCTTGGGCCACCTTGGCTGTTTTGGATGGGATGGGACACTTTTGGGGGGGATGGTGCGGCCTTCCGGTTGGCTGGCGCGCTGGGCCGAAGCCCGAGAGCGAGCTCATTCGGACAAAAAAAAAAAGCCGTATGGTTGAGCACGCTAGGCACCCCTGTGGCAAAACCACACGAGGAGGCGGATCTGATGGTCTTCGGCCCATCCCGCAACCGTGCCTGGGCTGGTGGGTCATAGGCCCCCAGGATGTTCGTTGGGATGTCGCGGGGGGTCTCTTGGGGGCCGTTCGGGGGCCTCTTGGGAGCCGTTCTTGGGACCTCCTGGGGCGTCTTGAGGGCCTTTTGGGGGTCTCTTGGGGCCGCTTGCCTCCTTCGGCGGAAGCTCAGCCAGAGAGGTAGGTATTTTAGCGGAGGGGGTTTTCAGTTCGCACGTTTGCTGTCAGGGGGGAAGGCGGGGTAGGCGTTCCCAGCACCCGGGAGCGCCAAGCCGGCCTATTCCTTGTTGTTGGGTATCATTAGTTAGCTGGTTGAGCAGTTATAATTATTTGACCCCCTCGCCCTCGCCTCTGCGCCAGCTGCACTTTTTTTTGAAACTTGGGCTAGCGATTCTGGGTTGCACCCGAATCTGGCCCCCCAGCAACAGCAACAACAACGCTCCCGAGCGATACGGTTTCAAAATTCAATCCGAGAGGCTCAGGCCAGAGAGAGCCCGAACCTCTGGAAGGGCGCTATCGCTGGAGCCTTCCTTGCAGTTTAGCACCACATGGGGGGCCCTTCAGAGCAGTCTTGCCGCTACTTGCGGGTGCCGGAACGGTTGTTTCGCGGCACGCGCCTCCACCTCCCCCGTTGTCAGATTCCAGAAACTCCTTCGCGGCCGAGCAAGGGCGCGAGTTTCCCCGCAGGCGCGCGCCCCCCCCCTCCCCCGCTGTGGAATTCCAGAAACTTCTTCGCGGCCGAGCAAGGGTGCGAGTTTCCCCGCGGGCGCGCGCCCCCACCTCATCCGCTGTGAATTTCCAGAAACTCCTTCGCGGCCGAGCAAGGTGGTCGTGGGGGACCCACCTCCCCCGGCGTGAGTTTCCAGAATTTACTTGGAGACCGAGCAAGGGCGATCACGAGGGAGTTTCTCGGAATGGCATCCGCCCGCAGGGCGGGATTGTCCCCGCAGGCGCGCGCCCCCACCTCCCCCGCTGTGAATTCCAAGAATCTCCCTCGCGGCCGAGTAAGGGTGGTCACGAGGGACTTTCTCGAAATTGAACACCCTCCCTGCCCCCCTCGGCGCAGGCTTGAAGTTTCTCGAATTTGTTGGTAGACCGCAGAGGGCATTTCGAGGAAGCTCGCCTGTGCGCACTTGGTTTCAACGTACATGTGTCCGATAGTGCCACGCCACCGGTGCATTTTCAAGTTTGGCGCAAACAAACATTTCGGACACGGCCGCGCGCGGCCTCAACTTGGCGCGGTGGATCGCAACCAGCGCGTTGAGTCTCTAAGTGTTTCTAGGCTTGCGCGCACTATGTTCTCGGGAGGCATCCGGAAGCCAGCCCGTTCGTATGTCCGCCAGTCTTGTTATGACTTGATGTGCGCACCTCGCATTCTGTCTGATGCGCCATCATAACTCTTGAGGCACGTGCGCGAGGGGCTACTCGATTGTGTCTATGCGTTCGTTATGTTGTAGTTTTGCTCACCTCATCGTTTCTCCTCGCTGCGCTCTTCTCGCCATATTCCTCTGCTTCGCCTTTGCCCTCCTCATCCAGTCGCCCCCCCCCCCCCCCCCCCCCCCTCCAAGTTCCACCCACTCCTCGCTCCGCTCTCTTCGCTCTCTTCCTCTGCTTCGCCGTCGATGTCCTCCCCCAGCCTCCCTCCGTAGCCATTGTGGCTCAAGGTGACATGCTTGGGGCGCTTTCAGCCTCCGGGCTTCCAAGGATTGCTCTTGTCCGAGCACAGTCTTCAACTTTGCGGCCTGTTCGCCCAGGCCAGGGCCGCCCGATCAGATCGAGCCGCGCATTTGTGGGCCCCTGCTGGAGCAACCCCGAGCGCTGAGCAGCGCGACGCCGCCATGCGGAAGCGTCAGACGTGCGCGGTGTGCAGCGGCTGCGGCGGCTCGGTCTTCGACTGGAATTCCTGCGCTCGGGTGGATGGCGCAAAAAGTGCGACTGTTACATCGCGGGCTGGAACTCAGCGGGGCCGACGAGCGCCGGTCTACGAGGTGGGAGTTTCTCGCCTTGGAAATCCCAGGGGCAGTCTTCACCCGCATAGGAGATCTAGCAAATCCTCGACAAGTTCAACGGCGGGAAAAGCGCTTTCGGCGAGGCACAAGAGAAGGTGGACCTCGGGCCCCTCCAGGAGCTCAAGGCCCAGCTCATCGCGGCGGATCAGAAGCCGCTGGAGGTGCCCAAGTCGCAGGCATTGCGTCAGGCGATCATCATGCTGGACCAGCGCTGGGGAAAGCGACGCCCCGGCTCATGGGGGCAGAGCGCTAGCTCAAGCAGGCGCAGGACAAGCGTGACAAGGCGCTGGAGGAGGCCGCGGGCGCTGAGGGGGGGCACGAGCAGACCCTGCGGGCGCGCTCCAACTCGGCGATCCCCGCGGCAGCGGAGGACGAGGCCGCAACATGGAAGGCGCCAGCTGCGGACCCCGACCTCTTCGCCAACCTGGAGCACTACGAAGCTGAGGATGAAGAAAAGCTACTCAAGCTCAGGTCGGACATGGGGGCCCTCGCATCGCTGCTGGAAAAGGCGCGGAAACAGTACACGGGCTCCGCGGAGGCGAAGAAGCAGCGTCTCACAATGCCAAGAAACGCAAGGCATAATCAGGAGCAGTGGCCGCAGAACCAGCGCGTCAACCTGAAGCAGATTCATCGCCGGCGGCAGCAGGATCGACACCTTCGGCAGCTGCAGCGGAGCCGTCGGCAGCGGAAGGAAAGACTCGACAGTCTCACGAGCGACGCGAAGACCAGGGCAGTGGCAAGGGCGAGGGGGCTCCTGCTGCTGCTGGGGGCCGTCATCTCCCGCGGGGGGACCTTTTCCAATATCACGCAGTGGGGCCCAAGGGCCCACGAGTACATCAACGAGGGGGGCGCCGACATGGGCATCTTTATGATGTGCGAGACGCGCATGCCACGCGGCAAGCTGAATCAGGCGAAGGTGGGCGCGGCTAACAACGGCTGGAAGATGGCGGGCGCAGCGGCGGTGCCCGCCAAACGCTCAGCGGGAACTCTAGGGGCGAGATCATCTTGGCCATGTTTCACATCGCCTGCTCGACTTTTACGGCGCCATCCGCGAACGATTACTAGCGAAGGGGAAATGGACCTTTTCTGCTGTTTCAAAGCAGTCATCCTCCACGCGAAGGCGGGGGGCGTTGTTTTGATATCAGCATGTTGGCTTCCAGGCGCCGGTTTGCATAGAGTTAATCAAGAACGAGTGCGCTCACTGGCAGGCTTTGTGAAGGCGCCGGTGGGCCCATGGGTGACCCTTGCAGATTGGAAGGCGCCGTGCGAAGACATCGCCAAGACGGGCTTCGCCCAGCAGATAGGGGGCGCATTCATCAAGCCAGATGTGGAGGTCACATGCGACGCAGGAAACGGCAGCCTCAGAGATTACGGCATCACCAGGACGGACTTCATCGACAAGGTGAAGCTGCAGGCCGTCAGGGAGGCACCATCGCGGACGCATTGTGGGCTAATTCTGACCTTGGAAGGAGCTTCGCGACCTTGGTGGCATCGCAGAGTGGCTCTACCACAGGAGCTGGCTACGCCAGCCAAGCCGAAGAAGAAGGCATACCCGAACAGTGAGAGGTCACGCAAGCGGCAAGAAGAACGGCAACGTGCAGAAGAGCGTCTTGAGCAGCATCTACGGGAGGCGTTCCAGGAGCAGACGACGATAGAGGAAGAGGCTGAGAGGCAGAAGGAAAAGCCGCACTACATCAGACGAGATTTGGGTTCAGACACTGGCATCGGGAAGGCGCGAATGGGAGCTTTCCGGCGAGCTCAAGTTCTGGGGCGGAGACCTCATTATACGTGGACAGCGGCATCGGTCGGCAGAGGCGGCGGCTACCAGGATGCACGCAGAGTGGGCCACATGCTTAGAGGAGCCGGCGATCATCGCAGACGAGATCGCAGAAGAAGCTGGCCTACACCGAGGTCGCGCAGGAGGCTTCGAAGTAAAGTGGGTAAAGGCCCGATCGACGCCAGGGAGAACGCGCGTGCAGTTCGGGCCAGCGGAGCAGTGGGGCATCCTGAACGCGATCCTCGTACTTTACCGCGCCCTCCACACCAACGGCACCGATGGCAGGCAGCAGGCAAAGTGCTTAGCAGACGCGAAGACGCAGAGCAGGGCCCTGCAGAACATGGGCCAGCCCTTCGTATTTGGTAAGAAGTACGGAGAGGCCACAGAAGATGTTCTACGAGATGCTGGGGGGCCTGGCCGACCTGGACGACGCGCAGGTCGCGCGCCTGGTCCGGCAGGCAGAGGGTCTCCTAGCTACGCCCAGGCAAGAGGCATCACGGCACAGAGGAAGAGCTTTACACATGGCAGAAGATGGGCCAAGAAGGCCGGTCGATGCCACCGCCACGTCAAGGAGCAGCAGCCTCCCAGATTCGAATTATGCACGGAGCAGATGGGAGGCGCGGCGGACCCAGACATCATGATAAGCACCTAGAAGCACGAGTGGGAGCGAATATAGACGGACCCAGTGGACACGAAGGAGGATATCGCGTTCCAGCAAGACATCATGCGTGACAAGGCCCTGGAGGACGACATGGGCCCGCTCGCCCTGGAGGATTTGGACGGAGAAGTAGCGGCATCGTCGGCGGCGAAGGCGAAAGGAGTGGATCACCTTGGACCTTGGACCGAATGATGTGGCACGCTCTCCACGGCAGGCGCGTGAATGGCTACTGCAAGTATTGCAATTCTGCGAGGAGGAGATTACATGGCCGAGGCAATTGGCAGCTACAAAGTGTGCGCTGGCAGCTACGAAGAGTGCTCGGCATGCTGGCGCTCCAGATTAAGCTACGGTCGAGAGCGAGAGGGGGGCGTTGTGCGCCATGGAGTGACTCGCTCCCAGCGCACTGGGACACGGCACTCAAAGGAAGTTCGGCGCTGCGAGCAGGTCTGTTTCGACCTGTACTAGACGAGGTTTGAGCTGAACTAGGAGCCTCGGCCACGCCGCTCCTCTTAGACATGAAGAAGTTTCGCGACACAGTGCCAAGGGTCATATTATGTCTGTTCGCGGTCAAAGTTGGCTTTCCAGCAGCAGTGGTGGCGGTTGAGATTTCGGCATTCATCGGCCCCAGGTTCCTACAAGAGCGGAACATCATCAGCGAGCCGATTTTGGCAACGCGCTCGCTGGTGGCAGGCTCAGCAAGAGGAGTAGGGTTGGCCAAGCTATTCCTTCATCCAATCTTGGATCGAGCCCATCGCCGAGCACCAGAAGCGTCACTATGGACATTCGTAGACGACACAGTGGCACGCCAAGAAGGACGCAGACAAACGGTAGGTCCTGGCATCGAGCACGTGACCACCATTTTCACAGACGGCCTCAAGGAGCAGAGGATGACGATCTCGAGCAAATCAGTCTTTATTGGCACCCACCCCAAAGACGTGCAGAAGGTGGCGAAGGAGCTGAGGAAGCAAGTAATACTTGTACAAGCGGCCACGGAGGCGGTCGACCTGGGCCTCGACGCGGCAGCAGGGAGAAAGAGGGCCACGACGAAGGCGGAGCAGAGAAGCGAGAGAGCCAAATCACCGGTTTGCGAAGATCGTCGGACTGCGTCGAGTTGCGGCCCTGGCCAGAGAAAGCAAAGGATTATGGAGCGCTGGAGCGGTGCCACAAGCGGTGTATGGACATCGAGATTTTCCGGTCTGGCACTACGCGAGCTTCAACGGTCCCGCAGAGAAGCAGGACAAGCTGTAGGAGGTCATGCTGGTGGGAAGTGCCTAACGACAACACTTGCGGTGGAGATGTGGACTGGCGACCCTGGCATGGCAGTGCGCGTGGCGGTAATCAAGGAGTGGATCAACATGTGGCAGCGGTTCCCGGAGATACCCCAGGGCCGTCATGGCGCGGCCGCTCATCCGCACGAGACTGGTCAAGCTGGGGCCGAGGAGGTGGCAAGGAGAACGAGGGCCAGTGGGGGCAGTGCAGGCCGCGCTCATGGACGTGGGATGGCACGCCCCAAAGGCAACTATGTGGTCTCGGCCAGTCGGAGAAGATGATGACACGGCAGAACAATGGGATACACCGTCGTCTTTGGACGGAAGCTTCGAGCAACAGGGTGCTTCCAGTAGCTGTGGGCGATTTCGAGCACGACATAAGAGGGTCATCTGGGCGATGAGCATCAGCGCAACCAAATGGAGAAGGACTGGAAGCAGGCGCAGGTCCATGGCGCGTTCGGGCAGAGCAGCGTCGCTTCGAGAAGCAGGGCCACCCAGACGTGATCGGCTTGAATATCACGGTGGTCGCACGAGGGCAGCGGCGCAAGACTCGAGCGGCAGAGCAAGAGTACCTTCTGGAGAGCAAGCCGCGCGACAGGTGCAAGGGGGCGGGCGAGGCGCTCATGCGCAGAATATGGTTCTGTCCGAAGAACACGGACTATGAGGATTTCTCAAAGACTGAGTCCCTAGCGCCCGCGGCCACGGCGCAGGCGGAGTCGCAGCCTGCATTTTGGCTGCGAGGATTGCCGCCAGCCTTTCTCGCCCATCCCGTTGTTAATGGCGAGGAACTCGAGGGGGGGGGGGGGGGGCTCGGTTTGGCGATTGGGGGGGGGGGGTTGGGAGGAGTGCAGATTTCACGGCCTGATCCACATTTCTGGCGACGGCTCAGGGGGCAGATATTCGTCGGGCCCTCGTCGCCGCCGGCGTGGAGCAGGAATTGCAGTTATCCGCTGTCGCGAAGGAGTGGGAGGTTAGTCGAGCCCTCGCTGTACCTCTCACAGGTAGGAGGCGCACTGTTCCCCGATCGGAGATTTCAGCTTTTGCCGTGGCGCTGGAAGAGCGCCTAACGAATTTCACTTCTGTCGCGGACCATCGGGCGGTCGCGTTATCCTGGAGAAACCGTTTCGAGCATCCGAAAGCCACGGGCCCCAATGAGCACCTGGACCCGCGCTAGAGTCGCCTGGCAGGCTCACCCAGACCGAAATATTAATGTTGCGTGGGCTGCCTCACATCTGGATGAGACCCCAGAGTTGCTGAACACTCCTGAGCAGGAGCTCGCTGTTGCAGGGAATGTCGCGGCGGACATCTGGGCGGGGGCCGGGGCGGAGCTGGCGTGTGAGTTCGAGCTGGTGGTGGGGGGCCCTGACACGGACAGAATCGATTCAATTGCGCACTTGGTGCGCAAAAGAGCTAGACGAACGCTCGCGTTGGCCGCCTCGGCTGAGTCGGGAGAGCGAGCCGTTGAGCCCCAATAGTGAAGAAGCTCTCCAAGCAGGAGAGAATTATTACATCTTCGTCTCACCAGCTCCATCGAGTAGGTAGCAAGTGGAGATGCTCGCAGTGTGAGTTAATTGTCCAAGGGGCCAGTTTTTTGCTTTTCTCAGCTTCCTCGTGTTCTGGACCCCTCGGGAAAAGCGGCCTTGGGGGCCCTGAGTTCATTCCAATGGTTGGAGTAGACCTCGAGATCCACCCGTGTCACTCGATCACAGTTGTTGATCACTGGATCCTCCCGGTTTGCTCGCTGCGCGGGAAGTATGCCACGGTGGACCCGAGGCACCTGCAGAACAAATGCGACGGTTTCATCCCGAACGGGGCAGATAATCTGCGCAGAATTGATCTCGGTTTGTTTCCTGGGCGGGAAGGCCCCCCAAGAGCCATCAAAATGGCCATGGCTCAGCGAGATGATCGTCGTGTCGTGTCGGCTCACGAGGCCAGGGGGAGTGCGCAGCCTGAGCCAGTGGGGCCCCCCGCCGAGCCTCCTGTCGCGGCCCGCGCCCGCAACGACGGGCAAGACCCTGAGCAGCTTCGTCAGGAGGCCACGGAGCTTCAGACTCAAGCGAAGATTCAGAGAGTGCTGGCGGCTGCCAGAGGACCGCCGCAGAATTTTGACCAGCGGGCCACGCAGGAGGATTCTGACGCTTCGGACTGACAGCTGATGTCTGGAAGCAGGAAGGAGTATAGGACGAGGGTCCGCGAGCAACGAGTTCCAAAGAGTTCATCCTCCAGCCTCCCCCCTCCCTCCAAGTTCCACCCCCTGCTTCCTTCCCTGATCTCCTACGTCGTGCTTCTCTTTTAACAACGTCGACCCCTGAGGTCTAGACCCCATCGCGGGCCGCTTGCGAACGCGAGCGGTCCTGGGGCCCAGCAAGGCCGAAAACGGCAAACAAACGGCCGTCATGATGCCTAATCTGGTTTACTTTTGGGTGCAAGCTGGGCCAATGTTGCCCAGTGGCCCTTGTGCTCGGCTTGATAACCTCTTAGTCGTCGTTCAAACCCTTCTTCCCTCTGCCGCCGAGGTCCCAGAGGTCCCAGACCGCGGCCCCGGGAATCCCGAGGGATAGTTCTTCGCCCCAGATCTAGTTTTTGATTGCCCAGTGACGGCCCCTTGGGAGCAGACATCGAGGAAAAGCGCCTCGACGGGAAAACAAATGTGATCGCAGAAGATCTAGATTACTCCTGGTCTGGGAGGAAGGAAGGGTCAGGACTCGTGACCCTTCCATCCTCCCTGTGGCTCCTTTCCTTCCTCCATCCTGGCCTTCCTTCCTTCCTCCTGACCCTGTCAGGTGTTGCCTCCTGACTTTCCTCCGGTGCTTCCTCCCTCCCCCCCCCCGGCCGAAGGTGGCAGAAGATTGCGCGACGCCGTCCGTCGTCGGCAATCCTTCGAGGGGGAGCGGAGGTGGGGGATCCTTCCTCTGCCGCCGAGGTCGTGCAGCTCTTGCTGACGCCGTTCCCGTGGCCGGGGCGGGGCTGGGACGCGGAGCACCTCGCCGAGCTCGCGGCCAGCCTGCCCGCGGTCGAGGTGCCCGTGCCCCAGCTCGTGCAGCCCGAGCCGGAGGTCTTCGACGGGGAGCCTCGCGACGACAAGGGCCCCGCGGTCGCGAAGAAGACGACGAGCAAGGGCAAGAAGGGACCGAAGGCTCAGAGGAGGAAGCGGTACCGATACTCGAAGAACAAGAAGTGGCATAAACATGAGCTATCATTTGTCCGCGCGGATTTCTACGATCGGCGGTGGGCCCTCCTGGCGGCGCCTCCAGCGCCGCCCCTGTTGCGCTCCGCGCGCCAGGGAGGGGCTTCAGCCCCGAACCAAGACATCCGCGCGGACCTCTCACACCTCATGTTTATACCATTTTTGGTTCCTCTAGATACGGCTACCCGTGCCTCGTTTTTGGCCGTCTGGGCCCTCCAGGAGGCCATCGTCGCCACGGCTGCAGAGATCGCTCGATTTGCCCAGAAGGGTGGGGCCGAGGGGCCTTGTTCGTGGTGGGATGGCCTTTTTCGTGGCGCCCTCCTGCCCCCGAGATGAGGGGCGGGACGGGAGCGGCAGAGGGGGAGGGAAGGGGAGGGATGGGAGGTGGATGTGAGCGAGGTGGATGGGAGGGAGGAGAGGAGGAGGAGGAGG
>CAUYUJ010018405.1:120000-122518 GCA_963575745.1 Prorocentrum cordatum
TTTTAAGGCGAGATCCGAACTCTGCGCGCCCTCGTCCCTCGCGGGCCAACGCTTCGGGCCACTCCACGGGCGGCGGAGGTTCGAGCTTCGAGGTTCAGGGCTCCTTGGCATCGCTCGGGCGTGTGCATTTTTTGTTCCTCGGCGGGCACCCTCGAGGACCATCCTTGGGCGCCGCGTACTGGGGGGGTCATAAATAGGGGGGTGGCGAGGGTGGTCCGAAAAGGTACCCAAACGGTACCTAAACGAGCCCCCTGGGGCTTTGGAGGGGCCCGAAAGGGGCGCGAAAGGGGACCTCTTCTGACCCCCCCATTTGTGACCCCCCCATGAAGCCACGCCCAACATCCTGGACCATCGAGCAACCAAAAGCACGCACGAAACCGACAACATGCACAGGAAGTGGACGTCCGAGCGACGGCAAGGTTCGGGGCTTGAGGGTTGCGGCGCTCTCGTCGGCGCTCGGCGGCTCTCCGGCCTCCCGATGCCTCCCAGCGGCTGCGCGTCGCCGGGCGCGTTTTCTGGAGGCGCCGAGCGGCCGCCGGAGGCCCGAGCTACGACCTCGAAGACTACTCCAGATTTCGTAATGAAAGGGAGGGGGTCTCCTTTCGGGGGGGGGGTCTCCTCCAGGCTAATTATCTTGGAGGGCCTGGGGGGGGGTCTGAAATGGCTTGTCTTGGAGGGTCCAGACCCCCTCCCTTTTACTGGAGGGCCAGAGTTCTGGAGGGTCCAGACCCCCTCCCTTTTACTGGAGGGTCCAGACCCCCTCCCTTTTACTGGAGGGTCCAGACCCTCTCCCTTTTACTGGAATGGTTTATTACGAATTCTGGAGTACCAGAGGGCCAGAGTCCCCTCGCCGATCCACGATGCAGGCAGCTCGATGGGGCGGCGGGGGCAGGGCTCGGGATTTGTCGAACACGTGATCGATCTGGAAGGATCTCCTCCTCCTCCTCGTCCTCCTCCTCATCTCCTCCTCCTCCTCCACATCCTCCTCCTTCCTCCTCCTCCTCCCCTCCTCCACCCTCCTCCTCCTCCTCCTCCTCCCTCACTCCTCTCGTCCCTCCTCTCCTCCTCCTCCTCCTCCCCCTCCACCTGCAAGGACCATCAAAAACGGATCTGGGGCGAAAGCGTGCTCCTGGGGAAGCGGTCGGAACCTCTGGAGAGGCGCAGATGTCACAGCATCGCATCGGCGGATGCGGGAGGAGCAGCAGTGCTACGCCGCCGTCGGTAGCGCGTCGGCAGGCTGAGTACTCCTCCGCGTTTGTCCGATGACCCGGTGCTCCCTGAATAATTGCGAAGGGCCGAAACAATGCACAAACCATGTGATCGTTTCCTTATTCGTTGTCTTGTCGATCGGCGCGGGCCCTCGCACCCCCCACCCCTCACCCCTCCGCCTCCCCCATGGAGTACCTCTTGGCTGTTTTTTGGCGCCTGTTTCGAGCAGGTGGAGCCTCCCCCACAGGACGCACCGCTGCAGACAGTGGCACTAGGCAGCGGGAGCCAGACCCCCCCCCCTCCCCTCCCCCCCTCTCCGCCCAATGCCTAAACGCCGACTAAGACAACGCTCACCATGAATTCTCGGAGCACCGCGCGCGCGCAGCTCTTGGATCGGCGCTGGACCCCCCCTCCCCCGCGCGCGGGGCGCGTCGGGGGCGGCGGCGGGGAAGCGCCGCCAGGGGCCGCCGCCAGGGGGCGGCGACGGAGGTGCCGTCCGTGCTCCTCTGCAGCAGCCTGAAGTCGGGCCTGTCCCCCCGAAAGGAGGAATGCTCGAGAGTAGTCAAGGATAGCCTGGGGGCGATTCTCCTACCATGTTTTAATGTGTGTTTGGACGTGTTTTGGCCATCTCGAGTCGAGCCTGTCCCCCGAAAGGAGGAATATATATTCAAGAGCAGTCAAGGACAAGCCTGGGGACGATTCTCCCACCACTTGTTACATGTGTTTGAGCATGTGTTGACTACGGTAGGTTCGTGCGGCGTTGGCGCGCAGGCGACGCCGGCGACGGCGTTCAAGGTTGAATTTTACGATGCGGAAGCACCGATGTACGCGTTAACGCCATTGGACCCGACTGAATTCAACCTTGAACGATCGGGGCCGCGATCGGTTCAAGGTTGAATGATCGAGGCGGTGTCAAAAACCTTTGCGCGCGCCGACGTCGCGCGAACCTACCGTACCTTGATGCAGTCGTCCCCACAGCCCGCCCGTAGGAGGGCACGCCCGACCCCACAGCAGCACGCCGGTGGGCACCCCACGGCGGCGCGCCGCTGCTGCCGTACCTCTCTTGCCCCCCCCCACCACGGGCGCAGCGAGTGTGGGGAGGGAAAAACATCAGAGTGAGGGGGCCGAACGGTCATCCACTGTCCCTGGGTGCGTGGCTGAAGTGGGAGTCCGCGGTGCGGAGTCTCGTTGTTGTTGTTGTTGTTGTTGTTGTTGTTGTTGTTGTTGTTTGTTTGTTTGTTTGTTTGTTTGTTGTTATTGTTGTTGTTGTTGTTGTTGTTGTTGTTGTTGTTGTTGTTGTTGTTGTTGT
>CAUYUJ010018405.1:122618-145118 GCA_963575745.1 Prorocentrum cordatum
TGCTGGTGCTGGTGCTGGAGCTGCTGGTGCTGCTTGCTGGTGCTGGTGCTGGTGCTGGTGCTGGTGCTGGTGCTGGTGCTGGTGCTGGTGCTGGTGCTGGTGCTGGTGCTGGTGCTGGTGCTGGTGCTGGTGCTGGTGCTGGTGCTGGTGCTGGTGCTGGTGCTGGTGCTGGTGCTGGTGCTGGTGCTGGTGCTGGTGCTGGTGCTGGTGCTGGTGCTGGTGCTGGTGCTGGTGCTGGTGCTGGTGCTGGTGGTGGTGGTGGTGGTGGTGGTGATGGTGGTAGTAGTAGTAGTAGTTATTGTAAGGATTCCTTGGGATCCCCGAGAGTTCCTCAGGGCAAAGGCGTCATCAGAAGTATTCAGAAGGATTACCACTCGCAGTTGCCCAGAGGATTCTCCAGGAGTCCTCAGAAAGATTTCGACGGATTACCACTCGGACATCTACGACAACTCAGAGCCGATAAACCGGTAAACCGATCAACCAGTAAACCGATAAATAGGTAAACCGACAAGACGATACATTGCTAAGCTGAGAAACAAACCGATAAACTGAAAAAAGCCATACTGCGCTGAGATCCAGACACGCTTGCGATGAGTTGGTTTATCGGTTGATCGGTATATCGACAGATCGACCTGTAATTCATATAATCAAATCGGTTTATCGGCCGATCTGCCGATATACCGATCAACCGAAGACGTTTATCGGTTGATCGGTGTATCGGTTTTATTGAATCGCTTCGCTCATTCCGCCGGCCCATACGGTCTCATGTCTGCCGTTTGCCCGAGGGCCTGGTGTCAATGCGGCGCTTTGGGGGTTCCTGGGGCCGCTTGGGGGACTCCTGGGGCGCTCGGGGGGGCATTTGGGGGGCCTCCTGGGGCCGCTTGGGGGACTCTTGGGGGCCTCCTGAGGGCCTCGTGGGGGCCTCTTGGGGCCTCTTAGGGGCCTCTTGGGGCCTCGTAGGGGCTTCTTAGGGCCGAGGGCGCGAAATTTTGTTTCGTGTTCCCTCTCTGGGGCCCCTTTGGGGGTGTTCTTGGGGCCCTCTTGGACCGTCTTGGAGGCTTCTTGGGCCGTCTTCGAGCCCTCTTGGGCCATCTTAGGGCCCTCTTGGGGGCCTCTTGGGCCCTCTTGGGGCGATCTTGGGGGCCTCTGGGGCCGTCTTGGGGCGTCGGGAACCGAAAAGGTGGAAGCTCCAAAATCTCTCAAAAACCTAAGGAAAAACAATGAATTTTGCCTCCGGGGGCCCTCTTGGGAGTGCTCTGGGAGGCCTCTTGGGGCGTCTGGGGGCTATCTTGGGCGTCTTGGAGCGATCTTGTGGCATGTCGGACCCCTCGTGTACCATCTTGGGGGCCTCTTCGGGGCCTCTTGGCCTTTCTTGGGGCTCTCGGGGACGTCTCGGAGCCCTGTTGGTGCGCTCATGGAGCGCTCCTGGAGCGCTCTGGGGGACTCCTCCCGGGACTCTCTCAGGACCTTGCCGGGGTACTTTTCGTGCGGGGACCCCCAGGGGCCGCCCCGCGCGCGCGAATTAGAGAATTCTTAACCAGTTAACGGAGATCTTAGCACGCCTCTGGCCCGTTGGGCCGGCGAATTTTCAGGTCTTGCGGTTGCAATCTGTACATATATATCTATATACTATCTGAGTAGGCCGGGGGTGCGCGGCCGCTGTCTGGGAGTTCTTGGGGGGGTCTTAAGGCTCCCGAGACAGCCCGGGCCCGCCCCGAAACAGGCCACGACAGGCTAAGGGGGTCCCAAGAGGGCCCAAGACGGTTCCAAGAGGCCCCGAAGACGCCCAAGATATCCTCCAGACGGCCGACGAGGACTCCAACGCGCTCCAGGACGGATTCGAGAGGCTCCCCAAGAGGGCCTTGGGAGGCAGAATTCATTAATTTTCCGAGGGTCGGATTTTGGCGTTCTCGCTTCTACCGCTTCCCGGGGCTCCCTCACGGCCTCGGAGGCCCTTCAGATCGCTCCAACACAGCTCACGAGGCCCCGAAGAGGGCTCCAAAACGGCCCAGAAGGCTCCCCAGACAACCCAACGGCACCCCAAAAGCGCCCCAAGAGGGGGCACCGCGTACCGATATTTCGAGGTCTCTGGCCAGAGAGGCTCCCAGTAGGCCCCCAGAGGCCACCAAGAGGCGAAGCGCCGTCAGGCCCCCAGAAAGTGTCAAGAGGCCCCCAGGGGCCCCCAAGGAACGCCCAAGAGGCCCCCCAACACACCACAACAAATCATGTCTCCAGAAAGCATTCGGGGGACATGGTTCGTCATGGGCCCGAGAGTCTCCGGAGGCTTCGAAGCAATGCGAGCATATGATTGAGGAACGCCCTAGGGGGGTCTCGCCACCCCGCTGTCCAGGCAATGATAAAAAGTGTGCCCTGGCTCCGGGAATTGTTTTCTATCGCCCCCCCCCCCGCGCCCCTCGGGCATGGGCCGCGGCGGCCGACGGATTGAACCGGCGCGAGAAAAGGGGGTGGAGGAGGGAGGAGGAGGAAGAAGCGGGGAACGGAATCTGTACGTTGTTTAACGAGTTTGCATCGCACAGTTCCGTTTCATCCCTGCTCCATAGTCTTTCTGGCTCATGGACTTGGCCCTGCGCAGCTTGCAGGCCGTTGCTCCGTGGGCCCCCCTCCTTTCAGTTGCACGCTGTCCCGACTGCCATTGCGTCGCGGATTGCCAGGTCAGCAGCGATATCGTGCACTTGCTGGGACGCCAGCTGGAGCGCTGCGGGCCAGAGCAGCTCAATTGCCCTGCGTGCCCGAGCTGTCCGCTGCTGCAGTGCCCCGAGCCGTCGCTCTCGCTGGGCACCTTCATTGTGGGGCTGCTCGTTGGTGTGCTGTCGGCAGCGACCGCTGGATTCTTGTGGAAGAGGGCCGCGCGCGCGCCGAGACTAGGATTGGATGGCGGCCCGCACCCCAGCAGAACGCACGCTGCGCTGCCTGCAGAGTCTGCAGGCGGGGTCGAGGGCCCTCGCCTACTACGACCCGCGCGATGACTACTGGCACGAGAGGATCATGCTGGCGCACATTCAGGACTTCCGCTTCGTGGTGCTCACCGCGGACTGGGACATCTATGATGAAGACATGTCCCAGGCGCTTCGCCTGCCGCCTCTGGGTCCACGGGGCGGCCTTCCCGTGCCGAGGCCACAGGGGCACATCCTGCGGGTGGACAACGCCCGCCTCGGCATTGAGCTGCAGCAGCTGTGCGACGAGGCGGCGCAGCTGGCCTTGGACATCCGCGAGGAGGAGGGCTTGCCGGCCCCAGCGGCGCCCCATGGGGTGCTTGCCGACGGCGAGGCGGGGGCGCTTGCCGAGGCGCCGGCTCCTGCGGCGCTGGCGGCTGCCGCGAGGCCCGCTGGGCCAGCGGTGGGTGGCGCGGCCGCTGCCGGCGCCCTGGCGGCGGCGCCGGCCGCGCCGCACAGGGCGCCCGCGGCCGGGGCTCTCCTCGCCCCAGCCCCGCCGCGGCCCGCAGCGCCGCCAGCAGACGCGGTCTGGCTCGCGGCGGAGACGCGTGGGGGCTTCACGGCCGGGGCCCCTATCCCGCCGGAGCTCCTCGGCGCGGATGGCCAGCCGCAGGTCGTTCTGGGCGACCGCGGGGTCGTGGTGCCGGCGTCAGGCGTCTCACTGGCGGTCGCAGTGGCGGACACCCTGGAGGCAGGGGCGGCAGCGCTCTCCAGCAGTGGGGGAGACCTTCGCACGCTGCCGGTGCTCTACTCACCAGCTGGTGGCCGCTCCAGGTCCTTCCACGACGCCGTGGCCAAGATGTCCACCACGCCCTTCCCAGACTGGCGCATCAAGGGGCCGAGGACCGCTGCCTGGCTGCTTGAGAAGATCTCGGAGGCGGGCTACACGCCGCTGCAGAGGCATTTCTGGTGGCGGTCGATCCAGGGGCTCACAGCTTCCGACTCGGGCGTGGACGACCACCACTTCATCTCCGAGGTGCTGCAGGAGCTCACCACCTACGACCAGCTCAACGCTGGCGAGCTGGTGGTGGTGGAGATCCTCTGCCGCCGCTACCAGCTCTGGGAGGAGCTTTACGCCTCGAGTCTGCGCGAAGCCGAGGCTGGCCAGGACGCTGCACCCTGGCTCGATGAGCGATCCATCTTCCTCGGGCAGGACAGGGGCCGCGGCTCAGCGCTTGTCTGCCCCGCCTTGGAGAGCTGGGTGGCGGAGAAGCTCCGAGAGGAAAGTGCCATCCTCAAGGAGCGCAGGAAGGGGCGAGAGGAAAGGCTGCTGGAGCGCGGCGTCGACGGCGGCGCGGCCTCTGGCGAACCATCGGCGGGTGCCAAGGCTAAGGCACGCGGCCGCGGGCGCGGCCGTGGCGCCTGAGGCGCCCCCTCGCGCCGGGGACGCCCCCGGCCTCGGCGCGAGTTTGCAGGGGAGGCGAGGCGTGCTGAACGATGCCACCTCGCTGGGTTTTGGCGATGACAGTCTCACGCAAAGGGACGCGCTGCCCATCCCGCTCAGCTTCGAGGCGCTCCAGTGCTTGAAGGGGTTCTCGGCCCTCGACGGCGAGCTTTCGCTGGGGCAGCGGCGCAAGGCCGCGCGCTGCAGGCGCCAGGAGCGCTGGATGCTGGAAGGCGTCTCGGCGCTCAACGAGCTGGGCGGGGGTGGTCGGTTGGCTGACAGCGGCGGGCGGCTTAGCTTGGCGCAGCGCTCCGCGTTGCAGCATCTGGGTGAGGTCTACGCCGCGGTCCCGCCGAAGACTGAGGATTGCACCAACCAGGAGGCGTTTCAGGCGCTTCTGGGGCTTCGACCTGGCCATGCTGATGAGCCAGCCATCGGGGCGAGAGCCGGCTACCAGCGCGGGAGGGTATCCCTTCCTTCTGGCGGTGCTGGGCGTGTCGATCTTGTTCGACTACTTCCGCCGCACCTGCAGTCAGCGCTGGAGTCCGGGCACGGGTTATTGCGCTCGGAGCAGGAGGCTTCTGCTGCTCTGGAGGAGGCTGACGTCGCGTGTTACGTCGACGGCAAGCTGGCCCAACGGGGCTTTGACTACGGACGGTTGCTGCTCGAGCTGTACGACGCAGGGATCGTTGAAGTTTTGGACTATGAGTTAGATCGGAAGGAGGAGACTGGCGTCTTTTTTGTGCCTCGCAAGGATGACAAGCTGAGGCTTATCTTTGACACCAGGAGGGCGAACTGTCACTTCAGGACGCCCGATTACACGCACTTGGCCTCCGGCGACGCCCTCAGCAGCTTGGAGTGCACGCCCGGCGAGGAGGTGCACTTGGCGGCTGGGGATGTGGAGGTGTGCTTCTACCAGTACGTGCTGCCCACATGGGCCAGGAACTACTTCTGCCTGCCGAGCTTGGCGACTCGCATGCTGCCTGCCCGCCTGCGTGAGGCTCTGGGGCCTGAGCTTGCGGCGCGACCCAAGATAGCCTTCCGTGTGCGAGTTGTTCCCATGGGATGGAACTGGGCCGTCCACTTTGTGCAGTCTGCCCACCTGAACGTGTTGGCTTCGATCTCTCCGAACAACCAGTGGCTGGTGGACAAGCAGCCTGGGACGTGCCTCTCGGACAGCTCTGCTGCAGCCAAGGTCTTGTACATAGACAATTTCGCGGCCATTAGCACCAGTCGCGAGACAGCGTTGCAGGTTGTCAATGACATGCTGGGCTCGTTCACCAGTGAGGGCGTCAGGGCGTCGCTTGACTTGGACGTCGTCCTCCTCGGCTTCACGCTGGATTCCAAGGCCGCCAGGTGGCGCCCCGCACCCAAGAAGTTTTGGAGGGTGCATGGCTGCATCTCACACTTGCTGGAGCCAGGAAGGCGTATCACTGGGCGCCAGTTGGAGAGGCTTGTGGGCCACGTGGTCGCGCTGCTGCTGCTGCGGCGCGAGGCTCTCAGCCTCCTCAGCGCCGTCTACGTCTTCATCCGGTCGACCTACGACAGGGCGCAGCCGCTGTGGCCCAGTTGCCGACGTGAACTCAGGTGGGTGCTTGCGTTGTTGCCCACGGTGTTCGCCGACATGAAGAGGCCTTGGCACGCTGAGGTAGGTGCCTTTGACGCGTCGCCTTGGGGCGCGGGAGTCTGTACTGCGCGCTGGCCTTTGAGCGCGGTGCAGGCCGCAGGCAGGCAGCCGGAGAGGCTGCGTTTCCGCGGGCCCCTCGCCTCATTGGTGGCTCCGCGGGACGCTGCCCTGGCCGCTGACAGCATCGAGCTCTCTGACCCCGCCGCGCTCCTGCTCGGCCGCGCGGCGGGTTTCGCCGAGGTGAGCGCAGAGCTGCTGCGCGAGGCGACCTGGACCACGGCTGTTGCATGCAGATGGAGGCGTCAAAGTACTATCCACAGGCTGGAGAGCTCAGCAGGGCTTCTCTGGCTGCGGCGCGCCTCTCGCAATTCGAGATGCCACGGGCATCGCTTGCTGGGCCTGGGCGACAACATGTCGATGATTTGCGCCCATGAAAAGGGCCGTGCATCCGACTTTGGTCTCTTGTCCGGCTGCCGTTGTTCCTACGCCATATCGGTCGCCTGCAATCTCAAGGTCACGTTCAGATGGATCCCCTCAGAGCTAAACCCTGCGGATGGCCCGTCAAGACGGTTCCAGTCTGGTCCGGAGCCGTCTTGGCCCAAGCAGAGGGACCAGTTCAGGCGTCACGGCAGCTGTGGCCATGCAGGAGGTCCGCGCGCTCCAGGCAGCGCCACCGTTCGGCCAGCCAAGCCTGCCAGAGGTGGGAGGCGCTTCGCCGACCCGGAAGCGAGCCGTTGGCGGTGGCGAATCCGCAAGGATCAGAGCGCAGCTGCCGCCGCCTTCCGCCCAGGAGCGGGCCCGCTTGCTGCCCCGCCAGGGCTTTCTGGCAGCCAACAAGGTGCGGCCGTCCACTCAGGTGCTCTACCTGAAGGTGTTGCGGCTGCTGGCAGGCTGGCTCATGGTGGACGCTCTGCCCGACTGGCCTGTGGCGGCCTGGGACGCAGCGCTGGCCGACTTCCTGCTGTGGGCCTTCGACCAGGGAGTGGCGCGGGCGACGGCTGCAAGGCTTGGCGCCGCGGTGCTGTGGGGGCCCCCGCAGCTCCACGTGGCGCCCTTGCAGAGGTGCTTCCCGCAGCTCGCGCACTCGCTGGCGGGCTGGAAGCGCCTGCATCCACCAGGCTCTCGTCCGCCTCTTCCAGAGCTTGTGGTTCGCGCAGCGGCAGCTTGGCTTGGGCACCAGGGCGAGTTTGCGACCGCCTTGTGCGTCATGCTGATGTTCGAGGGCTACCTGAGACCCTCGGAGGCGCTGGCGCTGCGGGCCGCCCAGCTCACCGGCCCGTTCGGCTCGGCCACCAGCGCGGGCTCACACATGTCGGTGGTGGTGCATGCTGCAGAGTTGCAGCAACCGGGCAAGACAGGCGAGATGGACCATACCGTTGTGCTCGACCTCCCGCGCCAGCAGGCCCTGGCTTGGGTCTTGGCGCGCCTGCGCGACTCCCGCCTGGGCTCCTGGCACCCGCTGTGGGACTTCGACTACAACCTCCTCCAGCGGCGGTTTGGCCAGGCGCTCGCGGCTGTGGGAGCCAGCTGTTTAGCAGGCACGCTCTACAGCCTCAGGCGCGGCGGCGCCAGCCACGACCGCCTGACGGCCAGCCGCGCGCTAATGGAGGTGCAGCAACGAGGAAACTGGCGCGCCTTCAACAGCGTGCGGCGCTACGACAAGCACGGGCGAGTGGCGATCGAGTGGATGAAGATTCCCGCCCCCCAGCGCCAGGAGATCGAACGGTTGGCTGCTGGACTCGACGCCGCCTGCAAGCTGTACTCGCTTCAGCGGTGATGAGTAGCAAAGGTCATGATTCTCGCGTCTTCATTGCACTCTTTAGTGGCTCTGGCAACCTGGCGCGACACCTGCGACAGGCAGGGCACGCAGTCATTGAATGGGATGTCCTGCATGGGCAAGAGTTTGATCTTACCCGGCCTGCGCCGTGGGCTGTGCTTCGCGGCTGGATTGCCAGCGGCAAGGTCAAGGCTATTTTCATGGGCACGCCTTGCGAATCGTTTTCTCAAGCGCGACGAGGCGGCCCCACTTCTCGCATGCCTCGGCGCCTTCGTGACGGCTCTCACATCTTTGGCTTGCCAAATTTGGTTGCTCCCGATCAGGCCAAGCTGGAGCTTGGCAACCTGCTCGCCTCACGTGCCGGGCAGATCTGGCAGCTAGCTTCAAAGTTCAACATTCCTGTCGGCGAAGAAAATCCCTGCAGCAGTTGGCTTTGGCATTTTCCAGACAGAACTCGCCGCCATCACTCTCCTTTCTTTTTCGAAGCTATTGTTGACCAATGTGCGGCAGGTCGGCCCTTTCGAGCCCGCGCTAAGTTCCAATTCTTGCATTGTCGTCCCTCCCCTTCTTTCTTGTCTATGAAATGTCATGGCCGTGGTGTGTGTGAATTTTCTGGCCAGCCTCATCTTGAGCTGTCTGGACAGGAAGGCGGTGCTACTCACTTCCGCACTCACCAGAAGGCCGTCTATCCCGACGCCATCTGCAGGCAGCTTGCTCGAATGTTCTCGCAGACAATTGTCGCCAGGATGGTCTCCCGAAAATGGATGTTGATTCACGGCCAAGCCAGTGCAATGCTTGCTAATGGGTACTGTGCTTTTTGTAGATGGGCCTTTGCCGCCTGCCAAAGCTGTCCTGTGCCAGGCTCCGTTCCTCAAGCAGATACTGGAAAAAAAAATGATGCATGTACGTTGTTTAACGAGTTTGCATCGCACAGTTCCGTTTCATCCCTGCTCCATAGTCTTTCTGGCTCCCAATGCCAGCCCGTTGCCTCCAGAATTCTCTTTTGCCGCAGGCCTTTGCCGCCTGCCAAAGCTGTCCTGTGCCAGGCTCCGTTCCTCAAGCAGATACTGGAAAAAAAGATGATGCAGTTTCATTCTCTCTTTCTCTCTTTCTCTCTCTCTCTATCTTTCTTTATCTATGTTAGTTTCTCTCTCTCTTTCTCTCGCTCCCTCCCTCTTTGTAGCACGATCTTGAATATACTCTTTTGATAGTATTAGTACGTTTGTGATATCGTGCGTAATATGCATATGTTCGTGGATATTGTTTTAGCATCTTATTGTCACATTCGCTTTGCTATCATTTGTGGTATATAATTGAATTGTTTACTATGCTCTGTTGTGATATCTGGAACATTATATTTTACAGTATGCTTCGTAAGTGCTTAACTATTGTTATAGAGTCGTACATTTACGTGTGTTCAACATATGTTTGAATCGTGTTGATCGCCTTCTCTTCATCGTTGATTGACGAGTCGCTGTCGTATTATTCATACTATCTTTACATGCTTTCGCGTTTGTGACGATATTTTATGGTAGTCCAGAAAAAATAATCGTCACCGCCAATTGTTGTTTCAACCGCTTGCTCGCATTACCATCGCGCTACCGGAGAACTGTCTGGGAATTTGATTGGGAACATGATTGATCGCCTTCTCGCGGCCCTCCGCGGATTGTTTCGCACAAAGTTGCCCACAGTGCCCTTTTCAGCCGACGACGACGACGAAGGCGACGAAACGACGAAGATGATGACGACGACGACGACGACGGCGCGCCCCAAGAGGCAACGACGGCATTACGACGACGACGATGGCACGCCCCAACAGGCTCCCAAAGTCGCCCCCCAAACCCATGCTCCAAGAAGGTCTTCTGAAGACCTGTTTCATCAGGCCGCCGCTCCCCTACTCAACCATCTTCCACGAAAGCATTCCGGAATGCGGGTTGCTTTGCGTGGATTTTTCATTGCCCACAATGTGTTCAGCGTTATGGGCACTTCTTCACGTCCCGTTCAAACCATTTGTGGCCCAGTACTTCAGTGGAGCAGTCAGTTCAACAAGGCCTGGGGCCGATGGTTCTAGTCCTTATATATACATATATATATATATATAGATATAGAGATGTAGATATTATACATATGTCTGTCTCTCTCTCTCTCTCTCTCTCTCTCTCTCTCTCTCTCTCTCTCTCTCTCTCTATATATATATATATATATATATGGGCCCGACATGGGCCCGACAGACCCACCCCGCCCTGGAGCGTGCCCTGCGGTTCTGCTATCGCGGGCATGTCGCTGTCTTGCGGCGTGTTGGTCGCCGATCCCAGCTCGACGCCCCCCCACCCCCTGAGCCAGTCCTTCCCTGATGTTGCCCCTCGCGGACGGCGGGGAATGGCGGGTGATGGAGCTGTTCGCCGGCATTCGTGGAAGAAGAAAGCTGCATGAACCAGCACAATCTTTCGGAGGCCCGCGCGGATTTCTCGGATCGGCGCTGGGGCCCGCCTCGGCGGCGCCTCCGGCACCGTCCCTGCGGCGTTGCGCGCCGGCGCCGATCCGAGAGATCCGCGCAGGCTTGCGGAAGTTCGCGCGTCTGCAGTCGTCTGCCCTTCCGGGCGTGGGCGGCATGCGCGTCGCGCTGGCCGAGTCCAGGCTGCCGGCCCGCGTGGTGGCGGCGTACGAGGTCAGCCCCGCGTGCGAGGAGGCCGTGGCATCGCTCGGACGTGTGCGTTTTTTCCTCGGCGAGGACCATCGAGGAGCATCTTTTATCACTTGGCGAAAAAGACCACGCAAGAAACCGAAAGAGACACAGGGAATGGACGTCCGAGCGATGGCCAGAGGCCTACCTGCACAACTTCCCCGACGCTCGCGGGCACTGGCGCCGAAAGTCCATCGACCGGGTCTCCGCCTCGGAGCTCGACGCCCTCTCGGAGGGCGCCGGCGGAGCACCTCTGCACCGATCCCGGCCGGCGTGCGCGCCCTCCCGCCCTGGCGAGGGGGGCACTTCTGTTGCACTTTCGGGGGACCTCGCCTGTCCCAAAAAATTGTGTCTTTTGGGGGGCCCGACGCGTGGATTCGACGCGGATTCGACACGGATTCGACACGGATTCGACACGGATCCGACGCGTCCGACATGGATTCGACACGGATTCGACGCGGACAGGGCCGCGACGGGACAGACAAGGTCCCCCGAGGATGCAACATAAGGGCATATCGGCGCCGACCCTGGGCCCACGGGGTGGGCCTGGCCAGGATCGGTGCACGGCAGGTTCGCGTCGTGTCTGCCGGCGGCGGCCTCGCCGCAGGCGTGCAGCAGTGGAGCGCCGCCAGCGACCCAGAGTCGGTGGATGTCGATCGGTCGGAGGCTTCTCGGGCACGGCGGATCGTTCCAGGTGGAGCGCTGCCCGCGGCGGCAGACGCCGGCGCTTGCATCGGCACGACGCGAGCCTGCCGTGGGCCCCAGCTTTCTGCGGCGCTCTGCTGGCCCGGTCGATCCGCTTCGGGGCCCGCTCTGCCCCGAAGCGGGGCCGCCTCGCCTCGCCCTCCCTGGCGAGCAGCAGCGCGGCGCCAGGATCTCGGGGACACTGCCGGCGCCCTCCGAGCCCTCGGCGCGGACGTGTGGCTCATGAGCCCTCCGTGCCAGCCGTACCTCAGCTCGGGGAAGCACGGCAAGAGGCGGGACGTCGGCGACGGGCGGGCGTGCGCGCTACTGCACCTCGTGCAGCTGCTGCCGGGACTGCAGCGCCCCCCTCGGCGCATTCCGGGGGCCCCCAGGCGGTGTGGGGACCGCGCCGCGCGGTGAGTCAGTGGGCATTCGGGTTCGCCGCACGGTTGTGGGACTCTCGGAGGAGAAGGCATACCCGTACCGTTCAGTCGGGCCTGTCCTTCTGCAGGGGGAATATATATATATATATATATATATATATATATATATATATGTATATATATATCATATCATATCATATCATATCATATCATATCATATCATATCATATCATATCATATCATATATATATATATATTCAAAAATAATGGGAAAAAACAGTCTGGGGAGCAGTTTTCGAATATTTTGTACAATTTGGGAGTATGTTTGGAGTATGTTCTATTTTTCGTAGAGAATCCCCCTGTAGGGGGACAGGCCCGACTTATTCGTACCGCCCCCCTCCATTCGTTTTCCATCCTCGGGGCCTCCCGGGAGGCCCTCGTCGCCACCGCTGCATTCGCATCGACGTCTTGGTCAGAACGCACCCCCGGAGGGGTCAGGGGCGTGGCGATATCGGTACTCCAGATTTCGTAATAAAAGGGAGGGGGTCTGGACCCTCCAAGACAAGCCATTTCAGACCTCCCCCGTGGGAGAACCCTCCAAAACATCGTCCCCAGACCCCCCAGGCCCTCCAAGATAGCCTGGAAGAGACCCCCCCCCCGAAATGAGACCCCCCTCCCTTTATTACGAAATCTGGAGTACCTTCTGGTTTCCCCAGTGGTGGCCACACCGCGTGGTGAGTCAGCGGGGGCTCGAGGTCACCGCGCGGCTTCGTGACTCGGGCCGCCATCCGAGGACGGCTCGGGCGGCGGGGGCGCCCGAGGTCCCACGACCTTGCGGTGGCGGCCCGCGCGGTGAGGCTTCTTGTGATCAAAACACACACACACACACACACACACACACACACACACACACACACACGCACACACACACACACACACAAAACAACAAAAAACACAAAAACACACAAGAAAGCAACACAAACACACAAACAACACACGTGTTTTTTTTTTGTGTGTGTGTGTGTGTACGTGTGTTTTTTCCCCACGAGGTCACCGCGCGGTCCGCCACCACACTCGGGCCGGACGACAGGGGGGGATGGGGAAAGGGGGGGCTACGAAACCTGCTGCATGCAGCTGGTTTCGGCCCCGCCGAGGGGCCCATTCCTCGATACACAGCCGCCTCCGGAGCTGGGAGGCGCCGGGGAAATCAGCTACGCGAGCCGATTCTCAAGCCCCCCCTTTGCTATCCCCCCCTTTCGCCTGGCCCGACACACGGTTTGGGGACCCCCGACACATCCTCCTCGAAAACGTTGTTGGTTTCGAGCTGTCCGAGAGTCGGCGGCGGCTGGCGCAGGCGCTTCGAGGGGCGCCAACTGGCCAGCGGAGGTCGAGAAGCCGACGCTCAGGGGAGGGCGAGTCGAGGCAGCGGCAGTTGTCCGCCTCGAGGGCGAGAAGCACCCGTGTCCACGACCTCGCTGGCGGGGCCCCTGGGCCGCGACCCCGCGGATACGAGGCATTTTGTTCGTGGAGACGTCGATGCCCCATGTGGAACGCATCCGTGCGGCCGCCTATCTTCGGGGACGCGTAAGTCAAGCCACCCGGACCCGACAGTTGACGTTCACCAAACGGCCTTGGGCGTTTACTAAACAGCCTTGCCCTGTTCGATTCCTTGCTTGGGTGCGTTTACTAAACGGCTTCGCGTGTCGGGGTGATTCTTATGGGGGTGGACTTGGTGCCCTCTAGTAAGACTCGAGTGCCCCAGAACTCGAACTCGCCTCGCTTCTTGACGAGCGCGTCATGGATTCTGATGGTCGAGTTTTCGCGGGATACCTGCAGCGGGAGCTCGCGTCAAATCTCAGACTGGAGTCTCGTCATTTTCATGATGGCCCCGTCAGGCCAACCCGAGTCCCCCGAACACGAGGCTGACGTCTACCCGATATTTGCAAGACCGCGCCCCGGAATCCAGACCGCGAGGGCGCAGTGGATACGTTCGCCGCCCGTGACCTTCGGCGGGCTCCCCCCGCTTCGCCACGGCACGGGACGGAGCTCGGAAAACTGGTGCGCTTGGACCCAGGAAGGGGTTCGGGGACGGGATTTGAGCTGCCCTCGTCTCAACTCGCCCTGCTCCGAGATACCACGACTGCGGATCTCACAACAAAAAGGGGGGCGGCCTGCTCTTGGAGGGGGTCTGATTCGAGACGCATTGGACAGTTCCAGTGGGTCCTGGCAAAGGGCCGCCCTTTCATGGCTTCCTTGGAGGCGGTCTAGAACTGCCCGTCTGGGAGGGTTGTGACCCCCTTGTTCTGGGGTGCGAGATCTGGAGCACCCTTCCCTCGTCACCACGGCTGTGTTCGCCTCGCAGTCCTGGTCAGAACGCTCATCTGGAGAGGTTGGCGGCGCACGCAGGGGGGTAGGGGGAGGGGGGAAGGCTTCTTAGAAGGAGGCTGCTTCTTAGAAGGCGCGGGCCTTCTTAGAAGGAGGTGCTTCGAAGAAGCCTTCCCCCCTCCCCCTACCCCCCTGTGCGCGCCGCCAAAGAGGTCGGGGGGGTAGCGGTGTGGGCCATGTTTTTTTTGTGTGTTGTTTCCCCCCTCCGCGCGCCTACCAGCGTACGCTGGCCCTGACCGGGCCGATCCGGGGCCCAGGGTCACTGCATGCGTACAGGGCCTGGTCTTGCGCAGGCGGGCCCTGAGATCGGCGTCGCCCCAACGTAATGGGAGTAGACGATTCAAAAAAATCCCCCCCCTTTCCCTCTTCCCCGGCCCCGGGGTCCCTGTTTCTTTTGTGTGGGGTGGACGAATAAAAATCGGGCATCGGAAACTATGTTTGTAATCGTCCTCCCGCCCGCCCCCCCCCCCGCCCCCCCGCCCCGCAACGCCCCTGGGCTCGCGCCGTGACGGCGTGCCGACAGCGTTTAAATCGCCTCCCCCTCCTGTCCCGCCGCATTTTTTCAGGCGTCGCTTTGGGGGAGCCACACGCGGCGCAGTTTCGAGGATTCCTTCGGGTCCTTGTAGATACTTTATTACGAGGAGGGCCTGCAGTATTATCTTCATCGTGGTTCGACTTCTTTTCTCCGCCTCGCTGCGCGGCGTCTAGATGATACGACTAGAGCCTGCGGTGGGGTTCCCACTAAGAGCCTTCGGTGGAGCTCCCTATGGGGCCACGAACGATGCGCCGCATGGTTTTATTTGGTGGGGATGACGCGAGTGCGCCAGGCGGACCCTCCCACTGGGCCCTTCGGTGGAGCTCCCTATGGGGCCACGAGCGATACGCCGCATGGTATAATTTGAGAGCCATGGCGCGAGTGCGCTACGCGGACCTTTCCACTTGGGCCTTCGGTGGAGTTCCCTATGGGGCCACGAACGATGCGCCGCATGGTATTATTTGGTGGGGATGACGCGAGTGCGCCAGGCGGACCCTCCCACTGGGGCCGTCGGTGGAGCTCCTTATGGGGCCACGAGCGATGCGCCGCATGGTATTATTGGATAGGGATGGCGCGAGTGCGCCAGGCGGACCCTCCCACTGGGGCTTTCGGTGGAGCTCCATATGGGGCCACGAACCGTGTGAGAAGTCAGGGGGAATGAGGGAGGACGAGTGAGGACGAGGGAGGAGGCAGGAGGAGAGGAGGTGGAGAAGGAAAAGGAGAGAAGGAGACGCGGTGTCTCAAGGAAAACGAGGCCCAACTACGCAGGTGGGTGGGGGAGAAAAGAAACGTGGGAGGGTATATTGGGATTGGGGCAATCGGGAGGCAGGGTGGTCAGCCCTCGGCTTTCAGCCTTCCCCATGCCGCTCGAAATGTCGCCCCTTCCGTGGGCCGAGCCCCTTCTCCCCCTATTGTGGGGGCACCCAGGCCGGCGATTTTTTTTTTAATCGTCCGGCCCCAAATCCTTATTTTAATCGTTTACTCCCATTACTCATCAGAGTGAGGGGGCCGAACGGTCATTCACTGTCCCTGGGTGCGTGGCTGAAGTGGGATTCCGCGGTGCGGATTCTCGTTGTTGTTGTTGTTTGTTGTTGTTGTTGTTGTTGTTGTTGTTGTTGTTGTTGTTGTTGTTGTTGTTGTTGTTGTTGTTGTTTGTTGTCGTCGTCCCACCCGCAACCCACCCCGCGACCCACCCGCGACCCACCCCGCGACCCACCCCGCGACCCACCCGCGACCCACCCGCGACCCACCCCGCGACCCACCCCGCGACCCACCCCGCGACCCACCCGCGCCGCCACCCCGCGACCCACCCCCGACCCCCCGCGACCCACCCGCGCCCCGCCCCGCGACCCACCCCGACGACCCACCCCCCCGCGACCCACCCGCGACCCACCCGCGCCCACCCGCGACCCACCCGCGACCCACCCGCGACCCACCCGCGACCCACCGCGACCCACCCGCGACCCACCCCGCGACCCACCCGCGACCCACCTTCGACCCAAACCACGTTCAAGGTACAAACCACCATTTTCGGCGCCTGCGGCGGGCTTTTTTTGCATCCCTTCCAGGTGGAGAGCCCGCGACCCACCCCGTGACCAACTCGCGACCAACCCGCGACCCAAACCACGTTCAGGGTACAAACCACATTTTTCGGCGCCTGCGGCGGGCATCTTTTGCATTCGTTTCAGGTGGAGAGCCCGCGGCCCACCCGCGACCACGTTCAGGGTACAAACCAAATTTTTCGGCGCCTGCGGCGGGCATCTTTTGCATTCGGTCCCGGTGGAGAACCCGCGGCCCACCCGCGACCCATTCCACGTTCAGTGTACAAACCAATTTTTTCGGCGCCTGCGGCGGGAGGCTTTTGCAGTCCTTCCAGGTGGAGGTGGAGAGCCCGCGACCCACCCGCGACCCAAACCACGTTCACTGAACAAACCAATGCTGCACAAGCGCGGCGGCGGATTTTTGCATGCCGTCTGAGCCCGCAACGACCTCTTCAAGCTCTGCGCATCCACTCCAGCCCGTCCAGCAACTTTGCCCTGGCGAGTTGCCTTGATCAGAGAAGTCGGGGAGCATAAAGTGGAAAGAAGGATTGCGTTGCCGTTATCTTGGAAAAGGAGGGGGAGGCAGGAGGAGTAAACAGGGGACGAGGAGGACGCGAAAGAAGAGAGGATGTAAAAAGACTGTGGGGAAAGAGGAGGAGGAGAAGGAGGGGGAGCAGGAGGACGAGGAGGGGGAGGAGGGGGAGGAGGGGGACGATGAGATCGATGAGGGGGAGGAGGGGGGGGAGGGGGAGGAGGAGGATGATGGACGACAATGGGAGGACGATGGAGGCCGATGGGGGGGTGGGGTGGACGACAATGGGAGGACGATGATGGAAGGACGAGGGGGGGAGAGAGAGACGGGAAGAAGAGGGAGGAGGACGAGTGGAGGAGGAGGAGGACGATGACGATGACGACGAGGACGAGGACGAGGAAGAGGAGGAGGAGGAGAAGAGGAGGAGGAGGAGGAGGAGGAGGGAGGAGGAGGAGGAGAGGAGAGGAGGAGGAGGAGGGAGGAGAGCGCCATCGACAGGGAAGGTGGGGGCCACGAGGTCCGCAGCTCGACGACGCCCCGCGTCGCCCGCTCCCGCCCCCTCACTCTTATCCGCAATTGCGGGGTGCTACGTAGATTGGGGGGTGCTACGTATATAATATATATATATATATATTATATATATATATATATATATATATATATATGGTAGCCCCCCCCCCACATGATCATACATATTTCTTTTTTTGCTACTCCTCTTCCTCGCGCGCCCTGGGGGGGGAGGGCCTGGGGCTTCCTGGGGCTTCCTGAGGCCTCCTGGCCTTCCCGAGTCTTCCGAAACGCTTCCTGGGGCTTCCCGGAGCCTCCTGGGGCTGCCGAAACACTGCCCTGGTGAAAAACGCTGTGTTTTCCTGATATTCCTGACCTTCCCAGGGATTACCCCTGAGACAACGCTGTGTTTTCCTGATGTTCTTGATATTCCTGACATTTCCATAGACTACCCAGGCGCCGAGGCCTCCTGGGGCTGCCGAAACATTGCCCTGGTGAAAAACGCTGTGTTTTCCTGATATTCCTGACCCTCCCAGGGATTACCCCTGAGAAAACGCTGTGTTTTCCTGATATTCTTGATATTCCTGACATTTCCAGAGAGTACCCAGGCGCCGAGGCCTCCTGGGGCTGCCGAAACATTGCCCTGGTGAAAAACGCTGCGTTTGCCTGATATTCCTGACCTTCCCAGGGATTACCCCTGAAAACACGCTGTGTTTTCCTGATATTCCTGATATTCCTGACATTTCCAGAGACTACCGTGAGCCTGCAAGGTAGTCTCTAGAAATGTCAGGAATATCAAGAATATCAGGAAAACACAGCGTTTTCTCAGGGGTAATCCCTGAGAAGGTCAGGAATATCATGAAAACGCAGCGTTTTCCACCAGGGCAATGTTTCGGCAGCCCCAGGAGGCCTCGGCGCCTGGGTAGTCTCTGGAAATGTCAGGAATATCAGGAATATCAGGAAAACGCAGCGTTTTCTCAGGGGTAATCCCTGAGAAGGTCAGGAATACCAGGAAAACACAGCGTTTTTCACCAGGGCCATCTCTGGGAAGATCTTGGAAATCTGGAAAATCTGGTAAACGGCATTTTTTCAAGAGCAGGAGGATGATAATCAAATCGCGTAGCTTCAACAGGGCAGCGTTGGCCGTCGGCTGCCCCCCGTCAGTTGTGAACGCAGCTCCCCAATCAGTTCTGCGAGCAGCCTCCTGCTACGAAACATTACTCGCAAAACTAGCTGTGAACGCCGCTCCACACCTAGTTTTGTGAGTGATGTCTTCCTCCTCACCCTCGTCATGCTCCTCACCCTCCTCTTCTTCCTCCTCCTACTCCTCCTGCTCCTCCCCATCCTTCCTCCTCCTTCTTTTCTTCACTCAACCCCACCTCTCCGCTTCATGGCGTCACTCACAAATCTAGTTGCGAACGCAGCTCCGCAACCAGTTTTGCGAGCAGCCTCCTGATAAGAGACATTACTCGCAAATCTAAATGTGAACGCCGCTCCACACCTAGTTTTGTGAGTAAGGTGTTGCTCCTCACCTTCGTCATGCTCCTCACCCTCCTCTTCTTCCTCCTCCTACTCCTCCTGCTCCTCCCCCTTCCTCCTCCTTCGTTTCTTCACTCTACCCCCACCTCTCCGCTTCGTGGCGTCACTCGCAAATCTAGTTATGAACGCAGCTCCACAACCAGTTTTGTGAGCAGCCTCCTGCTACGAAACATTACTCGCAAAACTAGCTGTGAACGCCGCTCCACACCTAGTTTTGTGAGTAAGGTGTTGCTCCTCACCTTCGTCATGCTCCTCACCCTCCTCTTCTTCCTCCTCCTACTCCTCCTGCTCCTCCCCCCTCCTCCTTCTTTTCTTCACTTTACCCCCACCTCCCCGCTTCGTGGCGTCACTCGCAAATCTAGTTGTGAACGCAGCTCCCCAATCAGTTCTGCGAGCAGCCTCCTGCTACGAAACATTACTCGCAAAACTAGCTGTGAACGCCGCTCCACACCTAGTTTTGTGAGTAAGGTGTTGCTCCTCACCTTCGTCATGCTCTTCACCCTCCTCTTCTTCCTCCTCCTACTCCTGCTGCTCCTCCCCCCTCCTCCTTCTTTTCTTCACTTTACCCCCACCTCTCCGCTTCGTGGCGTCACTCACAAATCTAGTTGTGAACGCAGCTCCCCAATCAGTTCTGCGAGCAGCCTCCTGCTACGAAACATTACTCGCAAAACTAGCTGTGAACGCCGCTCCACACCTAGTTTTGTGAGTGATGTCTTCCTCCTCACCCTCGTCATGCTCCTCACCCTCCTCTTCTTCCTCCTCCTACTCCTCCTGCTCCTCCCCATCCTTCCTCCTCCTTCTTTTCTTCACTCAACCCCACCTCTCCGCTTCATGGCGTCACTCACAAATCTAGTTGCGAACGCAGCTCCGCAACCAGTTTTGCGAGCAGCCTCTTGATAAGAGACATTACTCGCAAAACTAAATGTGAACGCCGCTCCACACCTAGTTTTGTGAGTAAGGTGTTGCTCCTCACCTTCGTCATGCTCCTCACCCTCCTCTTCTTCCTCCTCCTACTCCTCCTGCTCCTCCCCCCTTCCTCCTCCTTCGTTTCTTCACTCTACCCCCACCTCTCCGCTTCGTGGCGTCACTCGCAAATCTAGTTATGAACGCAGCTCCACAACCAGTTTTGTGAGCAGCCTCCTGCTACGAAACATTACTCGCAAAACTAGCTGTGGACGCCGCTCCACACCTAGTTTTGTGAGTAAGGTGTTGCTCCTCACCTTCGTCATGCTCCTCACCCTCCTCTTCTCCCTCCTCCTACTCCTCCTGCTGCTACGGCTCCTGATCACTCAGCCCCCTCCTCTCCACTTCGAGGCGTTTCCCTCCAATCTAATTGCGAATGCAACTCCACAACAAACCTTGCGGGCAACCTTCCGCTACGAATCATTATTTACAAAACTTGTTGTGAACGCCGCTCCACAGCTAGGAAGAGGCGGTGGAAAATGGGGGAGGATGTTGCTCAATTATGGCTGGTGCCACTGAAGCTCGGCAGTCACCAGATGACGCGGAGGAGGAAGAGGAGAACAGGGGGCTCAATTTTGAGGAGTAGGGCAAGTATGGTTTGGAGGAGAAGGTGGAGGAGGAGGTGGTTGGAGGGGGAGGAGGAGGAGACGATGAGCAGGAGGACGAACATTGGGAGGAGGAGGGGAAGGAGGAGGAGGAAGAGGTGAATGAGGATTCAGAGAAGGAGGAGAAGGAATAATAGTAGGAGGATTCTGATGAGGAGGACAAACATGAGGGAGAGCTTGAGGAGAATTTAAAGAAGGAGGAGGGGAAGAGAAGCAGGAGGAGGACAATGAGTTTAAATTTGCGGAATCGGAATAGGAGGAGGACAACATGCCGAAGAGGAGATGGAGGAGGATTCAGAGAAGGAAGATGAAGAGGACAAGGAGGAGGAGGAGGAGGAAGAGGAGGACAAGGAGTTTGAAAGTGAGAGGGGGTAGGAGGAGGAGAATGATGAGGACAAACATGAGGAAGAAGTGGATGAGGATTCATAGAATGAGGAGGACGAGGGGACGGAGAAGGAAGAGGAGGAGGAAGAGAAGAGTTGAGGCCAATGCATTTGATTTTGAAGCGGAGGGGGGAAGAAGACAAACATAAGGAGGAAGAGGATGTGGAGGAGGATTGGGAGACGGTAGAGGAGGAAAATGAGGAGGAGGACGAGGAGGACAAGGCGTTTGGTATCGAGGAGGAGGAGGAAGAGGAGGACGAGGAGGAGATGACAATTATGAGGAGAAGGTGGAGAAAGCTTCAAAGAAGAAAGATGAGAAAGAGAAAGAGAGGGAGGGGGAGCTTGAGGTTGAGAAGGAGTAGGATGCTGAGGAGGAGGAGGAGGGGCATCATAAACATGAGATGGTGAGATTGGATTGCAATGCGCCGCGAAAGACTGAAGTCGCTTCGCGCTGAAGTGTTTGGATTGCTCGACGGAATTGCGGTTTGCAACGTAGCAAACCATCATGAAGAAAAACAGGAGGAAGGAACGGGTTATGATGACTGGAGGGATGATGGGAGAATGTGTATGATCATGTGGGCGAGCATATATATCAGAGTGAGGGGGCCGAACGGTCATTCTCTGTCCCTGGGTGCGTGGCTGAAGTGGGATTCCGCGGTGCGGATTCTCGTTGTTGTTGTTTGTTGTTGTTGTTGTTGTTGTTGTTGTTGTTGTTGTTGTTGTTGTTGTTGTTGTTGTTTTGTTGTTTTGTTGTTGTCGTCCGTCCCACCCGCAACCCCCCCCGCGACCCACCCGCAACCCACCCCGCGACCCACCCCGCGACCCACCCGCGACCCACCCGCGACCCACCCGCGACCCACCCCGCGACCCACCCCGCCACCCACCCCGCGACCCACCCCGCGACCCACCCCGCGACCCATCCCGCCACCCCCCCGCGGCCCACCCCGCGACCCACCCGCGACCCACCCGCAACCCACCCGCGACCCACCCGCGACCCACCCGCGACCTACCCCGCGACCCACCCGCGACCCACCTTCGACCCACCCCCTGCGACCCGCCCAGCGGCCCCACCCCTCGACCCCACCCCCGCGACCCACCCGCGACCCACCCGCGACCCCCCGCAGACCCACCCGCGACCCACCCGCGAACCCACCCCCGCGACCCACCCGCGACCCACCTTCGACCCTAACCACGTTCAACGTACAAACCACCATTTTCGGCGCCTGCGGCGGGTTTTTTTTGCATCCCTTCCAGGTGGTGGAGAGCCCGCGACCCACCCCGCGACCAACTCGCGACCCAAGCCACGTTCAGGGCACAAAACACATTTTTTGGCGCCTGCGGCGGGCATCTTTTGCATTCGTTTCAGGTGGAGAGCCCGCGGCCCACCCGCGACCACGTTCAGGGTACAAACCAAATTTTTCGGCGCCTGCGGCGGGCATCTTTTGCATTCGGTCCCGGTGGAGAACCCGCGGCCCACCCGCGACCCATTCCACGTTCAGTGTACAATGCCAATTTTTTCGGCGCCTGCGGCGGGAGGCTTTTGCAGTCCTTCCAGGTGGAGGTGGAGAGCCCGCGACCCACCCGCGACCCAAACCACGTTCACTGAACAAACCAATGCCGCACAAGCGCGGCGGCGGATTTTTGCATGCCGTCTGAGCCCGCAACGACCTCTTCAAGCTCTGCGCATCCACTCCAGCCCGTCCAGCAACTTTGCCCTGGCGAGTTGCCTTGATCAGAGAAGTCGGGGAGCATAAAGTGGAAAGAAGGATTGCGTTGCCGTTATCTTGGAAAAGGAGGGGGAGGCAGGAGGAGTAAACAGGGGACGAGGAGGACGCGAAAGAACAGAGGATGTAAAAATAATGTGCAGAAAGATGAGGAGGAGGAGAAGGAGGGGGAACAGGAGGACGAGGAGGGGGAGGAGGGGGAGGAGGCGGGGGAGGAGGGGGAGGAGGGGGAGGAGGGGGGGGAGGGGAGGAGGAGGATGATGTGACGACAATGAGAGGACGATGATGGAGGCC
>CAUYUJ010018405.1:147618-160118 GCA_963575745.1 Prorocentrum cordatum
GTTCTCGTATATGTCCTGGTAAGTGTTGAGGATCCTCTCTTACCTTCGCGGCCTCAGTCATCTTGTTTGCCTCCTCAGTCCTTCTGTCCTCCTCTGCCTTCCTGGCCTTCTCTTCCTTCGTGGCCGCCCCTTTAACCTGGAACGAAATCTCCTCGTAGGTTCCCAGCGTCGCGATGTCCTCGCAGCCCAGTCTTCTGAGTGCGTGCGAGTAGTGGTCGGATAGCAGTGATGATAGTGTCCAGAATCGTACTCGCATGTGCCGCTGTTCTCGTCGGGGCTGCGCTCGACGTCAATCTGCAGTGCCCTCCTCCTCAGTCTTCTGAGTGCGTGCGAGTAGCGGTCGGATAGCAGTGATGTTGGTGTCCCGAATCATACTCGCATGTGCTGCTGTTCTCGTCGGGGCTGCGCTCGACGTCCAGTTGCAGCGCCCTCCTCCTCAGTTCCTTATGTACCATCTTCGCCTCCTCCTCCGCCTCCTTCTCCTACGGTTCGCCCTCCGCCGCAGTTTCTTGACTGCCTGCAAACGGGCGGCCTTGTCTTCCTCTTCCTCCTCCTCCTCCTCCTCCTCCTCCTCCTCGTCGTCATCGACCTCCCTGCTGGCCAGGGACGAAGCCTCGTCGGCCTTGCCATCCTGGGAAGGCGCCCTGCCGGCGCACGGCGCGCCGCGCCTCCGGCGGGGTCTCCTGGTGCCGTGCCTGTCCAGGTCAGGCCTCCTCCTCCTCCTTCTTCTCCTCCTCCTCCTCCTCCTCCTCCTCCTCCTCCTCCTCCTCCTCCTCCCCCTCCTCCTCCTCCTCCTCCTCCTCCTCCTCCTCCGCCTCCTCCGTCGCTGTACCTCGGACCTCGGCGTTGGGTCGATTCACAGCGCGCCGTCGCGTTCCCGCAGTGCTCCGACCGGCTGCTGATGTAGTCTGTCTCCGAGTCGATTTGGTGGAGGACTGGGTCGTGCTCGTTGCGAGTGTCTGCTGCTGCCTTTCTGGCTGCAGCCTCTCTGGTGTCCTCAGCCATCGTGCTCTCCTCGACGCTGTTGGCCTCAACTTTCTTGAGCTTCGCGGCTTTCCGGGCCTTCTGCGGTTTTCTAATATTTTTCATCGTCTCGGTAGTCGCCTTGCCCCCCTCCGTTTTCTTTATGTTCCCCGTGCCGTCTGGATACAATGTCCTTTCTCTGATCGGTTTCCTCTGCCTTCGTGGCCTCGGCAGTCTTCCTGTCCCCCTCAATCTTTCTGGCGTCCTCTGCCTTCTTAGCAAGATCTTCCTCTGCCTTCGGGGCTTCCTTTGCTCGGCCTCGGCAATTGCCTCTGCTGTCCTGTTCTCCTTTGTCCTAAAAGCCTCGGCATTCTTGTCCTCCTCTGCCTTCCTGGCCTCTGGAGCTCTCCTGGCCTCCTCTAGCCTCCTGGCTTCGTTTGCCCCTTGTGGTCTACTCTGACTTCTGTGCCTCCGCGGTCAGGTCGTCGTCGTCCTCCTCTTTGGTTTCCTCGGCAATACCAGCCTCCGAGGTGGGGCTCCCTTCAACGGTCCAGGGCGCCTCGCAAGGCAGGCCTCGCGCGCTCGCCTGGCCGTCTCGAAGGCGCCAGCCTCGTCTTATGAATCCCACACTGTTATTGTCAGTCCTCCTCTGCGTTCTTGGCCTGGTTTGCATTCCCGTGCGGCCTCCTCTGCTTTCTTGGCCTCCGCAGCCCTTGTCTCCCCCTCAGAACCTCAGGCCTCCCCGGTCTTCCGCAGGCTTCCTGGCCGGATCCTTCCTCGTTTCCTCTGCCTTCAGACCTCCTCGGCCGTCCGGTCTCCTCTTCCTTCTCGGCCCCCTCTGACTTCTTTGCAACCTCTGTTTTCCTTGGACTCCTCTGCCTTCCTGGCATCTTCTGCTTTCTTAGGCTAATCAGCCTTCCTGGTCTCGTGAGCCGTCCTGTCCTCCTCAGCCTCCCAGACTTCCTCTGCTTTCTTGGCCACCTGGGCTTTCCTGGACTTGTACTAGTGATCGACGGTGGCTTGGTTCAGAGAGTCGTACCCAGAAATCGAAGTCCTGGTGGTCGTCGTAGCTCTGGTGGTTATATGTGTTCTGGAGGCCGCTGTAGCTAATTACTTTGGCGTCATAGTCCACGCTGGCTCCCGTAACTGACAAAGCAAGCACCGGGTCGCCCCAGTGATGTCGTTTCTCGCCTGGGGGGGCGATCGTGATCTGGCATGGCTCGAAGACGGCCGCGGCTGTGTTCATAATGCCGTGCTTGTCGCCGATCTTGGTGGCGTACTTTGTGTCTTACTGGTGGTAGTTTTTGTACTTTGGGCCTTGCTCGTTGTCGTAGTTTCCAGAAGTGTCGTATTTGGTTTCCGCATTCGTCTAGGGGTTGTTTGTTACGCATTTCGTCGCAGGTGAAATTCGGCTTGGCCCGTCCTGCAGTGGACGCCATCATGAGGGCGGTCGTAGGGTGTGTGTCGCGATGACTTTGAGTACTTGTACACCCTGACGCGATCACCCCCCACGCTTGGAGGAAGATGTATACGTGGTATTTCACCCTCTGGTGGATGAAGGTGTACAGAACAAAGCGCACGCTGCCCGCATCCGATGGCGCGGCGGCGCGCTGAGGCCGGCCCGGTACGAGGGCGGCCGCGCGGGCGGTGCGCGGCGCCAGGGGCGAGTGCGGGGAGAGAGAGAGAGAGAGAGAGAGAGAGAGAGAGACCCCGCAAACGGCCTGGAGCCAAAATGGCTACGGATTTGAGCCAGAAGGGCTATATTGGCGCCCCTCTGCGCTTCTGCTCCTGCTCCTCCTCCTCCTGCTCCTCCTGCCGCCTCCTCCCTGAGCTCCCCTCCTCCCTCCTCCTTCCTCCTCCGTCTGCCGCTCCGCCCTCCCCTCCTTCTCCCGCTCCTTCCTCCTCCCCTCCTCCCCTCCTCCCTCACTCCTTTTCCTGCTCCTCCTTGCCGCCTCCTCCTCAAGCAACTTGGGCTCGAGCACCAAGTCCTTACGCCCCCGTGCGTGAGGCCCGTACTCAGTCCAGCACTGACTTTCTCGGAGTGCTGGAGGAGCACCGTTTCTCCGCGATTTACAATTAGTCACAGACAGCGGTTGGCTAGACAGTGCAAAGACACGGTTACGAGATGATTCGAGGCCAGCAGTCGCAGTGGTCCAAGTGCGGCAACTGCGGCACCTGGGATTGGAACAAGAACCTCTCGAGTCGCAAGTGCAGTTGCGCCAAGTGTGGGCACACCGTCCAGTTATTTGAGGTGGTGGAGGTCGCGATCAGCAAAGCCAATCGCAGCAGCAGACGCAAGCAGTCGTGGAGGAGATCATCAAGGGATTGGCCGCATCTGTTGCAGCGCCTCATCTCGCCCAGGTGACCGAGGCGTTGCGGGCCCAGTTCACCCCATCCACGGCACCGAGCAAGGCGTCCACAGCTGAAGATACTCTGAAGCGTGTCTCGGGCCAGTGGAGAGACGCCAATGCAAAACATGATCAAGCAGTTGCCGCAGTCATCCGCTGCCAGGCCAACTTGGACAGGGCCCAGCAGCGGGAGAAGGAGGCGGCGATGATACTCGCACAAGCAGACGTAGAGCGGAAGCAAGCTACGGCAGTTTTCGCCAAAGAAGTGGGAGGCGGCGCAGGCGAAGGCCAGCGTGGACAGGCTGACACATCTGCCGATTTCGACATTGTTTGGGATGACACACGATTCCAGGATCTGGATCAGCTGGATGGGATTGAGGCGGCAGAGAAAGAAGATCTGCTGAAAGTCCGCCAGGAGCTCCAGCACTACAAGACGCAACTGGCAGCGAAGGGCGGGGACGTGAAGACCCGCATCGCCCGAGCCAAGGCGTTGCGCGACACGATCCACACACGGTCGGGCAAGAAGCGCAAGACGGAGACAGCCGACGGGGGTTTGGTCGAGGGTGGCAACGGCGCTCAGCCCAGCGAGGCACCTGCCACTGCGGCGCCTGACGGCGGAGAGGCGGCAGCGCCCACTGCTGAGGCCGAGGTTGCAACGACGGCCAGCTCTGAGGTCGAGGAGGCTGCAGCCAACATCTCAGCCAGCAAGATCGCTGCCGCGAAGGCCGCGGCCCACCTGGGGCAGGAGGCCCTCAGGGTCGTCAGCGGCAGCGGCGCCAGCGGCAACGGCGGCAAGAAGGGCAAGGGCGCCAGGCCTCCTCGTGGCAAGGGAGGCGTAGGCGGCAAGTGAGTGGCGCAGTCGGGGCCTCCATGCATGACGGTACAGGACGCCCCGACCCAAGACGGCACAGGTACCAGTGCCCAAGGTTTGAACCTCTTCGATGCGCTTTTCCGTAAGACCAGCCTCGACGAAGCACTGCAAGCAGACGCGGCAGCTACTGCGGCGCCCAGCGCACAGTGTTCAGCGGCGCCATCTTCTACACGTTCTATTCCAACGGGGTCGACGACGGCAAGTTCGGGTTCACAGGTGACGGGCGCTTCGGGTTCGAGTACGTCGTCGGCATCATATCCTGCTCTGCCAAAGCCAGATGGGGAGCAGCGGCAGGTTGGAACATCCGCCTGCAGCGAGCTGGCAGGTGCGGGTTCGCCCCTCTTTGCGCGGCTGCCGCTCGCCGCCCCCCTCGGCTGCTGAGGCAGGGGCCTCTCGTGCAGCCCCATCAGGTGCCAGCGCTGCTGACGGTTCCCAGGGAGAGAACGAGCGGCCCACCGAGGAGTGCAGCCTCTTCTTCGCCAGCATTACCAGCATGGGGGCGTCGGCCAAGACGTCGCAGGCGTGGCAATACCTTTCAGACAAACTTAGACCAGCATCAGTTTTGGGCATTTGTGGAGACACCTGTTGCATCATATGCAGTTTGGCAATGGCACGCGGCAGCGCAAGGGATGGGTCTGAAGCTCATCGCCAGCGGCGCGCGACCCTCAGGCCAGGCCCAGTCACAGGAGATGGTGGCCAGAGCCAACGAGGGTGGCGAGTGGTTCCTCGCAGGAGGGCATCGACAAGTACACGCATTGCCTGCAGCACAGCACAGAGGCTTCAAAGCGCGTCGAGGGACTGCGAACGACGGTTTCTGTGCGACAGTGGTGCACTTCAGGGGTTTCTGCCTGGCCATCATAGTATTTTATGGCCTATCCTCGATAGGAATGACAGGCGACAACCTGGTGCGCTACCACAAGCACGGCGGTCTCGTCCGAGCGCTGCAATTACCCTGGCTCATCATCGCGGGCTTCAACGTTCCAGCAACGACTCTTGCAAAGACGGATTTTGTTTCAACGATTAGAGGGAGGCTCTACACAGGAGACCTTGTAACTATGTGCACGGCAGGCGCATCCGGTTCTCTGATCGATTACGCTGTGACAAGTAACAACTGTCTTCCATATCTCATCTCCATCACCCCAGTCGTGCAAGTGCCGTGGAAGACGCACGCAGGATTCCAGGTCCGCATCCGTGGGACAGGGCCCCAGTTGCTGGTTCGGGCTCTGGAGCTCCCTGCTAGGCTGCCTCAGGTTGGGCGGCCGAAGTGCGAAGCCACTCCTGGGTCAAAGTCGTCTGCGTCTCGGAAACAGCATGCTGAGAAGCAACGGGCCGCTGTAGAGCGTAGGACATCACTTTATATATTTCTGTTTGGGGATGATCCCGAGACCACAGAGCTCCCCGAGGAACCCCCTCTAGATCTTGACCTGCCGCTGCAGGGTGAGTCGGCCGAAGGATGGGAATCGGACCCCGAGGGAGATCATTGGGCGGGCGAAGCGGAGTTCAGGCATGTGCCGTGCTCCCCTCCCGCTTCCTCCCTCTTCCTCGGTTGCTTCCTCGGCTGCTGCTGCTGCTGCGCCCCCCCCCCCCCCCCCCCACACACACACACACACACACACACACACACACACACACACACACACACCACACCACACACACACACACACCCACACACACACACACACACACACACACACACACACACACACACACACACACACACACACACACACACACACACACACACACGCGCGCACCACACACACACGCACACACACACACACACACACACACACACGCACGCACGCACGCACGCACACACACACACACACACACACACACACACACACACACACACACACGCACGCGCCACCTTGGGCCGCCCCCCGCAGTGAGCGCAGAGGTCGCATTTAACAATCCCGAGCGCGTCACAGGAGCGCAGATTAAAGCCACCCCGAACCCCCCTTTGGAGAGCCCCCCTGGGAGCACGGTAGGGCTCACCACTGAAAGGGGGGCCTGGAGGGCCCTCGTTTTATATTCCTGAGAGTACATTCAGCATCAGATCGACATTCAGCATCAGACGGAAGAGCGTATCTGGCCTCCCACTGCGCAATCAGTAGCCGTTTTGGCTGGCGGGCTCAAGTCGGTCCTGACAGTCAGCACCACATTCGCCACGCGGATTTCTGCCGCGGAGAGGGCGATTGTTGCCCGCCACAGGCCGAGTGAAAGCGAGCTACCAAAGTCTGTCGCCGCTTCACTTGGGAGAGCGCAGGGCCCTTCACTGCGCGTCAAGGAAGTGCGCGTGCTTAGCGAAGTTCGAGCAGTGGCCGTTCGAGATACGATCGCGGGGCGGCGGTTGCAATCGCATACGGTACTGCAGCAGTTGTTGAAGCACCGACAGAAAGGCAACGGTGAGGCACAGTAGAAGACCCTGCACCACGCGTGCTGGAGGCGAGCGACCACCTTTCCCGACGGAGTGGCCCGTGGCTCACGCGACGACGATCCTGCGTGGGAGACTTGGGCGGGCTCACTCACCAACATCAGCAAAGCATCGGTTAATAGTTTGACATATCTTGAGCAAACAGCGCTTCGGCTTGCCAAGAGAGCCCAGAGTAGGGAATTATGCGAGCCCCTCTCAGGGTTTCGCTCCTGGGTGACAACGGCAGAAGCTAAAGGGGCCCTTTTCCGCAGCCTCAGGGAGACGCCGCTCACGGTTGATGAGATCACTACCAAGAGTGGCCAGACTCTGTATCACCCTGTGGACGTGGTGGACCACACGGTACGGAATTGGCATCGGTTATGGGCCCCAGAGAAAGTTGATGTAGAAGGCACGTTGCAGCTATTTCAGAAGATTAGAGAGGCGTCGGAGACGGCGGCGCCCCCGACGATTGAGGTGAGTCAGCTGGACATGGCAGCGAGGCGAATGATACGTCGCGCAGGGCTCGGAGTGGACAGACTCACTCCCGCTGACGTCGGCGAGAGCCGAGTTGGTTGCCTTCTATAATCAGGTGGAGGAGCAGTTGACATGGCCCTGGCAACTTCTTGTTGTCGAGGGCCGCCTTCTTCCCAAGAAGGCCCAAGGGGGGTAGAGTGATTGGATTAATGCGTATCATATGCAGAATATGGTCACTTATTCGAGAAGATATCATGAAGCCCTGGACGGCAGAGTCCAGCGATAGGCGGGGCGCAGCACCGGCAGACAACTCAGCACTTCGCGAGGCTTTCCTCAAGACAGTCTACGAGGTGATCTACGGGGTGCTGGGGGTGTCCTACGCACGTGCGGTATTGGACATCCAGTCCTTCTACGATGCGGTGACGCGGGCATGTTTGGTATACGCAGCATTGAAGTTGGACTTTTCACCAGTTATCTTATTCTTAGAGCTACAGCTCTGCACAGCCCCCAGAATGATGACCCAGCTTGGATCAACATGCGGTCCATTTCAGGTGGCTAGGTCGATTACCCAAGGCCTAAGAAATGGAACCCGCTTCGGTACTTGTGCTACACATTTCGTGCTGAAGCAAAATTATGGAGGGTAATCCAGGACTGCGTGTACGGATTTGGATCGATGATCCGGGTGAATCAGCTGTTGGGTCAGAGCGTTTGTTTTCAAGAAAATGGCCAGAGGTATCGCCGACACCTTTGACTTCCTGGCAGAGGAGAAGTTGTCCGTGGCGTCGAAGAGCGCCCTTATCGCGGCCAGGCACCAGCAGGCTAAGGCGATTACAGCGGTTCTCCGACGTCGCGGGCATCATTTGAAGCCAGCACTGCAAGCGGCATATCTTGGAGTGGATCTTGCAGCAGGGCGACGAGCCGCAAGAGCGACGGGGCGTGGGCGAGTAGTGAAAGCGATAGGTCGTCATCGGAAGAGTTCTAGATGGGCGAGAGCAATCAGACAGTACGCAGCCACGGCCACTTTGGAGCAGGTGGCAGGGCAGACGGCTGCCCACTACGGGCATCAAATTCACAGTATGTTCGGGTCAGAGCTTCTCAATCTGCGTCGGCGCCTGGGCACGGTGCGTGGCTCCAACCGCAGGGGCCGATGCCTGACCACGACGTTAGATTGAGGGCTCCGCGGCAAGACCCCGCAGTTCGTTTGAGCAGAGAATGTTTGAGTGAGTGGCTGAGGCTTTGGACGGCAACAGGTGGCACCCGATCGTCGGTCGTCAAAGTTTGGCCCATTATTGCCAACAAGGTGCAAGCGCTCACCAGCACTGAAAGGGCTCGCCACGTTCGTGGGCCAGTCAGTGCAGTGATCGCAATGCTGATGCAGTACAAGCGGGAACCGATCTCGCCGTCGCACTGGCAACTACAGCGATGTGGGGGCACGAGCGAGCAGGTCGAGTGGCACTGCATCAGTGAGGAGCTGACGGGTTCTGAGGATTTCAGCGATATCCCAGCAGATCTCTCAATGTCAGTGGTGGGTGTATTCTGGCAGCAGGCAGCGGCTCATTATTGCGGGGAAGGCATGTCAGATGGTATCGACATCGAATCCCTCCGTGCGCCCCTGAGCCGGCTGGCCCAAGCTCCGAAGGGAGCCCAGTGGGCCGAGACCATGCTGGCAGTGGCGGCGGGTGGCACATGGCCGGGAACATGGTTCGAGGTTGACGATCCCGGGTTTCAGTTGTGCCCACGGTGTTTGTTGAACGGCGGGTGCCACCCTGAGACGCAGCTGCATCGCTGTTGGCTATGTCCCCAGAACACAGGGCACAAGGCTTATCGTGATTCCGATCAGTATGTGCCCCAAGCAGTCAGCCAGCACGAGCAGTACGAGTGTTTTTGGTTTCGGGGGCTGCTGCCCAGATCGTTGACGGAGATGCCAGCATCTTCCAAAGAGGAGCGGTGGACCTTCGTGCCAGAGCTACCCGATGGTGATATTTCTTGCCGCTGGGACCGACGCTCAACCAGTATATGTTTGTGGCGACGCAAGTGGAGGAGCCGACGCGCACTCATCAAAGTTAAGACGTGTTGGCCTCGGTTTCACCATCATAGATCAACGGGACCCTGTGCGGTTAGGCCGAGAAGGATATGGACCGCTGCACGGACGGCGGCAGACAGTGTATCGAGGTGAGCTTGCTGTTCTGGAGTATGTCTTGAGACGTACGCGAGGAGCAGTGGTGTATTTCACAGTCAACGAGGGGGTTGAGAAAGGCTGGTCGGCCAGAATGCACCTCAACCCACTTGAGGCCAATTCAGACACTGACCTTGGCAAGCTATTGGGCTGAGGATCGACACGGCCGAGTTTCAGTCGTATTTATGAATTCACACTTGTCGGAAGTCGAAGCTGCAGAGAAAGGATATGCGCCGTGGATGTGGCACGGCAATCATCGAGCATATCAGTTGGCAGGCCGAGCAGCACATGAGCACAGAACACCAGCAGCTGTGCGCGCCCGTGTTGCCCAGCACCAGTAGAGAGCAGAGTTGGTCAGGCGTCGGCTCATCAGGGCCACCATGGACGCCATGGCCGCGGATCCTCGTCCCAAGCGTGAGTCTGAAAAACTTCGGTTACATCCGCCTGCCCCAATCACAGTCGCTGTGTTCTGTACCACGCATATTATTGATGACAGTGGCCGCCAGTGTACCAGATGCAAAGGGTCCGCGACGAAAAAATGTCTCGGTGACTGGTTGAATACGCCTTGTTTTGCATTGTTGTCTGTAGACGGTGTTGTCTCACAAATACCCCAAGGGCGTAAAGTCCATAGGGCGGGGGGGTGGCTCCATTCCTCTCACAATCTCAGGTTCCACGGTACTTTGAAGCTCTGGTTTTGTGGAGCGTGCAGATTTTACTCTTCCGATCAGATCCGAGGGCTTGCATCCGAATGTGTTCATAAAACCAACAAGCCTCGACAATAATATTTCAACAGGATAGCGGATGGGCACTGGCCAAAGCTGTTGTCGTTGTCGGAGCAACGAGCCAGAGGCCGCATCCCTCCTTAATTAATATCTTTTTCGCTTCGCGAATTGACCATTCCCATTCCCATTCCTTGCCGCCTCCTCCCTGTGCTCCCCTCCTCCCTCCTCCTTCCTCCTCCTCCTGCTCTCTTCCGGCCTGGCGCCCGGCCGCAGTCCCCGCCCTGCCGCCCCCCGAGGAAACCGACCTCTTGGACCTCCCGTCCGAGCCGTTGTCGCCGACCACGCACGCGTCCGCGCGCTCCGCGAGGACCCGGGCTCTGGGGAGCGCGAGGTGCCGTCGGCCCGCACAGGGTACCCTTTGCATCCTTCAGGGGGACAAACGGTGGCATAAACATAACAACTGGGAGGCCCGCGCGGATTTCTCGGATCGGCGCTGGGGCACCCCGGCGGCGCTTCCGGCGCCGCCCCTGGCGCGCTCCGCGCGCCAGGGAGGGGGGTCCAGCGCCGATCCGAGAAATCCGCGCGGACCTCCGAGTTGTTATGTTTATGCAATTGTTTATTCCCTTATCCTTGCCTCCGTGGTCCCTCCTGGGCCACCTTCGTTGGCCGCGCCCCGCTCGAGCATCGGGCCGGGCGAGAGGGGGGGGTAGGGAAAGGGGTGGTTACAAAATTTGCTGCATGTAGCTGGTTTCGGCCCCACCGAGGGGCCCATTCCTCGATACATAGCTGCCTCCGGCGCCGGGAGGCGCCGGGAGAATCAGCTACGTGAGCTGATTCTCTAACCCCCCCTTTCGCCCGGCCCGAGAGAAGCTTCGAAGTGGGTCGAAATGGGCGTCCAAGGCCCCTGCATCCTCACCGCGCATCCTTCTGGTACGGGCCGACCGTACGGCTCTGCCAATGTCGGTGTCGCGTCGCCGTCTCTGCCAGGCGCCGCGATTGACATACAGCGCTCGCGCGGTCATGTTTGCACCAGCCAGGGAGACGGGGGGGAAGAGGTTGTTGAGAGAGGAAGAGGGCGATGATGACGATAAGTTCCATGATGAGCAGCGGTGGTGGTAGTACAAGGTGGAGAGGGGGCGGGGAAGGAGGGAGGGAGCGGAGGGGGCGAAGGGAAGCTGGCGTGGTGCCGCAGCAGCGTAGGGGGGGGAGGCGGAGAGGGAGGGAGGGAGCGGGGAGGGGATGGGGATGGTCGTGGCAACACGGTTTTGCGGCCCTGGGTCATGTCCTGGAGGACCGCGTCATCCGGCGGGAGGAAGAGTAGGCGGATCTCGCGCAGAGGCAGGCGGGCACAATGATTTCCTCCCTTGCTTCCCCAGGCCCTCCACCCTCCAGGGCCTGCAGCCTTCCTCTTGCCCGCCTGTTCTCCTTGTCTCTCCCTCTCTCTCTCTCCCTCTTTCTCTATCTCTCTCTCTCTCTCTCTGTCTCTCCATCTCTCTCTCTGTCTCCATCTCTCTCTCTCTTTCTCTCGCTCTCTGGGTCTCTCTTACTGTATGTCTCTCTCTCTCTCTCTCTATATATATATATATATTCCACTCTCTCACTGACTGACTCTCCCTCTCTCTCTTTCTCTTTGTTTGTTCTCTCTCTCTCTCTATTCCCTCCTTTTTTTCTCCGTACATGCACATATCTGCAAACAAGTATGAGATATGCACCAGTAATGCTTACATTCATGGGTCAGACAGGAGCACGCCTAGCACAAAGCCAACGACCTACTAGGCATACGTTTGCCTCCATGTCCTTCTTACCATCTGCTCCATCCTTCCTTAGCCCTCTCTCGCGTACTGACTGTAATACTGCGTTCCTTGCTTGGCAGCCCCTTGTGAGGGTAACCCCCCCCACCTAACAGAGAACGCTGTCACCGCCGTTCATAATCGTATGTTCGAATTAGCAGCCAATGGAGATGCATCTTCATTACCCTCCATTCCTTTCACCAATTTCACTCCTTCCTCCCACACCGCATCCATCCTCCTCGGTCCCAAGCTCTCCATTGCCTCCCCTCTGTATCCCCTCCCTCCACATCGTTCGTTGTCGTCATTTCTCCTTCCCGCTTTTCATGTCCCGTCCTCTCGTGTATAGTCTTGCCTGGTCGCATCTTGTCATGCCGTGTCTTGCCTCGCGTGATCTTGTAGTATATTGAAGGTGTTGATTTACATGTTTTCCGAGGGACCTTCTTCGTAGGCGGCCGTGCTCGTGGCGACCCGTCGCCCAGGATAGATCGAGGTTCGCTCGGGATTCGTAGTTCCGTGCTTGCCGTCGTCGTCTTCCGTATTCTGTTGCGGTGTCCGTTATTCAGTTGAGTTACGGTGTTACGGTTGCGTTGCACCGTTGTTGTCTATACGATGTGTTGCGTTGCGCATGTGTTTTTTTCATGCCACGCGTTGTAATACTGGACCATACGTTGTTTCCATGTGCGTTGCGTCGCCATCGTATGTTGTGCATGTCAAGGTTGTTGATACACGTTGTATCGTTA
>CAUYUJ010018405.1:165118-260118 GCA_963575745.1 Prorocentrum cordatum
CGCAGGACTGGCGCGCGTGCGGCACTCTGGCGCTGCGGCCCTCTTCTGCTGCTCCAAGTTTTTCGATGCGCGGCCCCTGGAGGTCTGGACCGCCTCCTAGGGGCGCCCTGTCGTCCCGAGTCGTTCTTTGGCGGCCCCGAGACCCGGCGAGGGCTCCCGGAGGCCGAAGACAGCCAAACACCGCTCAGCCATGCGCAGAGGGGGGCAGAGGGGAGGGCGGGCTTCTTAGAAGCACCCCTGCTTCTCAGAAGGCGCCGGCCTTGTCGGTAGATGTAGGGCCGGTGCCCTCCAAGAAGCAGCCTCCTTCTAAGACGCCTTCCCCCCTCCCCCTACCCCCTTGTGCTCGCCGACAGCCCCCCCTCCACGGCACTCGAGGCCTCCCGGGCGGAGTCCGAGCAGACGGGGTCGGAGCGCCGCGCCGCATCGCCAGGGCATCGACGAGTGCGGCTCGATGCGGAGCCCGACAGTCCCCACGCCCGCGACGCCGACCCCACGCGCCAGCGGCGCCGACAGAGCGCCGATGTCGCAGACAGATCGGCGTCGCATCGGCGACACATCCTCCGCCTCCTCCCTCCTCCCTCCTCCCTCCTCCCTCCTCCCTCCTCCTCCTCCTCCTCCTCCTCCTCCTCCTCCTCCTCCTCCTCCTCCTCCTCCTCCTCACTGGAACTACGACACCGGCGACGCATGCGCAGGTCGCACGCCGATGCATCGGCGCTGCTGTAGTGCCGCGCTGCCATGGGCGCGTGCGGCGCCCCAGCGCCACCGCCCTTCACCCCGCCCTTCTGCTGGGAGGGGCACCGCTGCGCTTTTTTGAGGAGGACAAGGTTCCGACGCCGCTGCGCTTTGGGAAGGGAGGAGGGAGGAGGGAGACGAGGAAGCGAGGAGGAGGAGGAGGAGGAGGAGGAGGAGGGTTAGAACGCCACAATCGAAGGATTCAGGTTCGGTCAACGCAAAAAAGAGGAGGAGGTCGGAGGGAAACGTTCGACCAACTTTCTTGCCTTCAGGCATGCAGGCTCCTGGGCGTAGGAGGTCTAGGAGGAGGAGGAGGGGGAGGAGGAGGAGGAGGAGGCCCCCTGTTCGCCTTGGCGGCAGGGCTGCGCCGCCTCGGTACGGGCGGGGGACGCGTGCGCGGAGGCGTCTCGAGGCCCCCGCTGCCGACACCAGTGCCTCGTTCTCGTCTTTTGGGGGCCTCCTGCGTTGTTCCTTGTCGCCACGGCTCGACGAAGAGAACACTTTTTGATCCGCGGGTCGAGAGCGCACCTCTTCCGGTCGAAGCTAAGCGGGCCGCGCGAAGCTTGAATTAGGCAGAGAAAGGAGGGAGGAAGCGGCGGAGCCTCAGAGCGAGGCCGAGAGGAGGCATAGCCTCGGATACAGGCGGCGCCGAAGCCGAAGTACTTGCAAAGGGCCGCCTCATTCGACGAAGAAAACTGCAGAAATTATGTGTTTCGAGCGATCCCCACCGAAACCTTGGGCCCCTGTCCTCCTCCTCCTGCCCCATGCCTCCTTCCCCTCCTCCTTCCTCCCCCCTCCCATCCTCAGACTTAGGGGCGCAGGCGAGGAGGCCGCCCGCGGCGGGGCGGCGGCAGGGACTGCGGGAATCTCGGGACAACTTGGGGTCTGGCCTGGTTTTGGTTTGGTATGTGATGTTCCCTTGTGCTCTGGTTTGGTTTGTTCCGTGATGTTCTGTGGTTCTCTGTTATGTGATCGGGGGTGGACAGACCTGCTACCCTGACACGTCGATCAAGGAATTGGCCGTTTTCGGTTCGCGAGAGGGCGTCGCGGCCGTCATTTTTGCGGGTCCAGGTCCGTCGGTTTCGGTCCCAGGCCGTTTTCACTAAAGGGAGGTTTACTAAAGGGAGGTTTGTCCACCTCCGATGTGACGTTCTGTTTTGGTTTGTTATGTGATCTTCTGTTGTGCTCTGATATTTTATGCGATGCATTGTATTGTGATGTTATGTTATGTGATGTCGTGTTATGTGTACAATGTTGTGCTGCTCTGTCAGGAGGTGATATGTGATGTTCCGCGATGTATGCCATGGCATGTGTTGTAATGATATTGCTATGTTAATTTCCGTCTTGTTCTGTCATGATCGCGTTGTGTTATGTTAACGTGTATTGTGACATGTTGTGATATGTCGTGTTCGTCGCCATGCTCTGTTGGTGTGTCATGATCTGTTCTGAACGCTGTTTCATGATATGGCATGTTTCGTCAATGTGTGGGTTATGCTATGATATGTTATGATATGCTATTGTATGGTGTGCTCTGTCGTTGTCTGGTCTGTAATGCTCTGCCCGGATATGGTTTGTGATGTTTTAGTATGGTGTGTGTTGTCATGGCATTGCTATGGTATGTTGTGTCATGTTATGTTGTGTCATGGTGTGTTGTGTCGGGCTTGTCGAGGGCGCGACTCGGGGATTCTCGGGACAACTGGGGGTTTGGCCTGGTTTTGATTTGTTATGTGATGTTCCCTTGTGATGTGGTGTGGCTTGTTCCATGACGTTCTGTGGTTCTCTATTATGTGGCGTTCTGTGTTGGTGTGTTATGGTGTGTTCTGTTCTTTCATGCTATGCATTGTTTTGTTATGTTCTGTCATGCTCTGTTCTGCTCTTTCGTGTTCTGTCTACTATGTTGGTCTGTTCTGGCGTGATATGCTCTGGTACGTTCAGTGATGTTATGTCATGATCGGTTTGGTAATGGTACTGTCATGCTATGTCCTGTCATGTTATGTTATGGTTGTATTATGACATAGTATATTCTATTGTGGCACGTTATGCTCTGCCGTGTTCGTCGCTATGCTCTGTTGTCGTGTTATGATATGATCTGAACGCTGTGTCATGTTATGAACTGTCCCGTCAAGGTGCGCTATGTTATGATAAGGTATGTTATGTTAGTGTGTGATCTGCTGTTTTCTGTTATGTATTTTTATGCCCGGGTATCTTTTGTGATGCTATATTATGATATATATATATATATATATATATATGTGTTGTCATGGCATTGCTATGTTATGTGCTGTCATGTTATGTCGTGTACTGGTGTGCTGCTTCGTGTTCGTCGAGGGCGCGAGACGGGACTCCCAGGGACACTCGGGGACTCGGGGACACTCGGGAGGTCCGGCGCGGATCCAAGAAATCTGCACTGACCTCCAAACGTTTATGTTGTTGCAGTTGTTCTTCTATGGCCAGAACTCATCCTAGGAGAGATCGGGGGGAGTAGCGGTGTCGGTGCCTCTTTGGTACCCTCATTCCCTTCATGGTCGGGGATACGTAAAACTCGAGTAAGCCAGAACTCGGGCTTGGCGCTTCTTGACCAGCTCGTTCTGGATTTCGACGGTCCAGTTTTCGTGGGGTGTTTGCAGCGGGAGATCGCGCCAGGTCAACGTCATTGCTCGCGGGGCCTCGCCAGTTTTACGATGGCCCCGGCAGGTCAACGCGTGTCCCCCGTACCCGAGTCTCACGAGTCTCACGTCTCCCCGAGATGGGGCGCTGTTCGCGGGCGGTTCCCGCGCCCGTCCTGCCCGCGCGCCTCCCGCGTGAGCCCGCCCGCGCAGCACACGCTTGAGGCCACGGCCTCCACGGCATGCCCTGGTGATGAGTTGCAGCGCTGGCGCTTGTCGCCACGTGTTGCTGGATTCTCTGGTTGACTCTTGAGTGCAAGACTGCTGTCTTCTGGCATGCTTCGGCGTGCCAGGGCTCAGTGGTTGAGTACAAACCTGGTTGATCCTGCCAGTAGTCATATGCTTGTCTCAAAGATTAAGCCATGCATGTCTCAGTATAAGCTTCTACACGGCGAAACTGCGGTGGGCACGGGCGGGCTCCCCAGAGACGCATGCGCGAGTCCAGCGTTCGCGTCGCGTCGCTTCGCGTCGCTGCGCTTCCTCCTCATCCCACCTCCTTGCGTTGTGAAACAAGCGCGACGGAAGGTCTGGATCGAAGAAGACCATACGCCACACAAACTTCTGGCGCCCCGCGCGGACTCCTTGGATCTGCGCTGGGCCCCCTTGCGTCGCCTCCGGCGCCGGCCCTGGCGCGGTCCGCGCGCCAGGGAGGGGGGTCCAGCGCAGATCCCAGAAATCCGCGCGGAGTGCCAAAAGCTAATGTTGATGTCGTTTTGTTTTCTTCTGCTCTTGCCTTGTGAAAGGAGGGCGACGGAAGGGTTTGAGCAATCGTCGGCCCCGAGGGCGCCCCCGCCAGGCACGGGGACCGTCGGAAGACGGTTCGGGATGAGAAGCCAGCCCAGGGGAAGGATCCAGGACGTGGCGAGAAAATCGCGACGTCGGAATTTGCGTCCTCTTCCTGTTGTGCTCTTAAGTCGGGCCTGTCCCTCCACAGGGGGGATCTCCAAAAATAGTCAAAAGATATTCAGGGGACTATTTCTTGGCTATTTTCTTGACATCTTCTGATTTTTTTTGGTTTTTTATTAATGAAATTTGTTTCGTTTTAAATCCCCCTGTAGGGGGACAGGCCCGACTTAATGTTATTCTCTTCCGCCTCGTTCCCCTCCGCGCGGGGCCCGCCGGCCTGGGTGGCGCTTGTCGGGCGCCGCTGCGCCCGCCCCCTCTCCTCCCGCGCGTTGGCCCTGAAGTCTGGCGGGCTCGGCGAGCGCGCGAGCCGGTCGCAGCAAGCGCTGGGGCGCAGCGGCGCGGATCGCGCGCCGGGGAGCCCCGAAGGGCGGGGAGAGTCGACTGCACGCAAGAGTGACCCTTCGCTGGAGTGACCGTTGGTGCGGGCTCACTGGGGTCTCCCCGATCGCCGAGCGCGATGCGATACAGCCGGGGCCCTGAAGAAGGAACCCTTCTCGTTGGGGAGGGGTTCCGTGTTCCTGCATTGTTTTTTACAGCTTGCCTGAGGTTTTTTCTGTAGGTTTTCGATGGGAAATTTGAAGTTTAACTTATGGAAGAAGGGGCCTCGTTCCTTATTTAGGGTTCCTTAGGTCCACGCCTCGGCTGTGGTGGCTGCTTGACGCGCGTGGAGTCGGCCACCCCGCGCCCCCTTCGTCCGCGCCCTCGAGGGCCACTCTTACCCAGGGGTCACGCCTTCGTGCAGCCGAGGGAGAGGCGTCGGCGGAGGGGCTCCTCCTCCTCCTCCTCCTCCTCCTCCTCCTCCTCCTCCTCCTCCTCCTCCGCCTCCGCCTCCGCCTCCGCCTCCGCCTCCGCCTCCGCCTCCGCCTCCGCCGTCGGAGCATGTAGCCCCTGAGACATAGGGAGGACGCACGTGCACACCTCACGCCTGACCGGGGCCGTCCCCTGCGTGGCGGAAGCATACGGCGTTGCGGAGTTCCACGACTGGAGTTCGGCCCCGGACCCCATCGTTCTGAGGCAGCTGTGCTGGATCGATCTGTGATGGTACCTGGGTGCCCGAAACTGTGCGGCAGCGTCTGGTGTGAAAAAAATGCACCGCACCGCCTGGATCTCAGGGTCCTGGGCTCCAGGATGGCGTGTCAACCCTCCTGGCCTCGGCCAGGAAGGTGGGTGCGCACCATGCCACGCAGTACTCTGCCGGAGCCTGGACCGCAGCACGCCCGCTGAAGACCTGCGTGGTTTGAGGGGGGCGCCTTCCTTTCCTCTGCGTCCGCGGCCGCCGTTCGCCTTGTCCTCGACTCTCTGTGCGCCATTCGGTTTCGCGGCAGCCCTGCTTTGCCCGACGGGCTCGCGCGACAGTTGGCCGCTGCGGTCGGTTCGATGCGTGGGCCCCAGAGGTCTGGACCACTTGCCCAGGGATGGCTCTTGGTTCCAGCGAGGGGCCGGAAACAGCCGAAAGCCGCCCGCGCTACACTTTTGGGGGGCGTTGGATACCTGGGTACACTGGGCTGACACGTGTCTTGGGGATCGTTGGATCTCGACGCGCGGCGCGTGGGCAAGAGGATCCCACTCGTACCTGCGGCGCTCGCGCGGCATGCTGGTGTTGATCTTGCTCCTTCTCGCGACCATGTGGCGCCTGCCCATGAGCTGGAAGCCGATGCTCCTGATGGCTAGGTTTAAGTCGAGCCTGTCCCTCTACAGGGGGAATATTCAAACATAGTCAAAGAATAGTCTGGGGATTATTGCTTGATTTGTTTAAGAGCCTTTTGAGTATTTTCTCGTCGTCCAAAATCCCCCTGTAGGGGGACACGCCCGACCTAAGCTAGGTCCCATGCGATCGCCAGGTGTTCGGGGTAGGCCGCTGCCGCAACCAGACGTAATTAGCCAGTCTCCGCCACCCAACACAAGGCGGCAGAGGCCATCGGGAAGTCGCCCATGACCACCCAGTCCAGGCCCACGATGTTGACAGCCTTGAGCAGCTTGAGCACCTTCCACAGCGCGCCGAGGTTCTCTTCCCAGAGACCCTCGCCCGTGCGCAAGTCCGCGGCGACTGCGCTGAGGCCACCTCTCGTGGCGGCATGCGCGCGGCACGCAACTGCTCGGCTGGGCTCCAGCACGGGCCCATCCGAGCCTGGGGGCGCCGCCAGCTGCACATGGCCAGCGCCAGGCGCCAGGACAGCCACTCCGCCCTGGCTCTCGTTTGCCCGCGCCAGAAGGCACTGCCGCATTCCAGACCCCGCGCGCCCGCCGAATTCGAGCGCCGAGGCCCGAGCCGTGCCACGCCTGCCCGTCACCGCGCGGTGCCCCTGGACTGCTACGATCGGTTGAGGGTCGCGTTTGACAAGGTAATTCCTTTCTCCTCCTCCTCCTCCTCCCCCTCCTCCTCCTCCTCCTCCTCCTCCTCCTCCCTCCTCCTCCTCCTCCTCCTCCTCCTCCTCCTGCTCCTCCGCATGAATCAACGGCCCCCCGAGCTGGCGTTGTCGGTGGCGAGGGTCGCGCCAGAGTACGTCATCACGGCGTTGGCGGTCCCGAAGTTTCTTTTCCCAGAACCAGTGCCACACTGAGCAGGAGGGTGCGTACGCTCTTTCTTGGCGCGCAAGTCGTCAATGATCTCCGAGCACTTCTCGGCGGCCTTTTTGACGGCGTTGTGGTTTTGGGTGTCTATATCGGGGGGGCCATGCGCCGCAGGTAGTCCAGCGGCGCGGCCACGTCGTTCATGTGGATGTCATCCGTTGCATGACCTTGCCCAACAGCTTCAGCTTCTCCTGCGCCGCGGATTCGCTATGCTGCATCGGCCGAGTCCTGGGCGGCCTTGGCAGCAGCCTTCTTGTTGGCCTCGGCGACGGCCTCGGCTTCGACTTGTTCCCCGCGCTGCTGCAGTCCAGCCACCGCCGCAGCAGCGAGGTTCCGAAGTGCCTGTCCAGCCTTGAAACTGGACAGCAGGGAGTCCAACATGCGCGCGGACTCGGTCACCATGCGCTGCGACATCTGCCCCGCTGATTGCACCCCAACCACGGGCGTCTGCGGGGCGGATGCATGGATTGCGCGGCGTTGTTCCTGGAGCTCGAGCATCTCCGTCTTGAGCTTGCCGTCCTGTTCCTCAAGGTTTTCGGCTGCTGCAGTGGCCGCCCTGGCTTGCTCGCGCTTCTCCTCCGCCTGCTTGCTCTTGTCGATGCCAGCTCGCGCCCGCTCGATGCCGTCGGCGACGCATTGAAGGCGCGCGGCGCATCTCCGTCTGCAGTTGGTCACGTTTTGCACGGTCCGCCTCAAGCTGGCTCTGGAGATATTTGAGGCTTTCAGGGCTGGCGGCACTGAGCTTCTCAAGGGACCTGATACGTTCATCGGCCTGCCCCAGCTTTCTTCTTGCGTTCCGTGGCGGAGGTGCCGGTGCCTTCGGCGGTGCACTCCATGACGTCGCCCTCTGCTGCTGCCAGGCTGGATCTTGGCCAGCTCCCAAGGTGCGGCGCTAGCAGCCCCCTCGCCGCCTGCGCCACGCGCAGTTCTGCCTTCTCCGCCTGCCCCCGTCGACATTGGCCTCGGCGCACGCTTGGACGGCGCCTCGGGGCCCACTTTCCGCGGAAGGTGACGGCCTTGGGCAGGTGGCACTTGGCGCAGCTGGTCTTGTCCCTGTAGTCGACCCATCCAGGGTAGCGCTTGTAGTGCCAGGCAACAGCGCGCTCACTCCGGGAACTTGTCGCACTCGCACCACGACGCGATCGTGTGGCCTTCTCTCCTTTGCCTGCACCCTTGGGCGGCGCCGCCACTGTTCGGACAGCAGGACTCCGTCGATGAGCCTCGCACATTCTTGCAGCCTACTTGAGACAGACAGCCGCCACGCAGGCCAGAAGAATCCACTCGTCTAGCCGCGGACCAGCGGTATCCAGTCGGTCTACCTGAGAACCGTGCATATTGAGCCACATTGGACAAGATTGTGTGTGCGTGTTGTGGTGCTTTCTGGTGCATTAGAAGGGCCAGGTGTCTTTGCCGCACAGCCGCCGTGCGCAGTGCGTGCGTGTGTGCGTGTGTGCGTGTGTGCGTGTGGGAGCGTCCGTGCGTGCGTCCATGCTTGTGTGCGTGCGTGTGTGCGTTTGCGTGTGCGTGTGCATGTGCGTGTGCCTGTGTGTGCGTGGGTGCGTCTGTGTGTGTGCGTGCATGTGTGTGTGTGCTTGAGTGCGCGCGCGTGCGTGCAAGCGTTTGTGCGTGTGTGACTTGTGTGTGTGTGTGGTCGCATGCGTGCGTACGTACGTACGTACGTGCGTGTGTGTGTGTGTGTTAGTGTGTATGTGTGTGCCTGTGCGTGTTCGCGTTCGTGTTGTGGATGTGTGTGTGCATGGTTGCGTGTGCGCGTGTGCGCGTGCGTTTGCGTGCTCGCGCTTGCGTGTGTGTGTGTGTAAGTGTGTGTGTGTGTGTTTGTGTGCGTGTGTGTGAGTGCGTGTGCGTGTGTCTGTGTGTGCGTGTGTCTGTGTCTGTGCCTGTGTGTGTGTGTTTGTGTGTGTGTGTTTGCGCGCGTGTGCGTGTGCGTATGTGTGTGCGATGTGCGTGCGCGTCTGCGTGTGCGCGTGCGTGTGTGCATGCGTGCGCGCATATCGCCGCTTGAACACGATGTTTTACGCCCTGTCGCCGCGCGCGGGTCCGCGATGCCAAACAATGTAGGTGTGTGCGTCTGCGTGCGCCCGTGCGTGAGTGTACGTGTGTGTGTGTGTGTGCGTGTGTGTGTGTGTGTGCGTGCATGTGTGTAAATGTGTGTGTGTGTGTGTGTGTCTGGTGGGGCCTCTCCCCCGTGTCCGTCGTTTTCTCGCCGTCCGTCGCCTCTCGTTCACACCGGCCTCCCGCGCCACGCCCTGGTGGCCTGTAGCGCGGTGGTTCCCGCTTCTGCGGGCCAAGCGCGCGCGCGCGTGGGGCCTGCGCGTAGTGGTGATCGATGTTCTCGGCTTCGTCGTTGTGCGCGACGCCACGACCGCCACAAAGTGCGTGTGTGCGTGCGTGTGGTTGCACGTGCTCCTTTCAGCCCCACCGACAAACACCATGCCGTGCGGGCCCGCATTGCACCACCTGCGTGGTGCTGGAGGATGTTGGAGGGCGTCGGTGGACAAGCAGACGTTGGCGCCTACACGCGTTCCACGGCCCACCGGAAAAAAGCGTCTTGCGCAGGACCGCGACAACGTGCCTGAGGGCAGGATGGTCGCAGCCTTCCCGAACTTCGCGGCCGCCGCCGCCGCCACGGACTGCGACGGGCGCAGCGTCCTGGCGCTCGCGGTGGTCCACCGGCAGTCCCACCTGGTGCCCCTGCTGCTGGCGAGGCAGGCGCAAGTGGACGCGGCGGCCGGGCCTTTCGGAATCCCCAGGGGTCAACCGGCAGGCAGCCCGGACCCCCTCGATCCATCCGTATCAGGAGGGAAAAAAACACACAGACACAATTAATCGTCGATTCCCCAGAAAATCTATGATTATCCCGGCAAAGCAACCTAACAGCGATGTGTAGGAGCATATATGGAAGCATTCCCCTTAAGATTCAGATGAGAATCCAGTTGTAGAGTTCTGCTGTTCTCGCAGTCGTAGTCGCATTCGCGATGACAGTCGCAGTGGCAACGGCAGTCGCAGTCACAGCCTCAGCCTCAGCCTGCCTCAGCCTCAGCCTCAGCCTGCCTCAGCCTCAGCCTGCCTCAGCCTCAGCCTCAGCCTGCTTCAGCCTCAGCCTCAGCCTGCCTTCAGCCTCGCCTCAGCCTCAGCCTGCCTCAGCCTCAGCCTGCATCAGCCTCAGCCTCAGCCTCAGCCTGCCTCAGCATCAGCCTGCCTCAGCCTCAGCCTCAGCCTGCCTCAGCCTCAGCCTCAGCCTGCTTCAGCCTCAGCCTCAGTCTGCCTTCAGCCTCGGCCTCAGCCTCAGCCTGCCTCAGCCAGCCTCAGCCTCAGCCTGCCTCAGCCTCAGCCTCAGCCTCAGCCTGCCAGCCTCAGCCTCAGTCTGCCTTCAGCCTCAGCCTCAGCCTCAGCCTCAGCCTGCCAGCCTCCTCAGCCTCAGCCTGCCTCAGCCTCAGCCTGCCTCAGCCTCAGCCTCAGCCTGCTTCAGCCTCAGCCTCAGTCTGCCTTCAGCCTCGGCCTCAGCCTCAGCCTGCCTCAGCCTCAGCCTGCATCAGCCTCAGCCTCAGCCTCAGCCTGCCTCAGCAGCCTCAGCCTCAGCCTGCAGCCTCAGCCTGCAGCCTCAGCCTCAGCCCTCAGCCTCGGCCTCAGCCTCAGCCTGCCTCAGCCTCAGCCTGCATCAGCCTCAGCCTCAGCCTCAGCCTGCCTCAGCATCAGCCTGCCTCAGCCTCAGCCTCAGCCTTCCTCAGCCTCAGCCTCAGCCTGCTTCAGCCTCAGCCTCAGTCTGCCTTCAGCCTCGGCCTCAGCCTCAGCCTGCCTCAGCCTCAGCCTGCATCAGCCTCAGCCTCAGCCTCAGCCTGCCTCAGCATCAGCCTGCCTCAGCCTCAGCCTCAGCCTGCCTCAGCCTCAGCCTCAGCCTGCTTCAGCCTCAGCCTCAGTCTGCCTTCAGCCTCGGCCTCAGCCTCAGCCTGCCTCAGCCTCAGCCTGCATCAGCCTCAGCCTCAGCCTCAGCCTGCCTCAGCCTCAGCCTGCCTCAGCCTCAGCCTCAGCCTGCAGCCTCAGCCTCAGCCTTCAGCCTCGGCCTCAGCCTCAGCCTCAGCCTGCATCAGCCTCAGCCTCAGCCTCAGCCTGCCAGCCTCAGCCTCAGTCTGCCTTCAGCCTCGGCCTCAGCCTCAGCCTGCCTCAGCCTCAGCCTGCATCAGCCTGCCTCAGCCTCAGCCTGCCTCAGCATCAGCCTGCCTCAGCCTCAGCCTCAGCCTGCCTCTGACTCTCAGCCTCAGCCTGCCTCAGCCTCAGCCTCAGTCTGCCTTCAGCCTCGGCCTCAGCCTGCCTCAGCCTCAGCCTCCCTCAGCCTCAGCCTCAGCCTGCCTCAGCATTCAAAGTGTGGCCCGGGAATTGAGTTCTGGGAACTCGAAGAACACGAAGCGGCCTACAGTTGGCTCCTGGCATTCAAAACCATGCCCAGGAATGGAGTTCTGGGAACTCGAAGTCCGCGAAGTGGCCTACAGTTGGCTCCGGGCATTCAAAATGTGGCCCGGGAATGGAGTTCTGGGAACTCGAAGAGCACGAAGTGGCCTACAGTTGGCTCCGGGCATTCAAAATCATGCCCAGGAGTGGAGTTCTGGGAACTCGAAGACCACGAAGTGGCCTACATGTAGGCCACTTCGCGGGCATTCAGAATGTGGCCCGGGCATTCAGAATGTGGCCCGGGAATGGAGTTCTGGGAACTCGAAGGCCAGTAACTGTTTGCTTAAAACGACTTCCGCGGATTCTCCCCGGATCCTGCCCGGACCCCCCTGGGGAGTCATGATGCTTTCTTTTGAGACCATTAGAAACCTAACAGTCTTCGCTGTTAGGTAAAAATATGGGAAGTGGGGGGAAGACAAAAACCTAGAAAATATTGGAACATATATGGGAATCTGTTTATTTGTGTGTATTTATTTGTGTGTCCTGGGGCCCCTTCACAGTAATCACGTCGGGAGGTCTTCCGCTGGTTCCGGCCACTGGGGGTTTGTATTGGTCCATGGGACCGTCAAACACCGCTCGGGATGGAAACATTGGTCCCGGACTGGGTCGAGCCCTCTGGGGGTCGACGTCACGAAAAGAAGCCAGAGTGTCGGGGGTCTGGGGATGGGGGCTAATGCGAACGCGGTTCAGCCAGAGCGCAGGATCCAGCACGATCCTGCGAAGACGGACGTTGGCCGAGCCAGGTTTGGGAGACGCTCGCGGCCCTGGAGTTGGCCGTACAGGTTGGCACAGCCAGATTTGGGAAGCCCCCCGAAAATTGCACCGCAGCTTCGAACGGGTTTCGGCTGGCGTCGCCACTGGTGGTGTGCAGACCCTCGTGGCCTCGGTGAGGAAGGCGTGCGCAACATGCCAGGGCCCAGGATGACCCTGGCAAGGTATGAGCGGTGGTGTTTAGGACGCTTTTGCGTGCAGAAGATGGGGGCCGAGGGGTCCGTTCCGTCTTTCGCCCCACAGTTTCCCTCTTCCCGCCTCGTCCCTCCTCTTTCCCCTTCCCCGCTTCCTCCCCCCCCTGGCCCTTTCCCCCCTTCCCTTCCCTCTCCTCCCCTCCCACTTCCCCCCCTCGCCTCTCCCCGTCCCTCCCCCATCGCCCCGCCTCGCCACCCTTTCCGTCTTTACACCCGATCGTGGACAGAGAAGCACGGCAGCGCAACAGGAAGGGATGGGCATGGAGGAGCTCGATGCCAGAGCTGGCGCGAGCGCACCTGACTTGTCACCGCCCACTCGCCTCTCTCCCCCGTCGCCCCTCGCCATCCCCCGTGTCATGTGCCTCCTCGCCCTCGGCTCGCCCCCGAGTGCCTCCCGCGACGGGAGGAACGGACGGAGGCCCGAGGGGAGTCCCGTCGGGCCCTCCATCCGTTCCTCCCCACCTGCCCGCCTGCCTCCCAGCCATGGCTCCTCGCAGGTCATGGGTCGCGGGAAGGAGGGGGAGCGAGGGAGCCCGGAGGTGAAGACGGGGGCTGGGGAGGGAGAGGGGGGCGAGGCGAGGCGAGGCGAGGCGAGGCGGGGCGCGCCTGAGTCCGCCGGGGAGGCGTGGCCGGGGCCCTCAGCTGCAGATGCGGAACTTGTGGTCAGTGTTGGGTGTGTGTGGCGATAGAACGCTTGTTCCAAATTGCTCCATTGAGAGTTGTCCTGTGCTGGTGTAAGTCATCGTTCGCTTCAAACATGTTAGAGGGAGAAGGGGGAGAGAGAGAGAGATAGAGGGGGGAGAGGTGCCGAATTGTGATGATGATGGGGGAAGGGGTGATGATGAGGATGAGGATGGCGGGGATACGATGATGAGGATGACGAGGATGTGGATGAGGATGAGGACCAGTGCAACCCCCAGACTCACCAACCATGCCGCAACAAACTCTTCCACCAAGTGTCCTACAAAGGTTCACTCTCACTTAGGGAAGTGCCTCGTTGGAAGAGAGCCGTGTGAACATCCTGAAGTGTGCCCGAACACCATTCGTAAGACTTCAACGCCGCGTATCAACGTGACCGTTGCGTTGGACGATCCTGAATCGCGCCAGGATGCCATTTTTTTGGACTTCGCCATTGCTAATCAACGAAACTGCTGCACCTGATAGTCCTATGTCGTGCAAAAACACCGCTTCCCGTACGTAAGCCCTAGGAACCCTTGACACTGGTGTAGACTAAAGACGGACGCGCGCGGCGCTAAGGTCAGAACCGCATTTTTTAACGGCACAGCCTTCCACCCGCAAATATCTTGCACATTTCTTTACCAAATTGAGCTGAACCAGTGCGAAAGCCGCATTTCGCGAAGGCGCCGCCCTCCATCCGTGAAGCCATTGCGGAATCCGAAAACGAATGTTCGCGGCGCTATGGCGAGAACCACGTTTTGAACACGACCCGCCCTCCATCCGCGAAACTCTTTCAAACTTTTAAGACGAATGTGCGCGGCGCTGAAGCGAAACGCACATTTTGAAAACCAGCCGCCCTCAATTCGAGAAGCTTTTCAAGCTTTCAGTTCAAGGGTCAAACATGGTGAGAAAAGTTCCTGCGAACTGCCTGACTCTCCCTCCCGACACGCATCGGGGCACGACAGGGAGGAGCCACTCGTAGGGACACGGAACCGAGGAGGAGCAGGATGATGAGGATGAGGACGACGACGGAGATGGACGAGGAGAACGAGGAGGAGGAAGAGGAATGCGCGGGGCGGAGGAGGAGGAGGAGGAAGAGGAGGAGGAGGAGGAGGAGGAGGAAGAGGAATGCCCGGGGAGGAGGAGGAAGAGGAATGCGCGAGGAGGAGGAGGAAGAGGAGGAGGAGGAGCGGCGAAGGGTGCCCACAGAGAGGTGGACGCGGACCAGCGCACGGCGCTGATGCTCGCGGCGCAGGCGGGGGACCCGCTGGCGGTGCAGCACCTGCTGGCCGCGGGCGCGTCCGCCACGCTCCGCAGCGGGGACGGCCGCACCGCGGCCGAGCTGGCCTGCGACAGGCCTCGCGGGACGGAGGGGGCACTCTTCGCGCACGCCCGACGGATTTGCAGCTTTGCACGCGGGCAGGTCCCCTCAGTCTCAGCCCCCTCAGCCACCTACCTGAGGTCTCGGCCGCGCTTGGCCGACGCCTCGCGCGCTGCTCTGCTTGTTTTTCCCGCGTTTCCTCTGCCTAATTAGTCTTTGCGTTTGGACCTGACTCGCCGCCGGCGCGCTCGCCCGCGGCCGCTGACCCAAAAAGTACGCCCGACGCTCCCGTGCCCCACCCCGGAGGATGAGGACGAGGAGGCACCAAAACCACTAAGCTGTACCGCTCCGTTGCTCTCGCCCTTCCGGTCCGTTGGGAGGCCCTCGTCGCCACGGCCGAGTGAGCCTCGCAGTTCTGGTCAGAACGCGCCCCGCGAGAGCTCGGGGAGTAGCGGTACCGGTGCCTTTCGGTTTGCTTAAGAAGCGAAATTGAGGAGGTAGGGGAGGTGGCGATAATCGAGTCTTCGTGAGGCTTCACGCGAGGCGTTTGCACATTATTGTTTGCATCTCGTGGTTGACCTGTGCATTTGCTTGCATACGCAGCTGTTTGTGGTCAACTTGTGAAGTGATAGAAGGTAACATCCTATTCTCATAGTGGCGCAGCGCTGCGGAAGCTCTGGCGCCAGTGGCGGCAGGCTACGTCACGAGCCTCATGCGCGGCCTGAGCCCGAGGACGATTGGATCCTGACTAACAAGCTCCCGCTATGGGGACGCGGGGGCGTTCGGTGCACGGCGTGTTGCCCCTGTCGGAACCATGTCGGTTGTGGCACAACACGGACAGTATTTGTAGGAACTGAAGCGAAGGAGCGTTTAATATTGAGACATCAGACGTCGGAGGGACTTTCTGGCGTGTGGCACAATGGCGTCAGAGCAAAAGGCTGGCTGCAGCAGTTGGAGGCGGCGCTGCAGCAGGCGGCGGTGCAACAGCGGCTGCGGTAGAATCGGCGGCGGCAGCAATTGCGGCTGCCGAAAAGGCCCATGAGACCGCGGAAAAGCCGCGTGGCAAAGGTGACAAAGGTGGCAGACCAGGAGGGGCGCGGCCAATGCTGGCAATGATTTCGGATTGGACACGAGGATGTTCGGTTTCCCGGAGTTGTTCGACGGAGCTGAAGCGAAATGGGCAGATTGGAATTGGGCATCTCAAGCGTATGCGGGTCAATGCAGCAGCGTCCTGGCGGGCCTGATCTCTATCGCCGAATGCCAGGAGGATGGTGTCATTAATGATTGTTTGGGAACCGAAGTTGCAAGGGCATCTGTATCACCATACTACATGTTGGTGTTGGTGACAGGGACCAAACCGTTTAACATCGTTGTGAAAAGCGGCGTTTGGATTGGCCTCGTGGCCTGGCGAGCGTTCAGCCAGAGATGCAACAGCGTTGCGGCTACAAGATTTGCTGGGCAACTGCTGCACCTCATTAGCAGGCGGAGTCATTCGAGCGTGAGGTTAAGCGGTATGAGCAGTTCACAATGGGAATGGTCTTGAATGGCTTTGATAACGGCCCCGTGAAATACCACCTATGACTGAACTCGGCAAAATATGAGACCTGGCTACGCTCAAGAGCGAGATCGCGCAGTACCGGAGGGCGACCTCTGGAGGCAGGCGCACGCGGCCAAGCCCCGATGGACATTGGAACGCGTGGTGGTGACAGCGGTGGTGCGAAAGATCATGTTCGCCACGTCTGTAGAGGCCGCGGGCACCGCAAGCGCGACTGCAAGAAACCTGGAGGTGGAACTCACCGGCCACGACCGTTCCATCCACGAGGGGAGTCGCCCAGAGGCCCTGGAGGCGTAAAGGGCGTCAGGCAGAAGCATGGAAATGGCGATGGGGTTGGGCCAACGAAGCGCTACAACTGCGGCGGCAAGCGTCGCGACCAGGCCCCAAGGGCCGCGGCGAACAATGAGGCCATGGCCACGAGGAGCCAGAGCAGGAGAACATCGGAGGTTTGTCCATGCACGGGCTGCCCCAAACCGCTGGGAATGCAGAGGAAAGAGGGAACGACCGCATGCTCGAGTTCGGAGTTAATTCTAGTGCGGCGGCGCGTCGCCCCTGCCAGAGGGTTCCCCCCGACGGCGCCGCTGCGAATTGGGGCGTCTGCTACGCCGCAACGGAGATGAGAAGGTTGCGAGCGGCCGGGCCCGCAGCCAATGGCCCCTGCTCGTGGCGCGGTTTCGGGCAACCGAGGTCCATCGAACGATGGCGTCCCTGAGCGAGATGGTCGGCTGGAATAGATGGACCATGGAGCGACATCGACAGTCAGGACGGCCACGACGCCAGCATAATCATCGTGAAGGATTTCGGAGACGTGATCCCAATCGGTGGGCGGAGGGCGGGGCAGGTGCACGTGCAGCCCCTGCACTTGCGAGGCTGCTCGGTTCGCCCAGGGCTGGTCGATCCGTCGCCTGGAAGATCTAGAGGAGGAGGGGGCCTCTGCTTTCCGTGGAGCGAGGAGGCAAGCGCGGCGGGCCCAGGACGGGCCAGCTGCATGAGTGGACGAGGCGATCCCGGAAGAGCTTGGGCAGCAGGCGGGCTTTGCGACAGCGGGCCCACCACCGAGGATGCCCGCCTTAGCTCTCGCCCCCTCCCCTCCTCCGCACCATCGTTACAAGCCGCGTCGTCATCGTCGTCATCGTTGTTGCCGTCGCCATCGCCATCGTCGGCAGCATTGTCGCCGTCGCCGTCGTCGCCATTGCCAACGTTTGGCTGGGCTCAAGCACCTCGTCGCCGCGCTCGTCGCAGTCGCGGCCGTCGCAACCGTCAAGACCCTCACCATCATCAACAACGCATTCGGGGTGGGCTCGAGCGTGGCCTTGCATGCTCGCGCTGCCACGCCTGATTCCATCGCCTCGCCGCGCCTGCGGCCAGGTGCGATGGCGCCCGCCTCCGCCGCGTGTTGCCGCGCGCGCGCGGCGCGCGGTGATCCGCCACGTGCGGCGGAAGACTGGGTCTGCCGGCGCCGCCATTGGCGCCGTCCGCCACGGTGGATTGCGCCGGCGCGGACATCGCTCGGGCCGCGCGCGGTCGGGGCGCCGACGCTGGCGGCGGCCGATGGCCAGCCCAGCAGAGCGGCGCGCTTTGCGCCGCCAGGCATGGCCGTCGGCGTCGAGAGCCGCGGGCGCGGCGGGCGCGCGCGCGCGCGGGCCTGCGCCGGGGCGCTGCTGGGCCGCTGACGCGTCCAAGTTCGCTGTTGCGCGCTTCCGCGGAGACGCCGCGTCGGGTTCTGAGCGCGCGTCTCTGCGCGCGGCCGGCCGCGCCATGGGCTCCGACGCCGCTGCAACCATGTTTCTTCTCGGCGCGTTCTGGGGCACCGGGTCTGGCGCGGTCCGTCAGGCGCCCGTCGCGCGATTCAGATTGGCGGCGGGGGCTCTCGGCGCCTCCGGCGCGGCCGTCGCGGCGAGCGTCGCGCTGTCTTGGTGCGTCGTCTTCCGCGGCATGTTCTGGGCGCCGGTTGCGCGCGTTGCGGGGTCGCTCGTCGCGCGCGTCGCGTGGGCGGTTGCGGCGTTGTTTTTCTTGTGCATCTTCCCATCGCACAATGTTGTCGCTATGCCGTTCCCCGTCAAACCGCGCCGTGGTCGGTTCTTTCAGCTCGGGGCTGCGCGCCTTCGGCGCGGTCGCCAGGGCGCCCGCCGCGGTGCGTCGGCACATCGACGTCGTCGCAGACGACTTGCCCCGCGTCGTCGGAGGCGCGTTCGCCGCGGCGCTCAGAAGGTAGACATCCGAGGCGTTCGCCGGCCGCGCGGTGCGCCCCCATCGGCATTGTCGCGCGCGGAGCCTTCGGGGCGTCGGAGTTTTTCGCCAGCTGGGGCGTCGTGGCGGGCATGCGCATCATCGGCCTGGCCGCCCGCGGGCCCCCGCGCGCGCGCTCCCCGACGCTGACGTCGAACTTCTAGATGCGCGGCGGCAGCGCGAGCCGCGCGTTTCTGCCGCGTTGCGATGTGCCCCCCCCCCCCCCCGCGGCGAGGGGCCGCGCGGGAAAAGGAGCGCCCGCTGTCTCATCGAGCACCGAAGAGCGGGCCTACTCACAGGGGGGCAGGGGAACGCTGAGCAGCTAGAGCAGGCGCGCAGGCAACCGCGGAGAAGGGGGCGCCCCCTGCCCCGGGGTCGGGCGAAGAGAGCCATGCGCATGCACCGATCCTGACAACGCCCATCCTTGACCCAGGATCGGTGCATATACCTTCCTGGCCAAGGTAAGAGGGCGCATGCACCGATCCAGGGGCCAGGGCTGGGCCCGGCCAGAATTTGTACACGTGCATAGTTTTCTTTCCTTTAGCGTGAGCAGATGCGGGCCTGCGGCTGCCATGGGGGAGGGGGTCTTTCCTGCGTTCGTCTGCGCGCCGTTGCAGCGCCCCCCTAGCGGGCGGGCGACAGTTCGCGACGGCTTCAGTTCTGGCGCGCCGGCGCGAAGATTCGCTTTCGCCGCGCGGCCTGCCGTGGCCCGCCGCCGCGGGGCGCCGAGACTTTACCCCGCCCATGCCGCCGCCGCCTTGAAGCGCTTCCTCGCCTGAGCTGGCCGCGATCGCCTCGGCGCGGGCATCGGGCCCAGGCGCCCCGTCGTCTCCGGGCCCCGCAAGCCCGCGCGAGGGGCGGCGCGGACCCGCTGGGCCGCCAGAGTGCCTGAGCTCACTGGCCATCAAACTGCAACTCGCAGTCTGTCCCGGCCAGCGCCGCCTTCGTCGCCGCCGCTGACGTCGGCGTCTCCATTCTCATCGCCACCATCAATGTCGCCATATTACCGCCATCATCAGTAGCACCGCCACCCCCCCTTTCTCAAGGGAGGACAACCACCCGGGCCAGACAGGCGGCGTTTACTACAGGGCCCTGGGCGTTCACTCAACAGCCCCGCCCTGTTTGATTTATTCATTGGGTGCGTTTGCTAGACGGGGATTTGATCGTCGGGGTGGGTTTTTGTGCGTTCTATTTTTCTCATGGGCGCCATCGCCGCGCGCCTCATGAGCCGCGTCGTCGTCGTTTCCGCCCTCGCTGCCACCGCCGTCGTCGCCGGCAGCTTCAGCGCCATCTGCGTCGTGATAAGTGTCGCCAGCGACAGCGACGCTCATCGTCGCCACTGGCAGGGCAATCACGATCGCCGCCGTCGCACCCGAGCGCTCTCCTTGCGCCTGCAGCGCATCCGCGCCGGTCGCGCGGGCGAAGCTTCAGGAGGGGGGGGGGGGGCGCGGCGCGGGGGGTGGCCGACGGCGACGCCCCGCGCCCAGCGCCGCGCCCTGCCCAGCGCCCCGCCGAGGCGCCCCGCCCTTGCATCCCGCGGCGCGAAGACAGGCCGTCCAGCTCTTGGGCTGCGCCGCCCGCGCGTGGACGCCGCGGCCCCCCGCGGCCGCTGGCAGGCCTGTTAGGCGGCCCTCGCGAGCGCGGGGGGCAGCGGTCTTTCGCGGCCGAGAGAAGCTCGGCCCCGGCACGCCGCCGCCCGCGCGCGGCGCGCCCGGCGCCCGCGCTCGGCGGAGGCCCGCCGCCCGCGGACGCCATCGGCAGCCGACAGGGATCAACGCTGCACATTGTCTTGCACAGTTGTGTTCTCGGACCGCGTTGTTTTCGTGGTCGCCCCCCTGCCCCTCGTTCCCCTGGGCTCCTCGCCCCAGCCCGGACCTCTGGCTCCTGGTCCGAGCCCCAGTCCTCCTGCCCTGGCGCTCTGGCGCCCCCTGGCTATGGCCCCGGCCCCCCATCGCCCCGGACCCTTTATTTAATAATTGTCGTGGTTCGTGGTTCGTCGTCGCCCTCCTGGCTCTGGCCCGCTTCCCCAGGCCCCCTCGCCTCCGTCCTCTTGTCCTTGCCCTGGACGCAGCCTCACTCCTTGGCTCTGGCGCCCCCTGGCCCTGGCCTCGGCCCCCTTCGCCCCGGCTTCTTTATTTTCGTGGTTCGCGCTTCGTCGTCGCCCCCCTGCCCGTGGGCCTGCTTTTTTCCCGCCCCCTCGCCCCCGCCCCCTGGCTGCGGCCCGCCTCCCCTCGCACCCCCCCCCCCCACCCCGCCCCCTCGCCCTGGACCTTGTATCTTCGCGGTTCGAAACCGGACCTCTGGCTCCTGGTCCGAGCTTCAGCCCCCCTGCCCCGGCCCTGGGCCCAGTCCCCCTCCTTGGCTCTGGACCCCCTGGGCCCTGATCACCGCGCCCCTTCGCCCCTGGCAGTTTTCTACAGATTTCTATATCATTCGCACACATGGCCCTTTGAGGGCCCGCCTGGAAACACGCATGAGGTGCCAACGACAGTTCAAGGGAGTCCGATGCAGGAGCGGGTGGGCCAGCCTCGCGGGAGAGACGCGCGCGCGCGTCAGCAGTGCCGGCGCGCCGTCGAAACAAGGCGCCAGCCACGGCAATTCCTAGCAACGGGAGGAGCCAACCTATTGGGCGCGCGCGTCCGTCGCTGTCATGGATGATCAGGGCCGCGCCGCGCTCCGCGGCTTCGCGTCGCCTATCGCGCGAGGTTCAGGTCGCGACCGACCTGGGCTACTAGGGCTGCGCAGCACGGGCCCGCGCGCGCGATTTTGGACATGGGCGGGCGCGAGCTGATCCCCCCAGGGGGCTGCGATGCGCGGATCCGCTGGCCAGCGGGCAATCCTGCTTCAGGAGTCGCCGAGCGGGCGCTTATATCCGCGGTCACTGACGACTGCGAGCGCGCGGCGCACGCCCGGCGGAGCCCCGGCCCGCCGCGCGCAGCTGCGCGCCCGCGCCGATCGGGCGGAGGCGGAGACCCAGAACAGACACCGTCAGCAGCTGTTGCCCCCATCGGAGGCTGTGCAAGGGCCCGCCCTCGGCCCCGCCCTCGGCCCCGCCCTTGGCCCGCCCCTCGCGGGCCGCCCCGCCCCCCTTCGCTGGGAGCACATCGTGCGCGAAACCTGTTTGCCCGGAGAATGGTCTGGAGGAGAGTGGGCCATCGCGAGGTCGAAGCCTAGCGGGGCGCCGAGGCTGGTCGACTCAGCCTCGATGGGCTTGTAATCATCGATCGCTGCAAATTGCGCGATCTTGTCGTCGGGAACTCTAGTGCCCGCCTTTTGGGAGGTCTCCCGGCGGATAGACTCCGAGTGGAGGACGCGCGGGGCGGCGGCGCCGACGCCTCCGAGGCTGCCGCGCCCCCGCGACGAGCCGGCCCACGACGACGGGCGGCTCGCGACCGTCCGGGAAAGGTCCCACGAGGGCGCTTCGAGCGACGCGTACCTCGTCGACTCGGCCCGGTGGGCGCTCCTGACAGCTGACCAAGAGATCGCCATGCTGCTCGCCCCTGCGGCGGGCGCAGTGACGCGCGGGGCGATTCTGGGGACGGGGGGCCACGACCTGCCCCGTAACATCCACCAATCCCCACTACTTGACCGATTTGGAGCATCTGATACCAGCGGACGCCATTGACGTTGGCGACCAAGTAAGAGTTGATGTCGAGATGTTGGCACCCGATAGCATGCGCAAGTTGGTCCTCGACCACGCAGTGCCTGACGGCCACTGAGCGCGACTTAGCGTCGACGCCCCAAGGTCGAAGGCCGCGCTCGAACGCGACGCCGACCTAAACGCCCCTCGCGAGCAAGAGCACGCTGCGGCTGCAGCCGCGGATGCGCTCCGCGACTGCCCCCCCCCGGAAACCGCGCCGCGGAGACAGGGGCCGCGGATAGGCAAGCAAATTGAAGCGGACGCAGAAGAAGTCTCCATTCAGAAGGGGGGTTCAAGGATGCCGGCGCCGATCTCATCGCCACCTGCGCCGGCGCTTCATCGCGGCGCCCGCGTCGAGCGGTCGTCACTGAGGTTGCCCGTCGAGAGAGGTCGATCGACGTGCGGGATGCAAGAAGGCACGCCTTCCGCAAGGGAAGGCGCGAGATACGCAGGTCTCGCAGAGGCCGCGGGCGAGCGGGGGCGCGAAGCGAACTTCGTGCTCTCCCTGGCACCACGGCAGTGCATCACATAATCGAAGGCGCGAGGATTTTGACCGCGCCCTTGAAGTACGCCCACATGGAGCACCGAGGGGCCGTCCGCAAGTTCGCGCAGATGTGCTGGCCCATCAGATCACCAAGGCCACCAACGGCGCGTACCAAGCCGCCCCCGTACTCGACGACAACGAGTTCACCGCCGAGCGCCGCGTTGGCAAACTGTGTCTCCCAGCTACCAAACACGCCGACGACATCAAGGTGATTGAGCCCCCCTGGGGAAGCCGAGCTTTTCAATTGTGCGAAGGACGTCTTCGGCAAGGGCGAGTTGGACATCTTCGAAGGGGCATTCGCGTGCTGTGGAGCCCGACAGTCGCCGACAAGCGACGGCGGGTACGAACTGTATCAGACCGACCATTGACAAGCCCTCAAGTCATGCCAATCGGCGTGGCTGAGCTCGTTGGAAGAGCCAGCTCAGAGCTCGAACCCAGTGGCCTGGCTCAGCTGCTCCTCGGCGTCCTCATGGCCCTGACTTTCACCCTCACCCCTCACCGCATAGATTGACTTGCGTATCTACGTGGTCGCACTGCAGCGCCACGCAGCAGTGCCCACGTGCGGTTACATTCGCAGACGCAACACTTCGTCAGGCGGGTGCAAGCTGACTCACTGAGGCCTACTACCCTGCCGCGAGGTGCGCAATGAAGCTGGACATCCACTCTGGCGCGGCGTTCCGCAAGCAACACAAATACGGTGCCCGCGCGCAGGTCGTGTGTTGTGCGGTGCGGGATTTCTGCGCATGGGCACTACATCCTCAGCACCAGCGCCATCCCCTTCACTGGCACGATCCTCTGCCATCTGTTGGGTTGGCAGTGTGGACCGCTCAGGACGGCGCCATCAAACAGTTTCACAAGTGAGCTGCTTGCCGCGATCTCATCCACCGATGACGGTCTGGCACACCAGTGCGCTCCACAAGGTGATCGAATGCCCGCTCGGTGCGTACGCCGCGCAGTGCCAACGCGACGGGCTGCAAGCTTCGGGTGTTGAGCTTGTGCTCGGCCTGGATTGTAAAGGCCTTGCGGCCATTACCGCCGATTCAGAAGGACGACGACGACGACGAGGAGGCGGCGGAGCAGGAGGGAAAGGAGGAGGAGGAAAACGACGGGGACGACGAGGACGAAGAGGGGATGGGGATGGGTGAAGAGGAGGAGGAAGAAGAAAAACAGGAGGAGGAGGAGGAGGAGGACGACGACGACGAGGAAGTGGAGGAGGACGAGGAGGAGGAGGAGAGGGAGGAGGAATAGGAATTGGACGAAGAGGAAAAGGAGGATGATGTGTGGAAGAAGGAGAAAGATGAAGAGGAGGAGGACAAGGATGATAAACCGAGGGCGAAAAGGAGGCAAAGGAGCAGCAGGAGGAGGGAAGGAAAAGGAGGAGAAAGAAAGAAAAAGAGGAAGGAGAAACAGGAGGAGGAAAAGGAGCAAGAGGAGAAGAAGGAAGAAGAGGAGGGCCGTCTGTTTCATCGGGGGTGGGCGTCTGGGAAGTGAAACCCGAAGGGGGGAGGCCAGTGCCAGGGCCTGGGAGCCGGTGCCAGGGCCAGGGCCAGGGCGGCTGGAGCTGGGACCTGGGCCGGGACCTGGGCCAGGGCCGGGGCCGGGGCTGCGGACTGGGCTCGGGGCTCGAGACACGGGGGTTAGTGCAAACGGGGGTCAGCCAGGGCACCGGATCCTGCAGGATCCTGACCCCCTCTGGCTGACCCGGGTTCGCGAGCCGCGAGGCGGCCGCGCACATTGGCTGGCCCGGGTCTGCGAAGACCCCTGCGTTGCAGCTTTCTTTGTCCCTGCACTGCAGTTGTTTGGTTTCCTGCTGACCCAGGTCTTGATTGACCCGGGGCAGAAGATCCCCGAGGGGCAAGGACCGGTGCCGGTCGGAGGGCACTAAGTATACACCAACACCGATCCTGGCCCAGGATCACCCTGGGCCCAGGATCGGTGTATATGCCTTCTTGCGCAAGGCAGGGAGGGCGTATACACCGATCCTGGGCCCAGGGCTATCCTGGGCCAGGATCGGTGTTGGTGTATAGTTGGTGCCGTCCTAGCCGGGGCTCCTCCGTCCTCGTCCGCTCTCGTTTCTGCTCGGGGGGGGGGCGCGGGTGCGGCCCCCTGCCCCTATCGCTATCGCTATCGGCTCGGTGTCCTGTCGGACGCAGCCGTCCTTTTTTTTTTTTTTTTTTTTTTTGCCCCCTGCCCCCCTCCTCTCCGCCGCGCGGGCAGGGCCACGCAGCGGCAGATCCAGTGGCGCTGCGACGCGCAGGACGCCCGGCGGGGGAGCGGTGGTGCCAGCGCGCGGGCCTTGGAGTCTTGGGGGGCCCTTAAGCCTGCAGGGCGGGCCCTTGGAGTCTTTGGGGGCCCTTGCCCGTCCTGTACACCTTAGGCGATGCTTAAGAAAACTTAAGTTTTCGGCCAGGGTCTCGATTATTCTCAACGTTTCCATGTAGATCCCAAGATTTTGATAGAAGTTATGGGTTTTTATTCAAGTCCTGAGACTATGGGTTTCTTAACCCATGATTTCTTAAGCATTTCGCAGGGTGTAGATTCGGGGGAGCGTAAGGCCCGGGTTTGCCAGGACTCGGGTTCGCCATCGTTTTTTGACGGCCGCGCCTCGGATTTTGGCGAGGAGGCGTCTCGTGGGATGTCTGCAGCGGGAGGCCTCGTCAGAATGCAGGCTCGGTCTCGTCATTTTTGTTGACGATCTCGTCGGGGATTTCCGAGTCCCCTGTACCCAGGTCTTACGTCCCCCTGATAGATGGCAGCCTTCGACTGTAACACGGGGTGGGTGCGGCGCGGGCTACACGTGAATTCGACGTGGGTTCGACACGGGTCCGACGCGTTGGACATGGATTCGACGCGGATGCGCCTCGGACGTCTGGCGCGACGGGACAACCAAAGTCCCCTGAAGATGCAGCATAAAGGTGGGCTACGTCCCTGTCTCTGCGCATTTCAGATTTGGTTTCGGCTTCAGCTGTGGTTGCACCGCGAAGCGCTGTTGAGGGGATGGGGGAGTAGGCCCGTAACCTCACGATTCGCGCCGGCGCCGTCTGGGAGTGCTGCGGAATGAGTACTTCCCAGAGTGCGCCGGCGCGAGTCGTGACGTTAGTCACCTCGAGGGGGAGGGGTTGCGGGGCCGGCACCTGGCGCTGTCGCGATTAGCGAGTTGCCCCAGCAAAGCACCCTCATGGCAGGAGCAGGAGGTCGAACGTGCATTCCTACAAGGGTTCCTATGGATCGGGGGTGGACAGAACCCCCAACAGTGACACGTCGATTAGTGAATTGTCCGTTTTTGGTTCTCGAGAGGGCGCCGTGGCCGTTATTTTCAAGGCTCGCGCCCGCCAGGTTTGGCCTCGGGTCGTTTTCCCTAAACCACGTTGTACTGAAGGGGGGTCTGTCCATCCCCGAATGGAACGCACGAAAGACGCAGCCGGGGCAGGGGAGAGAGCATTGGCATGTGGACCTCAGCTTTTTTGTTTCAGGGGTCGAGGCCGTCCAGGCCGCAGATGTAGCCAGCACTGGGCCCGAGAGCACAGAGCCTTCATAGGCTGGGCTGGACCCAAACGGTGTGTTTGGCGATTCCGTGGGCCGTTTTTGTTTTGCTTCGACTTCGTTTTGAGGTATAAAGGCGGATTCGAAACAAAAAAGCGATGGGAAACGAAAACATAAGGAAAACGAAGAGCACCGTTTGGGTCCAGCCCTGCTGAAAGACAAAGGCCAGGAAGCCCGAGCCGAAACCGCTGCCGGGCCGTGCCGGACCAGGCGGTCCAGGGCTCCGCGTCCCCCTCGTGAGATGTTTCTCGGGTGTTGCTAAAAGTACCCCTGGCCCAAGGTACACCCAGGATTCTCGGGGTGGCCAAGACGGCCTCCAGGGCACCCCTCACGAGGCCCAGAGGGCCCCAGGGGCTCCAAAATGGAGCGAAAAGCTGGGGGCACCTTGGGCCAGGGGTACTTCTAGGAACACCTGAGTTTCTGCTGTCCCGTTTCGCCAGTGGCAGAGCCCTTGCTTGGAGAAACGCTGTTCAAGAGGGAACAGAAAAAGCACACAGACACAATTCATCGTCCACTCCCCGTAAAATATGGGTAAGTATGGGAAGTGGGGGGGGGGAGACAAAAATCCCAGAACATATCGGAACATATGGGGAATCTGGTTATTTGTACCTATTTATTTGTGTGTCCCAGGGCCCCATCAGCTATCATGGAAAAGGGAGCTCGAACGAGTGGGGGGGTGCAGCTCAGGGGGGGCACGCACCGACCCGCCAACGCGTCCATTCGTCGCGAGTGTGGGCCGTCTTAGAGACACGCCATCGTGGCAGAGGGAGCTCGAACGAGTGGGGCGGTGCAGCTCGGGGGGGGGCGCGTGCACCGACCCGCCAGCACGTCCATTCGTCGCGAGCGTGGGCCCGAGACCCTGCCCCCTGCCCAGGAGCACGCGGCTGCGGCTGCGCACTCGGCGGCCTATCGCCGATCTGTCGGCGATGCATCGCCAGTGCAAGCTCCATGCTTCCCCCCCTGAGCTGCTCCCCCAATCGTTGCCCCTCAGTTCTCGCCATGAATAGGGGGAGGGCAGAACAAAGCCTGTTCTCTCATGTCCTGAGAGAACAGGAGGGGGCTCAGGAGAACAGTTACCGCCTCGCCCCCGATCCAAAATCCCTCTGTAGGGCCTGACCGAGGCCTGAGACTTCCTCGCAGTTTGGCACCACAGGCGGGTCCTTCGGAGCAGTCCTGCCGCTGCTTGCGGCTGTCGGAGCGGCCGTGTCGCTTGAGACTCCCTCGCGACTTGGCAGTGCTTGGGGGTCCTGCAGAGCCAGGCTGCTGCTACTCGCGGATGTCGGCACGGCCTTGTCGCTCGAGACTTCAGTCCAATTCAGCACCACAGGCGGGTCCCTCAGAGCATTGTTGCTGCTATTCGCAGATGTCGGGATGGCCGTTTCGCCTGAGACTTTCTTGCAATTCGGAGGAGAAGGAGGAGGAGGAGGAGGAGGAGGAGGAGGGGGGGCAGGAGGAGGAGGAGGAGGAGGAGGAGGAGGAGGAGGAGGAGGGGGTCCTTCAGAGCAGTCTTGCCGCTACCTGCAGAGGCCCCAGGAGGCAGGACGCTCCCGAGACATCTGTTCGAGGCTCTCGGCCCTCCCGCCCCAGGGAGGCCCCAGGATGCATCTCCTGGATTGGATATGTGCTCGGGGAGCGCTATTCTTACCAGCCTCATCCCTATCCCTAAGATTGACACGCCAAAAGGCGATGACAATCTTAAGGATTCGCCCTCAAAAAATAAGGGAATCCATAAGATTGGCATCGTGATGAGGAGGTGCCCAGCATAGGGATAGGAATATGTTCCAGGCTGGTAATATTCGGCCCCTGCTCCCAGAGGGGCCCCAGGAGATGCCCTTCTGCATTGGGATCTGTGTTCGGGGAGCGCTTTTCGGCCCCTCCGCCCCCAGGAGACCCTTGTAGGCCTCAGGGAACGCTTTGCTGCATTGGGATAATGATGTGTTCGGGGAGCGCTTTGCGCCCCCCCCCCCGCTCCCAGCAGGAGGCCCCAGGAAGCCACAAGAGACACGTTTCTGTACTCAGATATCTGCTCGGGGAGTGGTTTCCGGCCTCCCGCAGGCTTCGCCCTCATAGACCTCGCCCCAGTAGGCTTCACAGCTTGTCTCCTGGGGATCGAGTCTTCTGTGCTTTGTGCATGTTCCCATAATTCGCCCCTCTTCTGGGGATCGAATCGTTTTTGTGTGTTATGTATGTATGATCCTAAATATTGCCCCTCGACGCGCTGGAATTCTGTGTGTGTTACTGTTTTTACATGCTTCCTTCGATTGGGGCTCGAATCCTTAGCGCTTCACGTATGGTTCTTCAGATTTCCCCTCCCCTGGGATTCGAATGTTTCGTGTTTTGAATCCTCACCGCTCCCCATGGTCGCACTGATTTTGTTATGCGCCGTGCGAGCTGAAAGTGGGAGTGTGCCTCGGGAGTCGCGGCGGCCTGACCGCCTTGGGCTGGAGATCCAGGTGTGGGTGTATCGGCCTTTTGTTCGCTTATTTCCCCTAAGAGGGGGTGGTATCATGATGGATGAGTGTGGCATGATGAAGCATGGTGCATGAAGGTAAGTGGCTGTTGTTGTCGTCATCGTCGTCCTCGCCCGCGACCTCCCCGCGACCCACGCCGCGACTTATCCGGCGACCAACCTTGCGACACACCCAGAGTGTTTTGTCGAAAATTGCTGCGCCTGCGGCGGGCTCGTTATAGAATCCGCTCCAAAAATTCCGAGCATTGCAGGCTGCCGACGACCCGACCGCCCCCCCTTACTCCTGCCCGCAACTGCGGGGTACTGCGTGCTTCTGTAGCCGTCGCCCCGCAATTCTTTCCTGAATCGCCTACCGTCATTAAGCGATGCTCGTTTTGGGGACCTTCCTGGGGCCCACCTGACGGATCTGTTCGACCCCAGTTCGACTCAAGTTCGACTCAGGTTCGACTCAAGTTCGGCTCAGGTTCGGCTCAGGTTGGACTCAGGTTCGACTCAGGTTCGACTCAGGGTCGACCCAAATCGACTGACGTTCGACGCAGCTTCGACGCACGAGTGGAGCGAGTGGCTCCAGGAAGGTCCCCAGAACGAGCATCCAAATTAAACGATGCTCGGATCTGGGTCAGGGAGGCGCGGGCGCCCGCTGCCGCAGGAGATCGGCAGCCGGCTGGCGAAGTCCCCCAGCCTGCCGGCGCTGTCCGAGGCGGAGGCGGCCGCCGAGCGCTCCAGGCGGTTCCGGCTTCGCGTGGAGTGCTTGCCGAGGCACCGCCTCCTGACCCTCCTCCCACGCCTCCTCCTCCTCCTCCTCCTCGTCCTCCTCCTCGCCTTTTTTTCTCATCCTCCTCCTCCTTTTCTTCCTCTCCCCCCTCTTCCTCCTCCTTCGCCTCCTCCTGCTGCTGCTGCTGCTCCTGCTGCTGCTGGTCTTCCTCCTCTTCCTCCTTCTCCTCCGCCTCCCTCTCCTCTTCAAGATCGTAGCGTCAGCCTCCTTGTCCTCTTCCTCCTTCTCTCCCTCCTCCTCTCTGACGACAGGAAAGCTTCGGTCAACTGGGATCGTAGCGTGAGTCTCCTCGTCCTCCTCCGCCTCCTCGTCCTCATTTGACATTGGAAAACTTTTGATCAACTGGGATTGTGACGTGAGCCTCCGCCTCCTCCTCCTCCTCCTCTTCGTCCTCCTGCTTCTCCTCCTCCTCCTCATTACCATTTTTCCCGGAAAGGGCGTGGGCCCAGGGTTCTCTTTTAGTGTGGTTAACCTGTCCCTGGTGCCTCAACTGAGGTTGGCCGGCGGATTCTTTCCTTGATGAATGTCGAGGTCGAGGTGGGCCGGCGGATTAATATTTGAGGATGTCTCAGGTGGAACGCTTGTTTTTGAAATCCCGATCGATAAATCACAGGGTGCGGGCCACTCTTTCGTGTGTTGAGGATGTCTCGAGCGAAACGCTGGTTTTGCAGAGCCGACCGCGACGCAGAAAAGCGCCCCGCGCGCAGGAATTCCGATGATGTCTCGCGCGTGCCGCGTCCCGCGCGCATGAATTTCGAGGATTTCTCGACTAATTCGTTTGTTTTTCTAGGAGTTCCTTGAATTTTGGCAGGGTGTCTCGATCGAAACGCCTGGCACGTCCCGCGGTGCGTCCCCATGGCACGTCCCCTGGCACGTCGCTCGGCGCGTCCCTTGAGGCGTTCCGCGGCGCGTCCTCCTGGCATGTCCCCTGTCAAGTAGCTCTGGGGCAGCTACTATGTGCTCAGGCAGCTCGAGCTTAAGATCCAGATCAGTTCGGTCAGGACTTGGATGCAAAGGAGGACTCGATCCACAGCGTTATAGAGCACAATCGCGGCATGGCACATCGCAATTCAGCACGGCGCAGCACAGCACAGACTTAGGCACGGTACATCAAGATCGTTACACTCAGCATTGCAACCTGGCACGTTCCTTGGCGCGTTCCGTGGGGCGTCCCTTGGCGAGTCCCCCTGGCACGTCGCGTGGCGCGTCCCCTGGCACATCCCGTTGCACACCCATTGGCACGCTCCGTAGCGCGTCCCCTTGGCACGTCCCGCGGTGCGTCCTCATGGCACGTCCCCAGGCACGTCGCTTGGCGCGTCCCTTGAGACGTTCCGCGGCGCGTCCTCCTGGCATGCCCCCCTGTCAAGTAGCTCTGGGGCAGCTACTCTGTGTTCAGGCAGCTCGAGCTTAAGATCCAGATCAGTTTGGTCAGGACTCGGGTGCAAAGGAGGATTCGATCCACGACGCTATAGAGCACAATCGCGGCATGACACAACGCAATTCAGCCTTGTGCAGCACAGCACAGCACTCGGCAGGGTACATCAAGATCGATACACTTAGCATTGCATTTGCCCGTCACCCAATCAGGTGTCTTTGAAAACGTTGCCATGCGTTACATTTCTATATTCCTTTCCGGGTTCGTGGGTCGATCATGTTCAGCCCTTTTTGCTTACCGACGCGAAGGAGCCCAGCGGCAAGGTTACAAGGAGCGACCGACAAAGACGACGAGGGGGAGAGGCATCTTCTGTCTAATCTCGATTACTCCGCTTTGATCTGGCCTGATCCTGCGCCCAATCAGGGCTAATATGGCTTGATGGCCTTTCTGATATGGCTTCATATCGTTTAGTCGAATTTGCGAAGACCTCCCATGAGGTGCATTCTCCTAGCATGCCAAAAGATGGGGTCAACTGGCAGCAGGCACGGCAGTAGATGGTGCGGCCCCACGCCAGGGGTGCCGACTCGGACGTGCTGGAGGACAACATCCGTTTGATGCTGGAGAAGCGCGGCACGCCTCCCGAGTATTTGACAGTTGGCGTGGACCCCATCACGCAGCTCACCAGGGGGCATCCAAAGAAGAACACACTGCAAGACGTAAATGTTCGGAGGTCTGTGCGGATGTCTCGTACCTGCTCTGGGCCCATCTCCCTGGCGGCGCCTCCAGCGCCGCCCCTGGCTCGCTCCGCGCGCCAGGGAGGGGGGCCCCTGGTGCCGATCCAAGACATCCGTGCGGAGCTCCGGGAGTGGATGGTTCTGCAGCCTCCCTGATCCTCCAGGCACGTGTACCTCGACTACGCGGAGCGCTCGAAGGCGAGGGCCGCGGCGAACTTGGACGGGCGCCACGTGCTGGGCTGCACCGTTCGCGTCATCGAGGAGGGGCCCGTCTTCGTGTAGGCCGTGGCGGGCGTTGGTTGCCGCGCGTAGGTCCCTGGGCCCCTCCGCCCGAGGGCACCTGGATCGAGCAGGAGGTCGACTGCGGCACTGACGCATCCCGAGGTAATGTCCGTCGAGTGCGAGACCAAGCGTGCAATGCTTCATAGAGCTGGGAGCATCCCACAGATGTCCCGTAGACGGGGAGGAGGAGGAGGAGGAGGAGGAGGAGGAGGAGGAGGAGGAGGAGGAGGAGGAGGAGGAGGAAGGGAGGAGGAGGAGGAGAGGAGGAAGAGGAGGAGGAGGAGGGGGGAGGGGGAGGGGAGGGGGAGAGGGGGAGGGGGAGGTGCTCGACGAGGCATCAGAAGTTTGGGGCGAGTCCATTCCGTAGTCGACCTCCTGCTCGAAGGCAGGCGGAGCCTCGCCCGCAGTTTCGGGGCGCGGGCCGGTGCCCGTGGCGTGCTCCGCGGTGCGCCCCCCCCCCCCCTCCCAGGGCCCGCCGCGGGGAGGCAGGCTCCTGTCGAGGCGAGGTTCCGCTCGCCCCCCGCCACACCCCTCTCTTGATGGGCCTGTTGGCCACCACCACCACCAGGAGTTGGAGTGGGGAAGGAGGCGGAGGAGGAGGAGGAGTAGGACGAAGAGGAGGAGGAGGAGGAGGAGGAGGAGGAGGAGGTCAGAGGCCAGCAACATATGTACACGTACGCGGTTAGCTTCCCCTGGAGGGCATTTGAACGAGGACGTTCGTGCACTCAAGATCGCGGAGGGCGTACATGTACATATGTCGTTGCTCGCTCAGGAGGAGGACCCCCTCCCCCCCCTACTTGTGGTGGTGGCGGTGAAAAACCAGCCCACCACTGATCGGGAGGGGGCTAGACCGAGGAGACATTCGTTCCTGAGCGTTTCAGAACGCTCTGAGAGCGTTCCAGAACTCTCTTAGAAGGCCGCGGCGCCCGAGACAGCCTCCAGAGCCGCTGGATCTCAGAGGTTCTCGATTCATCCTCACCCGTTGTTATCCTCGTCCTGGCTTCGTCTTACTTCATGAACAGCCTGAAACATATCCCGATCCCCTATCCCTGTTATTCTAGTCCTCCCAGATGGGGTCGGAGTAGATGGGGTCGCAGGATCGCACCGCGTCGACGATGCATCGGCGATGCGAATCGAGGTGGAGCCCGATTCTCTCCACGCCGATGCATCGACGATGCATCGCCGATGTATCAGCGGTGCGGCGAGATCCTCCGACCCCATTTACTCAAACCCCATCCAGGAGGCATCGAATAATTGGCGTTTCATTTCCTCGGTGCCGATCTTAAGGGTCCTCTCAGTTTCTGAAGGCACATCCCTAAGGTTGTCATGGCCTTGCGCTCGTCGATCTCAGGGACAGGGGTAAGATCGAGGCTGGTTACTTTAAAATACAACTGCTCGGATGTTAAACTCCGGATCGGCGCTGGTGTATCCGTGACCTAAGCCTGACCAGTCCCACTTATCGGAGGCGAGCCAGGGGGGGAAGTGAAAAGGAGGAGGTCTTCTCAGCAGGTGGCGGGGCTTCTCAGAAGCCCTCGCACTTTCTGAAAGGTTTTCTGTGCCTTTGCTGAAGTCTCAGAAAACTCATCAGAAGGCCAGACGCCTTCCGAGCCTTCTGAGAGGGCCCGCCCCCTCTCAGAAGGCCCGCCTATAATCTGGCTGAGGCCGCTAAGTCCGGCCCAATCCCTCTTCATCCGGCCCAGTCCCCGGCTCCACCCGGCTTGCTCCGGTTTCATGGCCCCTTTAGTCTGGCCCAGCGGCTTTTAAACGCGGGTCGTTCGAAGTACGTAGTTATTTTAGGGGCATTTAGATATCAATTCACTTCAAGCGCCAAGAGTCGGCATGCTTTTGTTATTGGTTGTTCGGCTTCCTACTTCATCTTTCCACCTACTCCAACCCGCCCCCCCGTCCGTGAGCGGGCCCGAACCCAGTCTACGTTTTCCGCCTTCCTACTTTATGTTTCCACCTACAGTGCCGTTTTTAATGCATGCTCCGCGTGCGGAGCATGTATTACACATACAGGGATTTAGTACTAAAAACAATGATGAGTTCGTGCATGAATGTATTCATGTATTAGTCATGTATTAAGCATTCGATGTTTTTAAACATCCCATGTATATAAACAACAAAAACTGCCCTGTACTTCTTCCGACTGGCGGGTAGACGGGCCCAGAGTTTTCCCCTGCGAAGAACGCACAACGACGCAAGCATAGATCGGCGGCGAGCCTGGGGGGGGGCACAGAGGGGGCGGGCCCTCTCAGAAGGCTCGGAAGGCCTCGGGCCTTCTGAGAAGTTGGCTAAGCCTTCCCCGAAGACACAACAACTTCTGTTGCATCTTCGGGGGACCTCGCCTGTCCCAAAAATGGGTGTCTTTTGGGGGGCCCGACGCGTGCGCGATGCGGACTCGACGCGGATTTGGCGTGGATTCGGCGCGGATTCGACACGGATCCGACACGGATCCGACGCGTCCGACATGGATTCGACACGGATTCGACGCGGACAGGACCGCGACGGGACAGACAAGGTCCCCCGAGGATACGACATAAAACAATGTTTCAGAAGGCGCGAGGCGCGAGTGCTTCTGAGAGGCCCCGCCGTCTGCTGAGAAGACCTCCTCCTTTTCACTTCCCCCCCTCGCTCTCCGCCGAGCAAGCTTCCGGATCTCTGCGCGGGATGTCTTGGATGGGCGCTGGGCCCACCTGACGGCGCTTCCGGCGCCGCGCCCGTAGACGCGCTCCGCGCACCACGGAAGGGGGAGACCCAGCGCCAAGCCACGACATCCGCGCAGAGCTCCGCAAGTGTATGGTTCTTGAGAGCGTGAATCACCTACCCCGCTTTCGCCTCCCGGCAAACCCGAGTCACACCACGCGCCTCCTCGTCAGGCGGCCTGACCAGCACGGGCCGCGGTTGGGCATCGCTTCTGGCACCTCTTGGAAGCGAGGGTGGCCAAAAGCGAGGTGGGTTTGTTTCGCCCCTGGTTCTGCAGCTGCTGGTCTCATTTCGGCGGGGCGCCCAGGGGGGAGGCGAGAGGGGGGCGGGCCTCCTCGGAGGGCGGCGGGGCTTCTCGGCAGCCCTCGCGTCTTCGGATGAGAGTCCTGCGCAGGCCCCGCGGCCGGCGCCGCCGGCCTCGAAAAAACGGCGACGGCGGCGACGGCGGCGGCCTTTCGCGCCGTCGGAGGAGCCTCTTCTGCATCCGGGGCAGGCTCTGAGCACTTTTCAGAAGTCAGGAGGGGCAAAAGCACACAGACCGCCAATTTACCCAGAGAATATGGGAAAGTATGGGAAGTGGGGGGGGGAAGACAAAAACCCAGAACACATGGAGAGATATGGGGAATTCTTGTATCTGTGTGTATTTATTTGTGTGTCCGGGGGCCCCTTCAAGAAGGCCCGAGGCCCGGGGCGGGTCTTCTCGGAAGGCCCGCCCCTCCGCGCGTCCCCCACCCGGCTCGCCACCGACCACCCCAACCCCCTCCTGGTGCCCTCCCCCCGTGGGCCCCCGGGCGGGGCTCCACAGCTCTCCATCGGCCCCCCCATTTGTGCCTCCCCTCCCCGTGCCCCATCCCTCCCTGGGATCAGTGGCCCCTCAGATCTGGGCCTACCAAATGTGGTCAGAGTGGATGGGGTCGGAGGATCGCGCCGCATCGGCGATGCATCGCCGATGCGGCTCGATGTGGAGCCCGATTTGCTTCACGTCGACGTCGCCGATGCATCGCTGACGTCGACGATGCGTCGCCGGTGCATCACCGATGCATCGCCCATGTATCGGCGAGGCGGCGCGATCCTCCGACCCAATCCACTCCGACCCATCTAAGGGAGGCCTCTATTATAGTCGGGCTTGGTAGCCCCCAATCGTTCTGGCGAAGACCTACCAGGAGTTGCCTCCCAGCCCCCTCGCCCTCTCTCCCTGGGCCCAGCGGGGCTCCTCCTCCTCCTCCTCCTCCTCCTCCTCCTCCTCCTCCTCCTCCTCCTACAGTGCGCACGCTCCCGGCTGGAACGCCGTAGGCGCCAGAGCCCCGGGGCTGCGCCCGCACGCTCGCGGCGCGCTCGGCGCGGCGGCGACGCGCTCGGTGGCGGAGTCACTGGCCGCTGCCGCGCAGGGGGGGGTCCCTCCCGGGGCCCGAGAGCGACCCCGACCGCGGCCTTCCCAGCTCCTCCTCCTCCTCCTCCTCCTCCTCCTCCTCCTCCTCCTCGCCTTCTGCGTCGACCCCCGACGGGAGGGTTTCCGCCGAGTGTTTTCGGCCTCTGGGGGTCCCAGCCGGGGCCTCAGGACCGGCAGACATCGATTCGGGATGAAACACCGGTCCCAGGGAAGGGGTCGAGACCCTTTGGGGTCGACGTGATAAAGAAATTTGGCATCGGGTGTCTAGGTCCCTCGCCTCGTTCCATCCTTCCCCTCCATTTCCTCTTGCTCTCTTCCTCGTTTTCCCGCTCCTCCTCCTCCTCCTCCTCCTCCTCCTCCTCCTCTTCCTCCTCCTCCTCCTCCTCCTCCTCCTCCTCCTCCTCCTCTTACGACACCAGCGATACTATGTAGGAGCATGTTGGTTCATTCCAGCTATCAGTCTTGTGGCAATGACCCCAGTCGACCCATACAGCAGAGGGAGGTCACGCTCGAGGACTCTTCCCAGAGAGAAGGGCAAGGGCAAGGGCAAGAGAAACATGTCGTCCACTGGGCCAGGGCCTGGTCCGACACCACCGCCGCCACCACCTCCGACAGGACCGCGGATATTCTCGATGCCTGACTCCTTCGCGAGAACGGCACAGAGTATCCGGACGCAATTGAGCGAACATGGACTCGTTAAGGAGTCGTTGCGGGAGTATTTGCTCTTGAATGGACCGCCACCGCCGCTTCTGAACACGGGGGAAGCTACATGGGAAGACATCCAGGCTCGGCGAGAAGATGGCCAACATCACAAAGATAAGGATGGACCCGATGACGGGGCTGACCAGGCTGCTGGCGCAAGTGGTGCAGATGCAAGGAAAAAAGCTAAGGAGCGCAGTCATACAGATGAACGCGCAAAGCTCGACACGCAGGATGGGCGGCTACACCAGCTGCGAGATCGCTGACAACCAGGAGTTGCGCTTCTCGATGGTGGAGTCGAGCAGAGCCTAGATCGAGTGGACAGAGGAGATGGAGAGGCTTTTGCTGGGGGTGGCAGGCTCCGCGATCCCGTCAAACGAGCTGGCGAGGGGCCCTTGGAGAATTTCCCCGCTGCAGGAGGCGAACTAGAACGAGGCAGAGAGCGGGCCGTCCCTGTCCGACCTATAGCTGGGAAGCAAAACAGAAGACAAAAAACACCAGCCCAGAGCCCACCAGAGAGCCCAATAAAGACCTCGGCCTCCTACAAGGCACCGAGAGGTACAACGAAGGCCCGACAGTCCCACCCCAGAGTGCACAGGACATTCTGATGGAAAGTATCACAAGAAGAAACACTTATTGCGCCAGGCCGTGGCTCTACGGGTTTAAGGAGTTCGGTGCGATAGGGGCAATGTACACACTGGCCAACAGGGGGGGCGCGCGGCATTTCAGGGCTCAAAGAAGGGGCTGCGCCAGCGAGCGTGGGGCACGTTGGCCACGTCAGACGCTACAGCGACAAGCTACAACGACAGGGTCGGCGAGACGCAGTATGTCCTGTGGAGCGCAGAGCTGAATATCAAAAGGACAGGCGCGGCGCTCGCGTGCGCTGCGATAGAAACTGGCAGGGGCCCGATGAAGTCAATGGACCACGAGCGCGATATCATGTCCAGCTCGAGCAGGCGCAAGGCCCCCAGGGGGGGAAGAATGACTGGGAGAAGCCCGCTGAGGGGGTGGGCGCGGCGCACCCAGCGGCTCAGACGAACAGCTCGACGTCGAGGCTTGTCGGGGCGGGCAGGGCTTGTCGACGTCGAGGCAAGTCGGGGCGGGCGCAGGGTCGCCGAGCAACAGAGCGCACGAGGGCACGCAAGCGGGAGAGCCACCGTCCAACGAGGAAAGCTACGATGGCGAGAAGCAGTCGTCGCAGCAGATGCCCCGGCGGGGCCCGGGGAGCGAGAGGAGACGCGGACCCCGTGCGGATGGAGGGCGACAAGGCCTGAGCTGTGGATCGAGTTCGAGAACATGAACAAACTGACGATGACCATCAGCCTCAGGAGGCGAAGGCGGGGCGCGCGGAGAAGGCAACGTTCCCGACGGAGAAGGAGGCGGGAGTGACCACTCCGGAGCTGCAGAGCAATATCGAAGAGCACAAAAAAAAACAAGCTCCAGACTGCGGCCCCCCCCCCTCAAGTCGGCGACGGCGGCGCAGGGGGCCGAGGGGCCCGCGCGGGCCACGGGGGCTCCCACTGCGAGCCTAAAGAGACACAGGACCACGCCTTTCACCTGTCGTTGAAGGTGGGCCCTACAGCCCGAGGAAAAAATGATGGCCAACTTACTGCGTCGCAGCTCCGACCCCAGCGACGATGTTTCTCAATGTTCTGGAAAGGGCCACTTGCTCCGACTTGGGCGCAGGTGAGAGTGCGAAGCGGTTGCGGGCATCTGCAATGCGAGCATGAAGGGCCTGAACTCACCACGTTTTCCAGGCGACGGAGCGAAGGGCAGGGCCTTGGTCGCAGTTCTATTGTCCATGGGGAGTGGGGCTCCCTGAACAGCTCGTGCTGAGGTCTCTGGGTCCTCGTTTTGGTGGCCGCCGCCGTCCTCTCTGCTCGTGGGCATGGGGGGCTGCTGCCTCTGCTGGCCGCTCGCGCGGTGCCTCTCCTCCCCACCGTCGTCGCCGCGCCTGGGTCGGGTCTGCGCCCCTGGGTTCCCTTTCGCGTTGCGTCCGCGGGGCGCGTCGCGAGTGGCGCGCGCTTTCTCGCCCCCTACCCCGGTTCAGAAGCGTCTCAGGAGGAGCAGGCGCCCAGCTTGCGCGGGCTGCGCGCGCGCGCCGAGGCGCCGCCCTCCCCGCCCTGTCTGGCCCCCTCCTCTTGCCTCGTTTTTGTCCCGGAAAGAGCCTGATCCAAGGGTTCTCTTCTCGTTGGTTTTCCCCCCTGCGTCGACGGCCGCAGGGTCGGCGAAATTATTTGCGACGAGTAACGAGGTCGCGCAGGGCCGGCGTTTTTTCCCGGAAAGGGCGTGGGCCCAGGGTTCTCTTTTAGTAGGTAAACCTGTCCCCCGGTGCCAACTTGAGGGAGGCCGGCGAATTTTTTCCCTGATAAATAACGAGGTCGAAGGAGGCCGGCGAATTAAAATTTGAGGATGTCTCGAGCGAAACGCTTGTTTTTGAAATCCCGATCGATAAATCACAGGGTGCGGGCCACTTTTTCGTGTGTTGAGGATGTCTCGAGCGAAACGCTTGCTCCGCAGAGTTTGCCGAGGATGTCTCGAGCGAAACGCTTGTTTTGCAGAGCCGACCGCGACGCGGAAAAGCGCCCCGCGCGAAGGAATTTCGATGATGTCTCGACTAATTCCTTTGTTTTTGTACGATTTCCTGGAATTTTGGCAGGATGTCTCGAGCGAAATGCACGACCCCACCCTAGCACGACCATACCCCAGCACGACCACACCCCAGCACGACCAGACCCCAGCACGACCCCACCCCAGCACGACCCCACCCCAGCACGACCATACCCCAGCACGACCACACCCCAGCACGACCCGACCCCAGCACGACCCTACCCCAGCAAGACCACACCCCAGCACGACCACACCCCAGCACGACCTCACCACAGCACGACCACACCCCAGCACGACCACGCCCCAGCACGACCACGCCCCAGCACGACCACGCCCCAGCACGACCACCCCCCAGCACGACCACCCCCCCAGCACGACCACCCCCCAGCACGACCACCCCCCAGCACGACCACACCCCAGCACGACCACAGCACGACCACACCCCAGCACGACCCCACCCCAGCACGACGATAAATCACAGGGTGCGGACCACCCCAGCACGACCACACCCCAGCACGACCCCACCCCAGCACGACCCACCCCAGCACGACCACGCCCCAGCACGACCACACCCCAGCACGACCACACCCCAGCACGACCACACCCCAGCACGACGCACGACCACACCCACGACCACACCCCAGCACGACCCCACCCCAGCACGACCCACCCCAGCACGACCACCCCAGCACGACCACACCCCAGCACGACCCGACCCCAGCACGACCCTACCCCAGCAAGACCACACCCCAGCACGACCACACCCCAGCACGACCTCACCACAGCACGACCACACCCCAGCACGACCACGCCCCAGCACGACCACGCCCCAGCACGACCACGCCCCAGCAGCACGACCACCCCCCTAGCACGACCACCCCCCAGCACGACCACCCCCCAGCACGACCACACCCCAGCACGACCACACCCCAACACGACCATACTCCAGCACGACCACACCCCAGCACGACCACACCCAGTCGCACCCCCGTGGAATGTTTCGTGGGGTGTCTGGTTGAGTGGTTGCCTGTTCGTGGGGTGTCTCGTGGAATGTTTCACGGGGTGTCTCGTGGAATGTTTCGTGAGGTGTCTCGTGGGTTGTTTCGTGAGGTGTCTCCTGGGATGTTTCGCGGGGTGTCTCGTGGGATGTTTCGTGAGGTGTCGCCCAGTTGGATATCGTGAAAACGTGACCATGCTGCACATGTCTATATCCCTTTCCGGGTTCGTGGGTCCATCATGTTTTTTGTTGAGGAGATGTCCCGCACGAAACGCTGGCTTCTGGATTTTCCGATCGAGCAAGCATGAATCCGCACGTTTTTACGCGTGTTCCCATAGATTTGCCTTCTCCAGGGGCGCGAATCCGCGTGTTTTGACGCATGTTCCCAAAGATTGGCCTTCTCCAGGAGGCCCCCGAGTGCCCAGGTCACCCAGGAGGGCGTCTAACACGGTTGGCCCGAGCTGGAACCGCGCGTTTTCACGCGTCGCGCGGCGGGGCGTCGAACGCGATTGCCCCGCCGGGGGGGCGTCGAACACGATTGCCCCGAGCAGGGGCCACTGGTTTTAACGCGCCCAGGCCACTCAGGAGCAGATCCAACATGGTTGCCCCGAGCTGGCACCGCGTGTAATTACATGTCCAGGCTTCCCCTACGGTCATTTAACATGGCCTTCCCGAGCAAGGGCCGCGCGCCGGACAGTGCCCAGGCCGCCCGGGGGCGCATCCAACATGGTGGCCCAGAGCTGGCTGGCACCGCGCGCTTGCGCGCGTCCAGACCACCCAAGGGGGGTGTCCAACGTGGTTGTCCCAGGCTGGAGCCGCGTGCTTTAACGCGCCCGAGCTGAATCTACGCGTTTTTACGCGCCCAGGGCACCCGGCGGGGCATGGAACATGATTGCCCCGATTTGGAGCCATGTGTTTCTACGCGCCCAGGTCGCCCAGGGGGGCATATACGCGGCGCCGGGCCCAACGCCGAATTATCCGGAAACGCGCGGGGGGCCGAAGAGCGCGACCCGAACACGTATCCCAATGCAGGAAAATGATGCTTTCTTGCTCTGGACAGGGGGCGCTTCGGGGTTTGTCGATGGGGAGGCGCTGCGAGGATGCCTCGAGCGGGAACGCGAATTCAGAGCATCTAAGAAACGCAGGGGGCATCTAACACGGTTGTCCCGGGAACCACATGCCTTAACGTGCCCAGACCTCCCAGAGGGATATCTAACACGGCTCTCCCGAGCTGGAACCGCGTGCGCTATTGTGTCCAGGCCAGCCGGGGGGGCATTTGGCATGGTTGCCCCGAGCTGGGGCCACGTGTTTTCACGTTTCCAGGCCACCCAGGGGGGATATCTAACATGGTTGCCCCGAGCTTGAACCTTGTGTTTTCACGTGTCCAGACCACCCAGGGGAGTGTCACGTGTCTAACATGATTGCCCCGAGCAAGGACCACGTGTTTTAACGTGTCCAGGCTACTCAGGTGCGCATGCAGCATGGTTGCCCCGAGTTTGCACCGCGTGTTTTTGCGCGCCCAGGCCACCCGATGGGGATATCTCACATGGCTGCCCCGAGCAAGGGCCACGTGGCTTTGCGTGTCCAGGCCACCCAGGGGTGCATATAACATAGTTCCTCAGAGCTGGCCCCGCGCGCTTTCACGCGTCTAGGCCTCCCGAGGAGGGGGGGGGTGCATCCAGTATGATTGCCCCGAGTTCGAGCCACGTGGTTTAGCGTGTCCAGGCTGCCTAGGGGGGTAGTTACGTGGCGGGACCAGGTGCTTAAACGTGCTCAGGCAATCTATGGGGGGCACCCAACATGGGCCTCCTGGGGCTTGGGCCTGGAACGGACATCCAACATTGAGGTGTCTTGAGGATGCCTCGGGCGAACCACTGGTTAGCGCGTCTCCAGTTCGCCCTGGCGGCTGTCCAGCATGGGGGTGCGCTAAGGCTGCGTTGGGCGAAACGCTTGATTGCGCGCGTCCACTTCACCCAAGCGGACGTCTAGCATGAGGGTTTGGGCAGGGTGTCTCGAGCGAAACGCTTGTCCCCAGCACGTTCTGTAGCGCGTCCCGCGGTGCGTCCCCGCGGCGCACCCCCTGGCGCGTCGCCTGACGCGTTCCTCGGGAAGTTCTGCGGCGCCTCTTCCTGGCACGTTCCACTGTCAATTAGCTCTGGGGCAGCTGCTACGCGCTCAGGCAGCTCGAGCTTAACATCCAGATCATTTCGGTCAGGGCTTGGATGCAAGGGAGGATTTGATTCACAACGCTATGAGGCACAATCGCGGCATGGCACATCTCAGTTCAGCACGGCGAAACACGGCACAGCCTTCGGCAGGGTAGAGCAAGATCGACGCACTCAACATTGCCCTTTGGCACGTTTCTTGGCACGTTCCGTGGCGCGTCCCGTGGCGAGTTCCCCTGGCACGTCGCGCCGCGCGACCCTTGGCACATCCTTCGGCATTTCCGTTGGCACGCTCCGTAGCGCGTCCCCTTGGCACGTCCCGCAGTGCGTCCCCGTGGCACGTCCCCTGGCACGTCGCCTGGCGCGCCCCTTGAGAAGTTCCTCGGCGCGTCCTCCTGGCATGTTCCCCTGTCAATTCAATTTGCTCTGGGGGAGCTACTGTGTGCTCAGGCAGCTCGAGCTTAAGATCCAGATCAGTTCGGTCAGGACTCGGAAGCAAAAGAGGATTCGACCCACAACAATCTGGAACACGCTCGCGGCATGGCGCCTCGCAGTTCAGCACGGCGCAGCACAGCACAGCCCTCGGCACTGTACACAACGACCAATACAGTCAGCATGCAGGATCCCGTCGCCCAATCCGGCGTCTTTTGGAACGCTGCCACGCCTCACGTTTCTCTCTCTTCCTTTCCGGGCTCGTGGGTCGATCCTGTTCTCCACGCGCGGGGGCCACGCAGCCCCCCCCCCCGCCCCCTGTCGAGGGATCTGCTGCGCCCCAACAAGGGGCCAGCATCCCCCTCCCTTGTCTGGGGAGGCATCCACCTCAGAAGCCCTCTTGCGGCGGGGCCTGCCCGCCCCGCGTCATCCTGGTGGGCCAGGCGGCGCCCCAGGCGGTCTTGGGGAAAGCTGCCCCGGCCCAGCTTCCACATCTCTCGCCGGGGCCCTGTGCTACTCTGAGGTGTGAGACTGAATGCCCCCTTATGCGCCGTTGCCTTTGCCTTTGCCTTTGCCTCCTCCTCCTCCTCCTCCTCCTCCTCCTCCTCCTCCTCCTCCTTCTCCTCCAATTCCTCGTCTTCCTCCTATCTCACTCCTATATCACTCCACTTCTCGCCTCCTCCGTCTCCTCCTGCGTGTTCTCCTCCTCCTGTTTCTGTTATCCTCCCTCGCCTCCTCCTCTTCCTCCGTTCCCTCTCTTCCTCTTTTCTCCTCCTCAGTCTCCTCGTCGCTTTTGTCCCCGAGCGGCTGCGGCGGCGGCCCAGGCCTGGCCGCCCCTTGAGCACGGGCGACTGTGGGGGCACTCTTCCGCCGCGGCGCTCCCCGTTTCTGTCTCGTCGTCGTCGTCGTCGTCGTCTCGTCGTCGTCGTCCTCCTCCTCCAGCTCCTCCTCCGCCCTCCTGCTCCTGCTCCTGCTCCTGCTGTGATTCCTCCTCCTCCTCGTCCTCCTCTTCCACATCCGTCTTCTCCTCCTTTTCCTCTCCTTTCTCCTTTCCCCTCTTTTCCTCCTCCTACCCCTCCTTCTCATCATCAGCATCATCATCACCATTAGCATCGCCATCATCTTCATCATCTTCTTCTTCATCATATTCATCATCATCATCATCATCATCATCATCATCATCATCATCATCATCATCATCATCATCATCATCATCATCATCATCGTCATCGTCATCGTCATCGTCATCATCATCATCATCATCATCATCATCATCATCATCATCATCATCATCATCATCATCATCATCAACAACATCATCAGTTGTTTCCTCTTCCTCATGCTATTCCTCCTCCTCCTGGTCCACCTCCTTCCCCTCCCCCCAGCAATCCCACGTCCTCGTCCGAGCAGGAGGGGGGGAGAGGGGTCTCGGGGCAGACACGCGGAGCGACGGAGGGGCGGGGGAGGGGCAGTGCGGGCGAACGCGGGAGGAGGAGGAGGAAGACGAGGAGGACAAGGAGGAAGACACGGAGGAGGAGGAGGAGGAGGAAGACGAGGAGGAAGACGAGGAGGAAGACGAGGAGGCGGAAGGGGCGGAGGGAAGGGGAGCCGGGCGGAAGGAGCCTGAGGAGAACAGGCGGGGGGAGGGGGAATATGGGGAGGGGGGGAGCAAGGGGGCGATAAGGAACAGGAGGAGGGGGAGCAGCAGTGGAGGAGGAGGAGGAGAAGGAGGGGAGGAGGAGAGATGTATGGAGGGATAGGGAGGGTAGGGGAAGGACAATAAGGAGGAGGAGGGAGGAGGAGGAGGAGGGGAGGAGGAGGAGGAGGAGGGGGGAGGATGGAGGAGAGAAGGAGGAAGGAGGAACAGGAGGAGGAGGAGGAGGAGCAGGAGGAAGAGGGAGGCCCGGGAGCGGGAGGAAGAGGAGGAGGATGAAAAGGAAAAGGAGGAGGAGGAGGAGGAGGAAGAGGAAGTGTAACAAGAGGGAGGTTTAGGAAGGTAAAGGAAGGGAAGGAGACGAGGAGGATGAACAGGAGATTGAAGGGACGAGGGAAAAGCAAGGGAACGAGGGAAAGGGAAGGGAAGGGGATGAGCGTGGACCAGGAGGCATGGTGAAGGCAGGCGGACATGGGAAGGGGAGGAGGAGGAGGAGGAGGAGGAGGAGGAGGAGGAGGAGGAGGAGGAGGAGGAGGACGACACAGGATGGAGCAGGGTGAACGGGGAAGGCCGGCGGCGGCGGTGATGGGCGCGGTCGAGCACGGGCCCTCGGGGCGCTCCTCGCCGTGGCGCTGCCCGCCGGAGGGCAGCACCCCGAGCGCCGCTCGGCGGGGTCAGGGCCGCCTCTTCGGAGGAAAGAGAAGCGACATCACCACCGGGTGCGGGCACAGCTTGTGTCCATATCCGCTGCAGCTTGGGGTTTCTGGCAGCCTTCCCCAGGAAGCCGAGAAGCACGGGATACGGATGAAAATCAGGCCCCTACTAGAGGCTCGACTGTCGTCCATGTCCAGTGCGCCTCGGCCTTGCGGCGCCGCTTCCACGAAAGTCCAAGACGCCCTGGATATGGATATAACTATTGCCCGCACCAGGGATGCCACCTCCAACGATGCGGTGCACGATGCCTCCTGAAGCTGGGGGCAGGGGGTGCCTCGAGCGGGGAGAGGCGGGAGGGGGGGGGGGGGGGCGCACCACCAGGAGGCTCCTCGCGCTGGTGGTGGTGGTGGTGCTGCTCCTTGATCCGAAGCGCCCTCCTTCCCCCCGCCTCCCCCCTTGGCGGTGTGCACAGGGGGGTTAGGGGGGGAAAGGCGGAGCCCCACGCGGGGGGGGCGGACCCAGGTGGGCGGCCGGGGCATCCGAGCGGACGAGCGGTGCGTCGACGGCACGGTCTGTCGGCGAAGCGGCTCTGCCCCCGCCCCCCCCCCGTCTCCCCGAGTTCCCCCCCAAAGGATGTCCTCTTTCTCGACGTCGTCCACGTCCTCCTCTTCCTCCTCTTCCTCCTCCTCCTCCTCCTCCTCCTCGTCCTCCTCCCCATCCTCCTGATCCTCCTCCTCCTCCTCCTCCTCGGCCTCCTCCCCCCCTCTCCCCGTCGGGGGCGGCGTGAAGGGGGGGGGGGGGGACAGGCTCCCGGGGGGGACGCAGCGAGCCCCATCGCCCAGCCGTCGTCGCCGATGGGCGCCCCGCCCGATGGCCCCCCCCCCCCCCCGCGCAGGAACGCGCGGCGTCGCTGTCGGAGGCCCAGCGCCGATCTATCAGCGGTGCCTCCCCGACTCTGGCGCGGGTCGGCGGATCTCGGCGTGCGGGGGGGGGGGGGGGGCGGGCCCGCGCGGGCGGCGCCAGGCATCCGTGCGTCGCTCCAGGCCCGCTTTTTTTGGGGGGGGGGCTCCGGGGGGGATGCCGAAATCTAGGGGAAGCCGCCCACATGGATCAGGAGGGAGAGAAACACACGGGCACAATGAGTCGCCGATTGCCCTGAAGATAGGGGGACATACGGGCAGTGGGGGGAAGACGCACACGCAGAAAATATCGGGAACTATGGGGAATCCTGCTATCTTTGTGCACTTCTTCAAAATATAAGGGAAATATGGGAAGTGGGGGGGAAGACAAAAAACCAGAAAATATAAAGAAAAATATGGGGGATCCTCCTATCTGTGTGCATTCAGTCGTGTGTCCCAGGGCCCCTTCCGTTGAAGCAGCCGCCTCGTTCGAGGTCTGCCCCCCCCCCCCCCCCCCCCCGAGGAGGGACCTCCCGCTCGGGAGGCGCCCGGGGAGACCGTGGCCCCTGGCCGCGGCGGCCGCCATCAGGCCCCCCCACGCGGGTGCCCAGGCGTAGCGTGAAGTCGGGCCTGTCCCCCTACAAGGGGATTTTCGACGAGAAATGAAAAATACCCCCAAGATAGTAAAATAATAGTCCAAACATAGTCTGGGGACTATTTTTTTGGTGTATTTTTTCCCGGAAAGGGCTTAAGCCCAGGGTTCTCTTTTAGTTGGTAAACCTAATCCCCCGGTGCCTGCTTGAAGGAGGCCGGCGAATTTTTTCCCTGATAAATAACGAGGTCGAAGGAGGCCGGCGAATTAAAATTTGAGGATGTCTCGAGCGAAACGCTTGTTTTTGAAATCCCGATCGATAAATCACAGGGTGCGGGCCACTTTTTCGTGTGTTGAGGATGTCTCGAGCGAAACGCTTGCTCCGCAGAGTTTGCCGAGGATGTCTCGAGCGAAACGCTTGTTTTGCAGAGCCGACCGCGACGCGGAAAAGCGCCCCGCGCGAAGGAATTTCGATGATGTCTCGACTAATTTGTTTGTTTTTGTACGATTTCCTGGAATTTTGGCAGGATGTCTCGAGCGAAATGCACGACCCCACCCTAGCACGACCATACCCCAGCACGACCACACCCCAGCACGACCAGACCCCAGCACGACCCACCCCAGCACGACCCCACCCCAGCACGACCATACCCCAGCACGACCACACCCCAGCACGACCCGACCCCAGCACGACCCTACCCCAGCAAGACCACACCCCAGCACGACCACACCCCAGCACGACCTCACCACAGCACGACCACACCCCAGCACGACCACGCCCCAGCACGACCACGCCCCAGCACGACCACGCCCCAGCACGCACGACCACCCCCCCAGCACGACCACACCCCAGCACGACCACCCCCCAGCCCCAGCACGACCACGACCACACCCCAGCACGACCACTCCCCAGCACGACCACGCCCCAGCACGACCACGCCCCAGCACGACCACACCCCAGCACGACCACACCCCAGCACGACCACACCCCAGCACGACCACACCCCAGCACGACCCCGACACCCACCCCAGCACTCGACCCCACCCCAGCAGCACGACCACACCCCAGCACGACCACACCCCAGCACGACCACTCCCCAGCACGACCCCACCCCAGCACGACCCACCCTAGCACGACCACACCCCAGCACGCACGACCCACCCCAGCACGATCACACCCCAGCACGACCCCACCCCAGCAAGACCACACCCCAGCACGACCGCACCCCAGCACGACCTTACCACAGCACGACCACACCCCAGCACGACCACGCCCCAGCACGACCACGCCCCAGCACGACCACGCCCCAGCACGACCACGCCCCAGCACGACCACGCCCCAGCACGACCACGCCCCAGCACGACCACCCCCCAGCACGACCACCCCCCCAGCACGACCACCCCCCAGCACGACCACCCCCCAGCACGACCACACCCCAGCACGACCACTCCCCAGCACGACCACACCGCCTTGGTTGAGTGGTTGCCTGTCGTCGTGGAATGTTTCGTGGGGTGTCTCGTGGAATGTTTCGCGGGGTGTCTCGTGAAATGTTTCGTGAGGTGTCTCGTGGAATGTTTCGTGAGGTGTCTCGTGGGCTGTTTCGTGAGGTGTCTCGTGGGATGTTTCGTGAGGTGTTGCCCAGTTGGGTATCATGAAAACGTGTCCATGCTCCACATGTCTATATCCCTTTCCGGGTTCGTGGGTCCATCATGTTGACCATTTCGGAGTATTTTGGGGTATGTTTATTTTTTCGTCGAAAATCCCCATGTAGGGGGACACGCCCGACATAAGCTTAGCGCGCCGGCGGCCCGCGCTGCCGCGGCAGCAGTCTGTGCGGTGGCGGCGCCTCGGTGCTCAAAGGCCTGCCGGCAGATTGTCCCTTCTCCTTACCAGCCTCGAGCTTTTCCCTATCCCTAAGGTTGACACGCCCAAAGGCGACGACAATCTCAGGGATGCGCCCTCAAAGAATAAGGGAATCCCTGAGATTGACATCGTGATGAGATGCCCAGCATAGGGGTAGGGATGTGTTCCAGGCTGGTAATACTCCGCATCCTCGTTCTTCTTCCCGCTGCACAGACACTGGCGGGATGGCCGTTGCGTCTGACCTCCTTATCGTCGTCACCCCTCTTCCTCCTCCTCCTCCTCCTCCTCCTCCTCCTCCTCCTCCTCCTCCTCCCTTGCCTCTGCAGTGGGAGAAGCAGCTCGATACCGATGCCGTTCTTTGTGTTCTCGCCGTTTTGGGCCTCATGGCCGCGGCTCAAAGCTTGCCAGCGGATTGCCCCTCCTTCTCTTCCTCAATTTCTCCAGCGCGGAAAACAATTCGATACCGATATCCCTTGTTCAGAAATTGCACTAGCATAAACTGTCGGTTCTTCGCGCGATGTTCTTGGATCGGCGCCGGACGCCCCCTGGCGGCGCCTCCAGCGCCGCCCCTGGCGCGCTCCGCATGTCAGGGATGGGGGTTCTGCGCAGATCCAAGACATCCGCGCTTACAGTCGGGCCGCTGAACAAGGAACTCTTGTCGTTTGGGAGGGGCTCCGTGTTCCTTAATTGTTTCGCAGTTTGCCTTAGGTTGTCCTTGGGTATTCGATGGGGAATCGAAGCTTAACTGATGGAAAGAAGGGGCCTCGTTCCGTATTTAGGGTTCCTAAGGTCAACGCCCCGACTGCATGTTCGTGAAAGTGGTTGTTCCTCGAACTTCTCCCGCGGGGAAAGCAACCTGATGCCGATGCCCTTCCTCGCTTTCTCGCCCTTTGGAGCCTCCTGGGAGCCCCTCGGCGCCACGGCTGGAGTCGCCTCCGCCAGAGATCCTCGCCGCCACGGCTGGCGTACCAGTTTGCGATTGTCCCCGATCACCGCCTCCGTTGCCCCCAGACAGAATCCCCACCCTGACAGGTCGATTAGTGAATTGACCGTTTTCGGCTCTCGAGAGGGCGCCACGGCCGTCATCTTCCAGGCTTGCGCCAGGTCGTCTTCCCGAAACCACGTGCTCTGAAAGGGGGTCCTGTCCATCCCCGACACTCCGACGCCGCGATTTTTGGCGCGACGTGGTCCCCCAGAGGCGACGACCCGTTCCCCAGGGACCAGGGTTTCACCCCGAGTGGTATTTTGTACCGTCCCGGAGCCCGGCGAGGGCCCCTGGAGTCTGTCCATCCCCGACACTCCGACGCCGTGATTTTTCGCGCGACGTGGTCCCCCAGAGGCGACGACCCGTTCCCCAGGGGCCAGTGTTCCACCCCGAGTGGTATTCTGCACCGTCCCGGAGCCCGGCGAGGGCCCCCTGAGTCCGAGGTCTGCCAGGCGCTTGCCGCTGTCTTTTTTTCTCGGAAGGGCTCCGGCCCAGGGTTCTCTTGAGCTGTTTACCCCCAGAATCGACGGCTCTAGGGCCGGCAAAATGATTTGAGATAAATATCGAGGTCGACTAGGGCCGGCGGGATTCTTCCCAGAAAGGGCACGGGCCCAGGGTTCTGTTTTAGTGGGTTTACGCCCGGGTCTGACGGGAAGAGGGCCGGCGGATTTCTTTTGCGATAAATAACGAGGGGCCGGCGGAATTATTTTTGAGGATGTCTCGAGCGAAACGCTTGTTGTTCAGAATTTGTTGAGTATGTCTCGAGCGAAACGCTTGCTTTGTGTGATAGATTGTCCTCTCCTGGGGTCCAGAATTCAAGAGGATCTCTCAAGTGAAATGCTTGTTTTCACGTGCCCAGGTCTTGAGGATGTCTCGAGCGAGACGCTTGCTTTCACGCCTCCAGGTTGCCCAGGCAGAGGTCTAGCGCTAGGATTTGTTGAGGATGTCTCGAGCGAGACGCTTGGTTTCACGCGTCCTCGTCGCCCAGGCGGATGTCTAGCATGAGGATGTGTTGAGGAAGTCTCGATCGAGATGCTTGTTTGCACGTGTCCAGGTTGCCCAGGCGGATGCCTAGCATGAGGATGTATTGAGAATTTCTTGAGAGATACGCTTGTTTTTACGTGTCCAGGGCGGATGCAAAGGAGGACTCGAACCACAACGCTTTAGAGCACAATCGCGGCATGACACATCGCAATTCAGCACGGCGCAGCACAGCACAGCCCACGGCGCGTACGGCACGTCGCGCGGCGCGTCCCCTGGCACGTCCCGTGGCACGTCCATTGGCACGTTTCGTAGCGCGTCCCCTTGAAGGCACGTCCCGCGGTACGTCCCCATGGCACGTCCCCTGGCACGTCGCTTGGCGCGTCCCTAGGGACATTCCGCGGCGCTTCCTCCTGGCATTTTCCCTTGTCAATTAGCTCTGGGCCAGCTACTATAAGTTCAGGCAGCTCGAGCTTCAGATCCAGATCAGTTCGGTCAGGACTCGGATGCAAAGGAGGACTCGATCCACGACGCTATAGAGCACAATCGCGGCATGGCACATCGCAATTCAGCACGGCGCAGCACAGCACAGCCCACGGCAGGGTACATCAAGATCGATACACTCAGCATTGCAACTTGGCACGTTTCCTGGCACGTTCCATGGGGCGTCCCTTGGCGAGTCCCCCTGGCACGTCGCGGGCGCGTCCCCTGGCACGTCCCGTGGCACGTCCAATTGCACGTTTCGTAGCGCGTCCCCTTGGCACGTCCTGCGGTGCGACCCCATGGCACGTCCCCTGGCACGTCGCCTGGCGCGTCCCTTGGGACGTTTCGCGGCGCGTCCTCCTGGCATGTCCCCCTGTCAATTAGCTCTGGGCCAGCTACTAAGTTCAGGCAGCTCGAGCTTCAGATCCAGATCAGTTCGGTCAGGACTCGGATGCAAAGGAGGACTCGATCCACGACGCTATAGAGCACAATCGCGGCATGGCACATCGCAATTCAGCACGGCGCAGCACAGCACAGCCCACGGCAGGGTACATCAAGATCGATACACTCAGCATTGCAACTTGGCACGTTTCCTGGCACGTTCCATGGGGCGTCCCTTGGCGAGTCCCCCTGGCACGTCGCGGGGCGCGTCCCCTGGCACGTCCCGTGGCACGTCCATTTGCACGTTTCGTAGCGCGTCCCCTTGGCACGTCCTGCGGTGCGACCCCATGGCACGTCCCCTGGCACGTCGCCTGCCGCGTCCCTTGGGACGTTTCGCGGCGCGTCCTCCTGGCATGTCCCCCTGTCAATTAGCTCTGGGCCAGCTACTATAAGTTCGGGCAGCTCGAGCTTCAGATCCAGATCAGTTCGGTCAGGACTCGGATGCAAAGGAGGACTCGATCCACGACGCTATAGAGCACAATCGCGGCATGGCACATCGCAATTCAGCACGGTGCAGCACGGCACAGCCCTCGGCAGGGTACATTAAGGTCGATTTTTTTTTTGATTCGCGGGTCGAGAGTGCACCTCTTCCGGTCGAAGCTAAGAGGGCCGCGCGAATTAACAAAGAGGGGGGGACAGAAGGAGAGCGGTCTCACGGCAATTAAGATCGATACATTCAGCATTGCATTTGCCCATCACCGGATCAGGTGTCTTTGAAAACGTTGCCATCTGTTACATTTCTATATTCCTTTCAGGGTTCGTGGGTCGATCATGTTTTGTTCTGCATTTCAGTTTTTTCGTTGCCTGTTGACCCGGGTCTGGATTGATCCGTGTCAGAAGATCCCCGATCCCGGGGCCAGAGGCCGTGCTCGTGATTTTTCCATAACTAGAGAGGGTCTGGGACCTCGAGATCCTGGCGTTGCATTATTCCCCAGAAAGGGCGTCGGCCCAGGGTTCTCTTTTAGTCTTGGCGTGGAAAAAAAAAAAAAAACGTTTCGCGCGTGCCCGCTCGAGGAAAATGTGCCCCCCATGTCGGATTCTCGTTGCCTAATGGGGTCCGCAGACCCCCGTCTTCCTTTGGTAAAAAGAGGGTGCGGAGCGTTTTGCGCAGAATCCCAACTAAATGACGAGGTGTGGAGCCCCGACCGCGATTCAAAGAACATGAAGATGTTGACTTTTTGCATGCCCGCTCGAGGATGGCGCATCCTGCACGCAGAGATTCTGGGGATGTCTCGAGCGAAACGCTCGTGTTCCAAAATTTGAGAGGCCTGGACTCCAGGATGCCCAGCGGGTTGTGGGAGCACGAATCCAGTGTAATTTACAAGGGATCGCGGCCTTGGGAGCGCCAATCCTGCGCAATTTGCAAGGGCTCGGAGCCCTGGGGGCACGGATCCAGTGCAATTTGCCAGGGACCGTGACCCTGGGAGTGCGGGGGCCGCGTAATTTACGGAGGGCGTGCGGCTCTGGGAGCGGAGATCCAAGGTAATGTATGAGGAATCGGTGCTTCGGGGGGGGGGCAGATCCAGCGTAAATTCCGATGGGTTGCGGTTGCGGCCTTGGAGCGCGGGTGCCGCTTCCTTTACGGAGGATCGCAGCCCTGGGAGCGCAGGCGCCACGTAATTCACGAGGGATCGTTCAGAGCCCCGAATCATCAGGGGTAACTCGGGTCAGGGATAACTCGGGTTCGTTTTTTCGGGAATCCGAACCCGAGTTACCCCGGACCCGAGTTACCCCGGATAACTCGGGCGTCCAGAGCCCCGAATCATCAGGGGTAACTCGGGTCAGGGATAACTCGGGTTGTTTTTTTCGGGAACCCAAACCCGAGTTACCCCGGACCCGAGTTACCCCGGATAACTCGGGCGCCCAAATCGTGGTCCTGGGAGCGCGGATGCTGCATAATTTCTAGAAGATCGCTGCCTCGGGAGCCCGGGCGCCGCGTCATTCGCCAGGGATCGCTGCTTTGGGAACGCGGGCGCCGTGTCATTTGCGAGGGATCGCGGCCCTGGCAGCGCGGGCGCCACGTAATTCACAGGGGATCGTGGCCACGTCCCTCTGGGGGCCATCCCTTTGGCGCCGAGCTCTGCCGGAGGGGGTTCTGGATAGGTTTCTCCCTCCCCCCCTTCCCTTTTCCCGGAAAGGGCGCGGGCCCAGGGTTCTCTTTTAGTTGTTTACCCCGGAATAGACGGCTGTAGGGCCGGCGGAATTATTTGTGAGGATGTCTCGAGCGAAACGCTTGTGTGTCACAATGTGTTGAGGATGTCTCGAGCGAAACGCTTGTTTTGTGTTATAGGTTGTCCTCTCTTGGAGTCCAGAATTCAGAGGATCTCTGAAGTGAAATGCTTGTTTTCACGTGCCCAGGTCTTGAGGATGTCTCGAGCGAGACGCTTGCTGTCACGCCTCCAGGTTGTCCAGGCAGAAGTCTAGCGCCAGAATTTGTTGAGGATGTCTCGAGCGAGACGCTTGGTTTCACGCGTCCTCGTCGCCCAGGCGGATGTCTAGCATGAGGATGTGTTTAGGAAGTCTCGATCGAGATGCTTGTTTGCACGTGTCCAGGTTGCCCGGGCGGATGCCTAGCATGAGGATGTGTTGAGAATGTCTCGAGAGATTCGCTTGTTTTCACGTGTCCAGGTCGCCCAGGCGAATGTCTAACATGAAGATGTGTCGAGGATGTCTCGAGCGAGACGTTTGCTTTCACGTGTACAGGTTGCCCAGGCGGAAGTCTACAATGAGGAGGTGTTGAAGACGTCTCGAGCGAAACGCTTGTTTTTACGTCTCACATGAAGATGTGTTGAGGATGTCTCGAGCGAATCACTTGTTTTCACGTGTCCACTTCGCCCAGGCGGATGTCTAGCATGATAATGTTTTGACGATGTGTTGAGCTAACGCTTGTTTTCACGTGTCCAGGTCGCTCAGGCGGATGTCTAGCGTCTAGCATGAGGATGTTGACAGGATGTCTCGAGCGAAACGCTTGTCCCCAGCACGTTCCGTAGCGCGTCCCCTTGGCACGTCCCGCGGTGCGTCCCCATGGCACGTCCCCTGGCACGTCGCTTGGCTCGTCCCTTGAGACGTTCCGCGGCGCGTCCTCCTGGCATGTCACCCTGTCAATTAGCTCTGGGGCAGCTACTATGTGATGCTCAGGCAGATCGATCTTAAGATCCAGATCAGTTCGGTCAGGACTCGGATGCAAAGGAGGACTCGATCCACAACGCGATAGAGCACAATCGCGGCATGGCACATCGCAATTCAGCACGGCGCAGCACAGCACAGACTTCGGCAGGATACATCAAGATCGATACACTCAGCATTGCAACCTGGCACGTTCCGTGGGGCGCCCCTTGGCGAGTCCCTTGGCGAGTCCCCTTGGCACGTCGCGTGGCGCGTCCCCTTGGCACGTCCCGCTGTGCGACCCCATGGCACGTCCCCTGGCACGTCGCCTGGCGCGTCCCTGGGGACGTTCCGCGGCGCGTCCTCCTGGCATGTTCCCCTGTCAATTAGCTCTGGGGCAGCTACTATGTGATGTTCAGGCAGCTCGAGCTTAAGATCCAGATCAGTTCGGTCAGGACTCGGATGCAAAGGAGGACTCGATCCACAACGCGATGGAGCACAATCGCGGCATGGCACATCGCAATTCAGCACGGCGCAGCACAGCACAGACTTCGGCAGGGTACATCAAGATCGATGGGGGTTCAGAATGTCTCCCCCGGAACATGCTGAACCTGGGTTTCAATGTTCTGGGAATATTGACTGGGGTTCATAATGTTCCCTCCGGAACATTAAAAACCCTGGTTCATTATGTTCTGGGGATGTCGACCCCAAAACACATATTTCTTTGGGTTCATAATGCTCCGGGAATATTGATTGGGGTTTAAAATATCCGTGGAATACTGAGCCTGGTGTTCGTAATTCCGGAACGATTGTAATTATCATTTTCCCCCCAACCCCCGGGTTACCCAACAGGTTTTCCATGTGGGAATATTGACCCCGGTTCATTATTTGCAGGAGATTGGTAGCCTAGATTCATAATGTTCCCGGAATATTGACCCCGGTTTAAGCGCCGTTTGAGAGTACGTTCCGGACTGAACTAAACCCTGGTCTAGACAGGTGGTGAGACACCCGGTGGTGACCCCGATTCCCCCAAAACATAATTCTGGGTCACCACCAGGTTTGGGGACACGCGGTCGCCACGAGGTTTTGCGTTTCCTGGGCCAGCCGGCGCTCGAAAAACATTACCCAAATCGCCCAAAACTCACCACCGGGTGTTCTCACCACCACGTTTGGGGACCACCAAAGAGTGTTGGAATATTAATTTTAGGTTCAAAATTATGGAAAGAATAATGTTTTGGCTGGGGGGGGGCTGAGCCCGATCCATTCACAGGACAATAATCCATAGGGTATCATCTGAAGATAAGAAAGAGCGTGTTCTACCGCTGCTGGCGGAAAACCGGGGGGGGTCACTACTGGTTCGAACCCCTCCCCCCCCCCCTCCGGAAAACCGGGGGGGGGTCACTACCGGTTGGAACCCCTCCCCCCCCCTGCAGCTCATCATGAAAAGGGAGGGGGGGGGTCACTACTGGTTCGAACCCCCCCCCCCCCTCGAGCTCGAAAACCGGGGGAGGGGTCACTACCGGTTCGAACCCCCCCACCCCCCTCGAAAACCGAGGGGGGGTGCGGACAGTGGTGGGGACGGTGGTGGTGGGGACAGTGGTGAGGGGACAGCGGGACAGTGGTGGGGACAGTGGGACAGTGGTGGGGACGGTAGTGGTGGGGACAATGGTGAGGACAATGGTGGGAACAGTGGGGACAGTGGGACAGTGGTGGGGACGGTGGTGGTGGGGACAGTGGTGTGGGGACAGAGGGAATGTGGTGGAAACAGTAGGACAGTGGAGGGTACAGTGGTGGTGGGGACAGTGGTGAAGGCGGTGGCGAGGACGGCGGTGGGACAATGGGACAGAGGTAAAGTGGTGACAGTGGTAGGGACAGAGGGGACAGTGGTGGGAACAGTGGGACAGCTCAGTGGTTCGAACCGGTAGTGACACCCCCCTCTGGTTTTCGAGGGGGGGGGTGGGGTTCGAACCGGTAGTGACCCCCCCCCGGTTTTCGAGTTCGAGGGGGGGGGGGTTAGGGGAGGGGGGGGGTTTTGCCGGGGGAAGGGGGGGGTGGGGAGAGGGGTTCCAGCAGGGGGGGGGGATTTTCGGAGGGAGGTGGGGGGGGGACCCCCGGGTTCCGGAGGAAAAGGGCGGCAATTTTCCACAGTAAAGCGGCGGTGGATCACGCTCTCTCGAAGATAATGAACCCAGATTTTTCATGGTCGACGGGGATTCCGGAGGTGGTCTCGGACTCGGATGCAAAGGAGGACTCGATCCACGACGCTATAGAGCACAATCGCGGCATGGCACATCGCAATTCAGCACGGTGCAGCACAGCACAGACTTCGGCAGGGTACATCAAGATCGATACTCTCAGCATTGCATTTGCCCGTCACCCAATCAGGAGTTTTTGAAAACGCTGCCATGCGTTACATTTCCGGATTCGTGGGTCGATCATGTTCTTGTTTCTGGGTAAGTTTCTCCCTCTTCCCCCGCGTGGCGCGAGCCGCGAGCCCGCCGAGGGGGGTAACGTGGCAACGCCCCCCTGTTGGCCAACCCTTCGGCGCGAGCCGGGAGCCGCGTGGCGCCAGACGCTAGCCGCCGCGAGCCGCGAGCCGCGTGGCGTGAGCCGCGAGCCCGCCGCGGGGGGTAACATGGCCACGTCCCCCTGTGGGTCAACCCCTCGGCGCCAAGCTCTGAAGGGCGGGGTTCTGGATACGGTTCTCCCTCCTCCCCCTCCTCCTCTTCCTTGTTTCTGGATGCGTTTCTCCCTCCTCCCCCTCCTCCTCCTCCTCTGCCTTCTCTTCCTCCTCTCCCCCAGGGTCCCCCTTCACCTCTGTTTTCCTCGACGGCCGTGCCCTCCAGAGCTTCTGCAATCAAGCTCCCAGCTTAGATTGTGAAGCGCGTGTCCTTCAGAGCTGTGTGAAGCGCGGCACCATGGCCGTTACCAGTGGTGAGGCCGCCCAGGGAGAGCGGGCGGCGGCCGTCAGCGTCATCCTGGCATGTCCCCCTGTCAAGTAGCTTTGGGGCAGCTACTACGGGCTCGGGCAGCTTGAGCTTAAGATCCAGATCAGTTTGGCAAGGACTCGGACGCAGAGGAGGACACGATCCACAACGCTATAGAGCACAATCGCGGCATGGCACATCGCAATTCGGCACGGCGCAGCACAGCACAGCCCTCGACACGGTACATCAAGATGGATACGTTCAGCATGGCAAGCTGGCGCGTTTCTTGGCACTTGCCGTGGCGCGTCCCATGGCGAGTCCCCCATGGCACGTCGTGAGGCGCGTCCCTTGGCACGTCCCGTGGCACGTCCTTGGGCACGTGCCAGAGCGCGTCTCCTTGGCGCGTCACGCGGTGCGCCCCCGTGGCACGTTCCTGGCACGTCCCCTGGCGCGTCCTTTGGGACGTTCCGCGGCGCGTCCTCCTGGCATGTTCCCTTGTCAATTAGCTTTGGGGCAGCTATGCTTTGCTGAGACAGCTCGAGTTTAAGATCCAGATCAGTTCGGTCAGGACTCGGGCGCAAAGGGGGACTCGATCCACAACGCTAATGAACACAATCGCTTCATGGCATATCGCAATTCAGCACGGCGCAGTACAGCGCAGCCCTCGGCACGTTACATTGGGATCGAGACATTCAGCATTGCGTTTGCCCGTCGCCCAATCAGATGTCTTTGAAATGTTGCCATGCCCTAAGCTTCTATATTCCTTTCAAGTTGGGTCTGGAGGGTTCCCGTCGTCATGTGTCTCGCGACGCTGCACTTTGTTCGAGCCTTCGGACCTCAGGGGACCTCGGGGTCTGCCGGGGCCCGGCATACATCGAGGCCGGCTCAGATCTCGAGACGTGCCCCCCAAATCGGTACATCCAAGATACATACATCTTTGGTACGTACACCAAGATCGATACGTTCAGCCTTGCAATTTGGCGCGTCCCATGGCGAGTCCCCTCTGGCACGTCGCGCAGCACGTCCCCTGGCACGTCCCGCGGCACGTCCATTGGCACGTTCCGTAGCGCGTCCCCTTGGCACGGCCCGCGGTGCGACCCCACGGCACGTCCCATGGCATGTCCCTAGCATGTCCCTTGTCAATTAGCTCTGGCGCAGCTACTATGTGCTCAGGCAGCTCGAGCTTGAGATCCAGATCAGTTTGGTCAGGACTCGGACGCAAAGGAGGACTCGATCCACGACGCTGCAGAGCACAATCGCGGCATGGCACATCGCAATTCAGCACGGCGCAGCACAGCACAGCCCTCGGCACGGTACGTCAAGATCAGCACACTCAGCATTGCAATTGCCCGTCGCCCAGTCGGGTGTCTTGAAGACGCTGCCACGCCTTTTTCGTCGCGTCGGTCATGGCTCAGTGCGCCGGTGCTTCCTCGAGTCCGGCCTCCGGGGCCCGCGATCGGGCCCAGGGACGGTCAGAGGCGATTCCAGAGCGCCAAAGTGCCCCCAGGGAAGGGGCCCAGAGCTCGACCTGGGGTCGCGGACTGAAGCAATCATCCAGGTTTGAGGTGCCGGGTTCGGGAGGGTTCCGGGTTCGGGTTCGGAAAGGCTGTCTTGTACAGTCGCGGCGCTGACAAAGGAACCCTATTCGTTGGGGAGGGGCTCGGCGTTCCTCGATGATTCAACAGTCTGCCTCAGGTTTTCCTCAGGGCTTCCTTGGGAAACCGAAGTTTCACTTCTGGGGAGAAAAGGGGCCTCGTTCCTTATATTTAGGGTTCCTTTAAGGTCAATGCCCCGACTGCAGTCGGCAAGCCTGTCCCTGGTGCCAAGCTCGAAGAGGGCCGGCGAGTGTCTGTCGCGCTCCACTTGGATGGCCGCGGCGGCTGCTAGGTGGTTAGCGCGGATACTAAGGGGTTAGAGGATTTAGTATGTACGTACAAGTGAGTTGTAAGTAGGTTATAAGTGTTGTAAGTCGGATGTAAGTTGTATAACCAGCTACAACTGGTTAGTAGGAGATACTAACCACTTATAACTGGAGGCTAACCTTGCTAAGTCTCTAGTAGAGGTTAGCTCGCTAAGTCCCCACTCTAGCTACCACTTGCTAACCACTTAGTAACCACTTAGCTGCCACTTAGTAACCACCCAGTAACCACTTACTAACCACTTAGTAACCACATAGTAAGTCCGCTAGCTAGCTTACTTACTAAGTGGTTAGCGGACTTACTAAGTGGTTAGCGGACTCTGAGAAGGAGAAGGAGGAGGAAGAGGAGGAGGAGGAGGAGGAGGAAGAGGAGGGGGAGAGAGGAGGAGGAGGAGAAGGAGGATGAGGAGGAGGAGAAGGAGGAGGAGATGTCGAGGAGGAGGAGGAGTAGGAGGAGGACGGGGAGGAGGATGAGGAGGAGGAGGAAAGGGGGAGGCGGCGGCGGAGGCGGCGACGGGCGCGCCTCAGCCCAAGACGGCCGCTCGACGCGGCGGCCCTGCAGGGCCGCCGCGTCGAGCGGCAGCCTGGCGCGGCTGAGCGCGGCGCAGGCGAAGTTCGCCTGCGCCGCGCTCTGCGCCGCCATCTCCAGCGGCATTGCCGCTGGCGCGGGCGGCGGGGGGGCCCCGCGCGCCGCTCGGCAGCCAGAGCGGCCCACCGCACGTAGCCGTCGTCCACAACCCAGAGGGTTGGGGGACGACGACGTGCGACGGGCCGATGGCTGCCGAGCCCGTCCCACCCCTCGGGGATGTCGAGGAGGATCCCCGACATCCCCGAGGGGTCCTCCGAGAGGAGACTGCCCCATGGCTCGGGGTCGCCATCGAAAAACATGTCTTGATATGTTTTTCGATGGCGATCCCGAGCCGCGAAGCAAAGGGAAAAGGGAGGGCGCGCTCCCCGCGCGGCCTGTAAGCCGCACGCGCGCGGGCGGCGTCTCCTCCTCCCCCCTCCTTCTATCCTCCTCCTCCTCCTCCTCCTCCCTCTCCTCCTCCTCCTCCTCCTCCTCCTCCTCCTCCTCCTCCTCCTCCTCCTCCTCCTCCTCCTCTCCGCCTCCTCCTCTCGCCCTCCTCCTCTCGTCATCATCATATACTCCTCCCTCGTCCTCCTCCTCCTCATCCTCCTCCTCGTCCTCCTGACCCTCCGCTCCTCCATCGTCCTCCTCCTCCCCCCATCCCCTCCTCATCCTCCTCCTCCTCCTCCTCCTCCTCCTAGCTTCTCTCTCTCTCCTCCTCCTCCTCCTCCTCCCTCCTCCTCCTCCTCCTCCTCCTCCTCCTCCTCCTCCTCCTCCTCCTCCCCCCCCCTCCCCCCCCCCCCCCCCTCCTCCCCATCCTCCTCTCGCTCTGAGCTATCTCGTCGTTTTCCTCCTCCCCATGCTCCTCCTCCTCCTCCCTCCTCCCTCCTCCTCCTCCTCCTCCTCCTCCTCCTCCCCCTCCCCCTCCCCCTCCTCCACCCTCCCCCCCTCGTCAGAGGAGGGGGGGGGAGAGGAGAAGGGGGAGGGGGAGCAAGATGAGGAGGAGGAGCAGCAGTAGGAGCAGGAGGAGGAGGGGGAGAAGGGGGAGGATGCGGGGAAGGAGGAGTTTGAACGACCGCACCACTGATCAACGACATTAGCGCTGCAGCGCAAGAGGAGGAGGAGGAACGAGGCGGAGGAGAGGAATCGGCGACCATGCACTGTTCAGGTGCTGCAGCGCCGAAGTGTCAATGAAAAAGGTGCGCTATGCAGAAGGAATCCACGTTTTCAAGGCGGAGAAGAGGAGTCGTCGACCATGCAACGTCCAGGTGCTGCAGCACCGAAGCATTTAGCAATGTAAGAAAGTGCGCTGCAGCGCCAGTAAGGAATCCACGTTTTAGGCGAAAGCGCACCACCGCGGCTGCGACCATATCGGGCGCGCCACTCGGATGCCGCCGCCCTCGCGCGGCGCCCACGCGAGCGAGCGCACGATGCTCGCCGTGTGCGCCCAAAAGGCGTCGGCATCGCCGCCAAGCACGTGCGCGGAGGCGCGCGGGTGCAGCTTCTCCTTGAAGAAGTAGGGCAGGACCAAGCTCAAGCCATAGTAGTGGCCGTTCTTGGTGAAGGAGAGGTGTTTCAACACCTCGGCCGCAATGCGTTCCCCTCCTCCGTCCTCCAACAGCACGACGTCGCCGTATTTGACGTCGTGGTAGCGGCACCGCGCTGCAGCGGACGTAACAAAGTCCGCAGGCCCGAACTGCTGCAGCAGTTCGCGCGAGATGGCCTTGGACGGCCTGGTGGCGTTAACCAGGCAGTTAACCTTAAAGGTGTCGCCATCCATGAGCTGCCACAGGTGCCGCTCGGTGACGCTCTTCAGGACATTGGCGTCCCAGCCGCTGGAGGCTGCAGCCCCCACCTGAAGAGCGTTCGCAAAGCGCTTGCTGGTCTTGTGATTGCGCTCCAAAACCCAGCACGACGGCAGCGCCACATGGCCCCAACGCCTCGCGTAGTTGGCGAAGTGGTGCAGGTAATGGAACTTCTGCGCCATCGTTTCCTTGCCAAAGACGCTGCTGTATGACAGCAAAAACATGTTAACCGCAGCCTGCAGCTTATCCGCGTCTGCCTGACGCCTGGATACTCGTAGGATTTCTTCCACAACGATCGTGTGCGCCTCGAACACTGCGCAAGCAGATCGGACTGCAGGCGCTGCAGCGTCGCTAGCCACCTCCCTGAGGAAACGCGTCAATCCGCCCGCGCGAACGCATGTCCGAACAGGAGGGGTGCAGACATATCCTACAGAAATTCACGTGCGCTGCAGCGCATGTATTATTGGTCTGGCGGGGGCGCGAAGCATGCAATGATACTTGCGTGGTTGTGAGCCCCTCGCTGGCGGTACACTTGAAATGCTTGCTGTCAACGTGGGACCTCACGCGCTTCTCGCCGAAGATCGCGCACGTGTCGGGGGAGACGGAGTGGCACCCTGGAAACGACCAGTCCTGGAAATTTGCGTCTGCGCGCGCCCAGTAACCCTTCAACCTTCGAAACATTTGGAACACCAGAATGTTATATGTACCGTTGACGAAAATACAATGCATCCAATCAAACATGATTGTCTCGAGCGGCTTGAGTTTCCGAGCCCGCTCAGGCAAATGGGGGTCCCAGTTCCAGCCAAGTCGGCGCTCCAACTCCTGGAACTCGCCCTTGTTCATGCTGTTGACCCCTTCGATCAATCTGTTGCAGATGGCGTCGAGCAGCGGCGCCGTCATCGGCTGCAGCCGCGACGCATCTGGTTCCGAGTGGTGAACAGCGGCACCCGTCGCATCAGAAGCAACTATATCCCGAACTTCGCCCTTCAAGAACACGTTGCGGCACATAAAACATGGTTGGATTCCTGACGAACCTGTCATTCCGATCAAGCGGTGTATTGCATCCTCGTCCGCGATCCGACAGAGCCGCTGCAGCGACGCAAGAAGGCGTAATGGATATATACATGTGCGCATGTATGCTAACTAATCTTGGGTGCTATGCGGCGACCGCTGCAGCGGCTGAATGTAAATTCCGAGGTCCATCTGGATGAGCTCCGTCGCGCCGTCGGGGCGCAGCCGCAAGCTGATGCCTGCGCTGAAGTTGCGCCCCTGATCAGGCCAGAACTGCGCGAGGATTGCGCCCAGTAGCATCGTCAGTCCGTGCGGCTGGATGTCGCTCGCGGTCTTGGCCCGCGTCGTCGCGAGCTGGAACCACGCATCCTGCGAACAAATCGCAGCACAACTGGCGCTGCAGCGCCTCTCTCTCTCTCTCTCTCTCTCTCTCTCTCTCTCTCTCTCTCTCTCTCTCTCTCTCTCTCTCTCTCTCTCTCGCTCTCTCTCTCTCTCTCTCTCTCTCTTTCTCTCTCTCTCTCTCTCTCATCTCTCTCTCTCTCTCTCTCTCTCTTCTCTCTCTCTCTCTCTCTCTCTCTCTCTCTCTCTCTCTCTCTTCTCGCTCTATCTCTCTCTCTAACCCCCCCCCCCCCCCCCCCCCCCCCCCCATATATCGTTGCTGCAGCAACGCTATCGCGAAAGTCCTCCGACGAAAGCGCCTGCGGGCCGAATTCCGCGATCGCCCAGTAGATGCCCCAGGACTTGCGGCTCTGCACGTGCGCCAGCGCGTTGCCAGCGCCTATTTCATCGCCGTAAATGATGCTGTGCCACGGGCGTGGCAGCCCCAGCGCCCGCTGCCACAGAGGCTGCATCGCGGGGAGGGCGCTGCAATACCACAGCATTGCTGCTGGACTGCAGATCTCCACCGTGTGCTGCCCGACTACCACGTTCTGGTGGAGCTTGCCGCACGGCGTGTTCTCACCGACCATGAGCTCCCGAGCGTCTCTGATATCCTGGCGTCGGGATCCCAATTCGGGGGTTCCGTCTCGCTTAACGGACGCCAGGAATTGCGCCATCGCATTACAATGCATGAATGGCAGTTCCGCGCGAAGGCGGGACAGCCGCCGCAGCTTCGCTGGGCGGTCGTCCTCTGCCGCCATCGCGCGCGTTCCCGAGGCAAGCTTGCCTCCGTCGCTGCGCGCGCGCGGAGGGGCCCCTCCGCTAGGGGCCACGGCGACTACGGATGGAAATGAGGCTGCACCGCGTGGAGAGCAACCAAATGCGCGCTGCAGCGCTAACTGCCAAGCAACAGTCTGGGAGCACATGGCGCTACAGCGCCGCTAACGTTCAATGATGACAATCTGACGCGCTGCAGCGCGAACGTCCTCCTCCTCCTCCATCCTGCTCGCCATCCCCCTCGTCCTCCTCCTCTTCCTCCCCCTCCTATACCTCCTCCTCCTCCTCTTCCTCCTCCTCCTCCTCCCCCTCCTCCTCCTCCGCCTCATGCGCCCCCTCATCCTCCCCATCCTCCTCCTCAACCTACCCATCCTCCTCATCGTCCGTCTCCCGTCCCTTCATCCTCCCCGTCACCATCACCTTCATCGTCAACAGCATCGATATCACTCGCCCTCATCATCCGCCACATCACCATCCAACGAGAAACTGCAAGCGAAACTGCGCTGCAGCGCAACACATTAACACATCATGATCCGCGCGCAAACTTTCAACCGTGGTCCACGGAGAAGCGCTGCAGCGCAACTCAAACAAAACGCTCAACCACGTTCCCTCCAGCCTGTACCAATCAATCGAACCAGCATGCTTCAGCAGGCGGCCGCCGAGGCCGACCTCACTCAGGTCACCTTCATCTTCTTGGCGTTCCGCAGCGAGGTCAACGCCTCGTTGAGTTTCTGGTTGGCCACGTCCGAAGCGGCGATGTCCATCTGACCCCGACCCTGCTACTCATACTCCTCATCCTCCCACATCATCGCCTTCCACCTCCTCCTGATCATCCCCCCTGTCGTCCTTCTCCCCCGCTGCAGCGGGGGAGTAGCCTGCCGCACTCATGAACCCCACCGTCCTCCTTCTCATCCGCCTCCTCATCCACCTGCAGCTCCGCGGTGCGGATCTGCACCTGCTTCTCCGCTTTCCTGGCGTTCTTCCGCGCCTCCTTCACCTCTGCTGTAGCAGTCGCCGTCGCTCTCGCGCGGGCCTCGCGCAACTCGTCGCGACGGTCGGCGCGCGCTTGCGCTTCGAACGGCTTGTCGCAGCGGCGCGCCGCCATTGCGAGCCCAGTGAGGAGGCGGAGGAGGTCCGTTGCCAGCACCCGCTGCAGCGAACGATGGCGACTGCGACGCGCGAGCCAAGTGAGGAGGAGGAGGAGGGGGGGGGAGGAGGGCATGCCATCGGCAACGCGCAACATGAGCGAATCACAGCGCTGCAGCGCGTGACTTGGCAACAACCATGCGGGAGACAACGCTCGACATCACGAATGATGGCGCTGCAGCGCGTATCGACGAGGAACGACTGGCACTCAAGACGAGCACGTCACGCAATACATGGACACCGCGGCTGCAACTGCACACTCACAAACGCGCCAACGCTACAACGGCACCACAAGTCTGACAGGCGCTGCAGCGCTGCATCGGAACACAACAGCGCGCAATATCTACGCCACCATCCAGGAAAGCGAGCGCTGCAGCGCTGCATCGTGATCATGATGGCGATGCAAACGTTGACCACAAAGGCGCCAGCGCTGCAGCGCCCGCATCCAAGAGAACCCGTCAACATATTTGACTTTCATCCTCCTCGTCGTCCGTGCGAGCCGCGCGACCGCCAGGCAAGACCATCGCCACTACCGTTCATATCATCGGCCAGCGTTCCATCCAACCTCGCACTAATCCTCACCATCCTCCTCATTCCTTCTCCTCCACATGCTCATCCTCCTCATCATCCTACCCATCCTCCTCCTCGCCCTCATAATCCTCATCCTCACCTCCATATGCCGACAGTGCCCGTTGCGCGCTCACGGCTTGCCGCGACGGCCAGTGAAGTTCGGGTCGCGGCACGTGCCGCAGCCATTCGGCAGGTAGCGGCATTTGCTGCACCCGAGTGCCATTTGGCCCCGTTTGGCTGCCGCCTTGCCCTTGGGCTTGGCCTTGGCCTTGGCTTTGGCCTTCCCTTTGCCCTTGGCCTTCGGTTTGGCCGTGCCCTTGGCCGCCGTCTTGCCCTTGCCAGCGCCTGTCTTGCTCTTGCCCTTGATCGCGCTCTTGCCCTTGCCCTTCTTGCCCTTGCCCTTGCCCTTGCCCTTGCGAGGCAGCTCGCCTTTCGCGCTGCCCGCAGCCAAGGTCTCGATCGCCTGCAGCACAGCATCCTCGTCTCCGTCTGCTGCTGCAGCAGCATCTTCGTTTGGCGGCGTTGGCGCTGCTGCAGCAGCATCTGGCGCCGCCGCTGACAATGCTGGCCCAGCTGGCGAATCACCAATCGCGGGGGGACTCGCGGGGGGGCTCGCCGTGGGCGCCGCAGGGCGGCGCGGGAAGAGCTGCAGCTGCAGCTCGTTGGGCGGCGATGGCGGTGGCGCAAACGCTGCCAGCATTTGCTGCATCACGGCCATCGCGTCCATGGGTTGCATTGGCGCTGCAGGCGGCACGGAGGGTGACCCCGATGGTGTCCATGGCACAATGGCAGTGCTCGGCTGATGCGGTGGGGCGGCAGCCCGCAAGCCCTTGTTGGTCAGCCTGAGAGGCACGCGAGCCTTGATGGCGTTGAGACCCGCAGGCCGCTTCAGCGGCGCACGCGTAGCATGAAACCTATCATGCTCTATGCGAGGTGGACCTAAAGGACCGAGCTCACCGAAGCACCCAAGACATCCAGAACAATCAGCGCTGCAGCGCATGACGGGGTGGCAGCAGCCTCGTAGATGCGATGCCACGTTGGCGAGGTCGCGCGTCACATCGATCGGCGGGTCCGCATCGGTGTACGCCGCGTCGAAGATGTGCTGAGGGAGCTGCCGAGGATCTGCTGGGAAATTCCAAGTCACTGTCGCCGCTTGCCCCGTCGCGCCCCTGCGGCTCGCCAAGAACTGACCCTGTAAAGGGCGACTCGTCGGGAAACCCTAACGCTGACGCGCCGCATCGCATTGGCTGCAGTCAGTGCGATATGATGCGTCTGCGTTAGGCGTTCCCGCCGAATCCCAAACCTTCATCTCCGTCACGGTCCCGTAGAGCTGCCCAGGGTTTGCGTCTGGAAGATGGGCGCATGCCATCAACGCCGCCAACTCTTTCAGCGTGTTCTCGCTCGGAACCGTCAAGCCGATGGCACCGCAACGTTTGATCAACGCGCGCACCTTCGCGACGATGCTCTGGCTGGGGTCGCGAAATAAACCCCAGTCCTGCATGGTAAAGCCCACCAGCCTACGAATCGACGCAGGCATGCTGCAGCATGCTAACATAAGTACATTTGAAAAATGAACATGGTAACATACATAAAGTACAGAACAAACAATTAAACCATACATGTGAATAACACTTCGGCGGTCCGATGTGCAAAGCACGATGGATAGCACCGCCCTGACGCGAGCGTCTGCACGCGCATCTGGAGCGCGGGCGTCGCCGTGCCCACGCGCGCGGCCAGCACGGCGCTGAGGCGCGCCTTGTGGCTGTCCGCGAAGCCCGACGCGGTGATTCGATTCTGCAGGGTAGCTGCTTGGGCAGCCCCGATCGTCCCCAAGTTGTGAAGCTGCAGCTGCACGCTCATGGACAAGGCGGACTGGCTCTGCGCCATCGCGTCGGCGGCGATGACGCCGATCTGCGATGCGAAGAAGGCGTCGCAGCTGTCCAGGTTATCCAGGATGTGGTTGATGGGTGTGGCCGCAGCCGCGGCAGACATGATGCCCTCCGCGAGGGCGAGGGGGTGCGCGGACGCTCCGAGGGGAAGCGCGAGGGAGGGCCTCCCACACTGCGAGAGCTGAAGCACTCGGCTGCTGAGGTGGAAGAGAGGCCACAACAGTACAGATGCGCTGCAGCGCAACGATCGCATGCAATTAAGGAACACACGTGAGCGCTGCAGCGCTCAGCAGAAATCATCGTCACAAAGTAACATGAAGCGCTGCAGCGCTATGCATGCGCACCATGATGGAACGCATGGTAGTGGGCAATAGGGAGAGAGATATAGAGTGATGGAAAGGAGAGGAGGGAGATAATGAGGGACACGGGGGGGAGGGGGGGGGGGCGGGGGGAGATGCGAGGAGACACGGGAGGGAAGGACACGAGCGCGGGCGGGCGGGCGGGCAGGACACGGGGGGGGGATGCATGATCATTTGAGGAACACGGAAGGGACGGTGCGAAAGACACGGAGGGGTGGGAGGGACATGGGAGAAACACGGGGGGGGGGGCACGGAAGAGACACGGGAGGGACACGGGAGTTCGGGGGCGAGCGGGCGGACGGACGCGGAAGCGGTGCGGAGGGACACGGGCGGGAGCGCACGGAAGGCATGTGGAGACACGGAAGGGGCACGGGAGAGACGCGGGAGAGACACGGGAGACGGATAGGTATACACGGGAGCTCGGGAGCGGGCGGGCGGGCAGACACAGGAGGGACACGGAAGGTGTCCGAGGAGGGCGCGGGACGGATTCAGGAGATGCGCGAAGTGTGATCAGGAGCAAATACCGAAGCGATCTGGGAGCCTCGAAGGCAGCTGGGACATCGACAGAGGCGTGTCTGTTCAATAGAGGGGGCTATTGAACAGACACGGGCGTGGCTGTTCAATAGAGGGGGCTATTGAACATGGCATGTTCAATAGAGGGGGCTATTGAACAGACACGGGCGTGGCTGTTCAATAGAGGGGGCTATTGAACAGACACGCCGCTGTCAGACAGCATCACCTCTGCAGAGGGGCACCGACGCTCTCAGATCGCTTCACTCGAAGCTCCCGTTCGACCTCAGATCAGCCATCCTGCTGCCAACATCCAGCACTCCAGCCCACCCCAACGCCCACCCACGCAGTCCCAGAACACTGTCCACACTGCTGATTTCGAGGTGGGAGTGAAACTAAGAGAGGCGCGAAGTACATCACGCGGCGCTGCTGCAGCAGCGTCGCGACGAGGTTGACGATGCCGACACCGCTGTCAACTGCAAAGATTTACGCTCACGGCTCTGCTGCAGCAGCGTCGCGATGGCTCGAGACTGCTGAGGACAAGGCCGATGGGAGCTGGTGAGGCTGCCAGGAGGCCATGGGGGGGGCTACTCGGCGGCGCAACGAACTGTGCTGAAGGGGAGCAGGGAGAGTGGCGAAGGGCGATGCGATGCGAGACTGTTTGCCATCTGAAGTGCCCCAGGACCCCCCCAAGTGCCCCCAAACTTTCCTGGCCAATCCAAGGCCGACCCCTGGCACATCAGCCCATGCAAAAAAATGTCAGCGGATCAGGATGTGAACGTCGACGATGGCAGATAGATGTGATGAGGATATCGGAGCGCCTTTCTGGGCGACAGCGCGGGCGCACCACGCGATCTGGCGCACGAAATATAACCTGGCCTAAAACACATGCATGCGTCGGCAGGCTATGCCCGCGAACTGATCCAATCCACCCCCCCATTGCTCCCATTGATCTTACATGTTGGGTTGCTACAGCATGTATCCTATCACTATGCGTTCGTTGTCCCCCTCGCTCACGGGAGAGTGGATACCCGCTGCAGCGGGCATCCTGTCTAGCGTCTCTCTCCAATGTGTCTTCACTCCACCCCCACGCTGCGTCTCCATCGTCCCCCTCGCATTCCCTATGTATATCACGTCTCCCCCCTGTCTACCTCTACTATAGTCCCCCCTCTCCCCCTGTCTACCTCTACTGAGTTACCGTCCCATTCCGTCGCCCATGTAGTGGAATGCTCCGCGGCGGCCCCCCATGCCCCGCGGTGGCGCGCCGCGGCTCTCATGTGGGCGCTGCAGCGCCGAGGGCGTCTCCGCCTCCGCGGCCTCCGCCTCCGCCGCCGAGCGCCTCCGCCTCCGCGGCCTCATCCGCGGCCTCCTCCCTCCTCATGAGGCGCCCCTCGGCGCCTGCGCCTCCTCGGCGGCCTCCTCGCCGACGCCGCCGCCCTGGCCGACCCAGACCTCTGCTGGGCCAGCGTAGTACTCCTCGGCCAGGGCGGCGGCGTCGGCGTACTCGCCCGCCAGCAGCAGCTCGCAGAGCTGCTGCGCCCTGTTGAACCAGCCGCCCCGCCGCCCTTGCCCTTGCCCTTGCCCTTGGACAAGTTTGCCGCCCTTGCTCTTGTCCTTGCCCTTGCCCTTGCAAGGTGGGCCGCCGCCGTCCTTGTCCTTGTCCTTGCCCTTGCCCTTGCAAGGTGGGCCGCCGACGTCCTTGTCCTTGTCCTTGCCCTTGCCCTTTCTGCAAGGTGGGCCGCCGACGTCCTTGTCCTTGTCCTTGCCCTTGCCCAAGGCGCAAGGTGGGCCGCCGACGTTGTCCTTGTCCTTGTCCTTGCCCTTGCCCAAGGCGCGGCCGACGCTGCCATGCGGGGCGGCGCGCGACGGCCGCGGCCGCGCCTTGGCCGCGGCCGCGGCCGCGAGCAGCGCGCCTGGCGGCGGCGCCGCAGGCGGCGTCGGCCGCGCGCGGCCGACGCCGCCGTCGTCGCTGTCGAGCTCCTCGAAGTCCTCGTCGTAGCTGTCGAACTCCTCGAGCGACGCCATCGCTGCAGCGAGGCTGCAGCTCGCCAAGCTGCATGATGGGCTTGGTTTCCACCACCAGCACCATAAGTTGGAGGGAGAGGTCCTCCTCCTCCTTTTCTTTCTCCTCATCCTCCTTCTCCAACATATGGTATAGTGGTGGTGGAAACCAGTCCCATCGCTGCAGCTGAAGCTGCACTCGGGCGCGCGGGCGCGCGACGCTGCAGCGCGCGAAGCTGCAGCTGCAGCTGCACGGAACAAAAACAGCGGCGGTGCCAACGACGAATACGATGGCGACGACGCTGACGACGATGGACCCCTGCTAACCAATCGACTGACCCCCCAAAGTAACATCACCCCGCAAAGTAACATCACCCCCAACTGAACCTCCGAAGGCCAACGACTGGATTGACCTCCCCAGGGCTGCCCCCTCAGGATAGGAGGAGGAGGGGGAGGAGGATGAGGGGGAGGAGGAGGATTGGAGGGAGAGGAGGAGGGGGGGGAGGAGGGGGGGCAGGAGAAGGAGGAGGAGGAGGAGGAGGAGGAGGAGGAGGAGGACACTGATGAGGAGGAGAAGAAGGAGAGGGAGGAGGAGGAGAAGGAGGAGGAGAAGGAGGAGTAGGAGAATGAGAGGGAGGATGAGGAGGAGGAGGAGGAGGAGGAGGAGGAGGAGGAGGAGAGGGAGTATGCGGAGGCAGGAATAGGCAGAAGGATCGGGGGGGCGGGGCATGGGTGCCAACTGGTTGTCTTCCTCCTCCTCCTCCTCGTCATACTCCTCGTCCTCGGCCTCCTTCTCCTCCTCCTCCTCATCATCATCATCATCATCCTGCTCCCCCTTCCCCTGCTCCGAGGTGCTGGCAGCGAGCGGTGGGAACCTGTGAAAATGAGGGCGTTCCAGAACGTCGTCCTCAATGTCGTCGTCCTCCTGATCACCCTCCTCCTCCTCATCATCATCCTCCCTCCACCTTCTTCTCCTGCATGCGCTGCTCTGAATTACGTCGTCTTTAACGCCGTCGTCGTTGTCTCTGTCGCCGTCGCCGCCGTCGCGATGCTGTATCCGACTGAAACAGTGGTGCTGCAGCACTGACCGCGCGCGCGCCGCGCGCCCGTCACTTCCGCGGCTTCTTCGCGACGTGGTATTGGACTGCCAGCGCAAACGCTGCCTCGCGGTCCCCGCGCTGAAGCGCTTCCCGAATCATGTCGCACACAAGCTTCCACATGCCAACCTTGGTATCAGCATCGCGCTTGCGCGCGGCTGCAGCCGCGCGCGGGGCTGGCACATCACTGGCGGCTGCAGCCGCGGTCCTCGTCGACGTCGGAGGCGGCGGTGGCGGCGGCGGCGGCGGAGGAGGGGGAGTAGCCGCATATGTCGCATCCGATGCAGCGGACTTCGCCTTCGGCGGCGGCACTGGCTCCGAGGGAAGCCGCCATGGCGGCGTCGCTGCACTCATGTTGGCAGCCATTGATGTTCTGATCACAGGTGGCTGCGAACCACATGCAATAACATAAAGCGAACATGCGGGCTGCAAGCGCGATCGAAGCGCTACATCAACACGCCAGACACACAAAATGTAAGTCAGCGCTGCAGCGCGACGCAAAAATCTGATATCGGCACGCCAGACACCCGAACGTAAATCAGCGCTGCAGCACGATGGACTCCAAACACACGAAACGTAAGTCAGCGCTGCAGCGCCGTGAGGTTACACATCGACGGCGGCAACGCGTGAGAGGCACACTTGATCGTAGTGTCGTCGTGCTGCAGCACGCTTGATCATACCAACGATTCGCAATGACACCAACAGTAGCGAACATTGGGGGGATCCACCAACAATCCGCAATTATTATCCCAATCCTCCTCTTCCTTCTCCTCCTCGCCCTCGTCCTCGTGCTCGTCCTCCTCGCTGCCATTCTCAATCGCACTGCCGACCGTGATCGCACGCCCCAGCGATGCGGTCGACCGAGCGCGCCGCAGCTCAGTCCGAGTCGGCCTCCTCCTCCTCCGCATCGCCCTCCGCCTCCGCTTCCATCTCCTGGAGCTCATCCGCTTCGCAATCCTTGAGTTCGGCGGTGCACCACTTCGCCGCGGCCGCTTCAGCGTCATCCTTGCTGCAGCCGCGGTTTGTGCGGAACAAGGCCGTCCTGCTGCAACCGCAGTCTGTGCGGACGGCCCGCCAAGCTTGGAGCCGCTGCACCCAATAGATGCGGGTGCCGCAAGGAACGTCGGTCTCGTGGCGCCGCGGGCGCTTCAGCACCGTGCTCGCCTCTGCCGCCTCCGCCGCCTCCTGAAGCAATTTGGCCTTGATGTACTCTACGCCCTTCTCGTGCAGCACCACCTGCAGCTTGTCCCTCCCCCCCCTATGAGGTGGGGGAATGACAATCTGCAGCTCTGTTGCCTCAGTATCGCCAAACGGCGGCAGCTGCACTGTCTTGAAGCACTTGTCCACTGGAACCTGGCGACTGGCGCGGCCGGACCGCGTGGTCGGGCGGCGGCCTGGCTCCGCTGCAGCGAAGAGCGTCGTCGGCGCCGTTGGCCCCGACGACGCGGTGCGCTGATTTTTCAGCCACGTTAGGAACATCGTGCCTCGCAAGCCCTGAGCCTTGCCGCACACCCACTTGCTCCAACCTGCGGTGGTCACGGTGATACACTCGCGGTCTCCGATGACCTCGACGGCCGCGACCAGCTCGCGCCCCGTACGGTTGTCGTGCAACACGACGCAGTCGCGCTTGATCGTCGTCATCGCGCGCGCGGCGCGCCGAGGCTGCAGCCCGAGCGCGGTCGCACTTCAGCGCCAAATTGCTGCGATGGAGTGATGAGGCAACATGTGCGCGGACGAGGTGCTCATGATGAGGTGCGCTGCAGCGCATGTGAAAGATGAAGCGAAGAGCAACGATCACATCGAGCACAACAGTGATGACGAAGCCGCTGCAGCGGCATGTCTGTGGGAAAGGCTGATGTCAGCACCAATATTGTACAGTCGCTGCAGCGACGATGCTGGCGCAACGAATCGTTCCGCGCGCTGCAGCGCCGCGGCAAGTATCGCACTTCGCACCAACCCGCACACTGTTTACACCAATCGGAGGGCCACGCTCGGTGCCGTCATGTGCGCTCGCCGCTCCTTAAGCCCCCTCATCCTCCTCCCTCTGCCAAACCTTACCCTGCCTCCTCCTCCTCCTCCTCCGCATCACCCCTCCCTCCTGCCTCATCCTCCCGCGTGGTCCCTCTATATCGCCAGCTCAGGCCGTCCTGAGCTTCTTGGCTGGCCGCGGCTGCAGCCGCGGCCACGGCTTCACCACCAGGAAGTCGCCCGCGGACAGGGCGCAAGTGTTATGCATCTGGGGCACCCCCACCTGCACCTTGTTGACGCCTGTCCCGAACGTCACGGTCTCCTTTCGGAGCTCCATGTTGGGCTCTGAGTCGGACTTTGCCACCACCCAGAAGGGGCTGACAAAGGCGTCGGGGCCCCGCGACCCCTCAGCGGGGGGCCCTGCGAACTGCGGGCCCACGAAGAACTCGTAGAGGCCAACCTTCCCCAACGAGATGCTCTCCGCAACGCAGCCCGTGCTGACCCGCGTGGACGAGGCTGAAATGCGACCACTCCCACCGCGTGGAGCTACATGGCGCGCAGTCGGTAACATCACTGACCTCGTCGCTACGGCCTGACGTGCCCCGAAATCCTCGCTACCTCGTGCTCAGCGCAGCGCTGCAGCGCGGCGTCGTCGGAGGGGGGCGCGGACGATTGCGGAAGCACAAGTCTGACGAGCTCACCCACTTTGAACGCTCGCTTGCAGCGCACGGCAGGTGGGTCCTGCAGGATCTCCAAGTGCAAAATGTTCGCCTGGTACTTCAGCGCTTGGAGCCGCAGCGCCATGTTGCATGCCCCCTTGAACGCGTCCATCGCCCAACCCTCGTGGGCTGGCGGCAAGTGCTCCTTCGTGAACGGCAACTGCTCCTGCACCCTGGACGTCAACTTGTAATTCTCGAGCAATATGTTTACTTCAATCCGCCCGCTCGGCTAACTGCTCCGTGCGCTGCAGCGCATCGACCAACCCATTGCAACTTAAGTACAGGAAATACAATATCGCAGTTACTACCTCCTCCTCCCCCCTCCCTGCTCCCCACGGGCGGCGGGGTGGCTGCAGCCACGCAATGGAGATCTCTTCGCCCACCAGGTCGCCGTGCAACTTCTTCTGAGCGGTGATCCCATTCTCCGAGATGGAGAGCACCTCGAAGACGTCATCCACCTCCTTCTTCTGGACGATGTGCTTCCCCACGTCGAACCCTGCACGCCGCATGCGGAAGACGTTGCTCTTCAACTCAGCGGCCGACGACGCTGCCGCGCGCGGCGCGTCTGCATCGGCGCTCGCGGGGAATTCGGGTGCGCCATCGCCTTGCTTGTCGGTCTGCACCGCCTTGCCGAACTCGATCCCCAAGCTCTTCATCTGCAGCTGGGCTGGCTCCCCGAGCTCATGGAGGAAGACCTCTCTGGAGGGTCGCTGCAGCGACATTGAATGGCGAAAAGCAGGGAGGGAGGGAAACAAGGAGCACACGAAAGGTGGCGTGAGAAGATACCTGTGCTATATCTGCTACGCATCCGAAAGTGCGGTCTCCTGGCGCTCGCTTCTTCACCAGGTACATGGCACAGCGGACATCCAACTTTGTGATGTGCAAGAAGCCCTGCTCCGCTCCGATATCCAACCTCTTCACGAGCGACCTTGCGTCGGCCATGAGGTTGTCGGCCGCAGCCACGTCCGCCTTGCGGGACGCGACGTGGACGATCTCGTTTGCCTTGATCCGCCCATCGCTTCAGCGATTGCGTTTGGGAATAAAGCAATGTAACGGTGCGTGTGTGTGTGTGGGGAGGGGGGAGGGGTGGGTACGCAGTTCTAACAATGCAGCGCAATGCATAGATGCGCTGCAGCGCATGTCACTACAAGGGGGCGCCGACAAGCTTATGGATGGTCCTGCACATGCTATCCACCACGTGCTCGCCTGAATAGTTGGCCTTCACGAGCGCCGCTACGACATACGGGTACGACTCCTGGTGCTTCCCCCATTTAATCGAATTCAACTTGCGCCAGAATTCAGAGCCGCACATCAAAGTTTGCCCCGAGACGTCCACATTCGTGAAGGTCTTGAGGGCTTCATCTATTTCACGGAGAAGTTCTCCGTTTTGTGGCCCGAGCTCAACAAACTTGCACAAGTCAGCGATCCACGCCTTGCAAGGTGGGTTCGCGTGGCCCGCTTGCTCGGCGATGTCGCGCCAATCGGGCTTGCTGGAACCCTCAGCGAGGCTGTGTGCCAAGAGCATCCGCCCACCTGCCTGCAGCAAGCGCCGAGCCGATCAAGTGCTGCAGCACTGTAAGATATAATGCTCCTGCTCCTCGTTCTCACCTCCTCCCCAACGCGCTCCCACTCATCGCCCTCCTCGTGCATCATCCTGGTCCTTACTACATACCGCTATATATTATAGTGGGGATAGGCTGCAGCCTGACCGAATGATCTCGGTCTCGTGAACCGCCTCCCTGACGTCGGCGTTCAAAGCCCTCTGCACGAAGTTCTTGAGGCCCTTCACTTTGGCCACCGCGTGCTTGATGATCAACCACGTCAGGCCCTTTTTGACTGCCGTCGCAAGTTGCGGATGCAACGCGCACAGCTTTTCGGAGTCGATGTTGTCCCGAGAGTCTGCCAGCGCCTTCACTGTGGTCGGCGCCTTGGCCAGCACGCAGCGGAGGAAGACGTTCGTGCGGGAGCCGCCCACTGACGTATACCGCAATGAGTCCAGCGGGGGGCACCGACCCCCGCTGAGCCGCGAAAGGCGGTCGTTCGCCATCGCGGTCTCTTCCAACTGCGCCCCCTGCGGGGCCTCGAAGGCAGTGGCTGCAGCCGTCTTGGCCAAGACGAAGCCCTGGGCGCAAATCTTCGCGCCTAAATTGTGAGCCCGCGCAGGGTTCACTAACGAACCGCTGCGGTTCCGAATGTCGATGCCCATCTGGTTCGGTGGGACCTGCTGGTAATACGCTAGCCCCTCCGCCAGCAGGAACTCCTTCAGTTGATCCCACCCCGATGCCAACCTCCCCGAGGAATTGCTTTCCTCGATGTACTGCAAGATCTGCTCCTCCTGACGCGCCTGCAGCGCCATGCCAGCGCTATATATAGCGCCGAATGCAACGTGCGAGCCCGCGGGCGCGACGGCGGATGCGGCGCGCGGCCGCAGCTTGAGACAAGCTGTCGCGCGGCGTGCGCGTGAACATCGACTTGCATGGACATGCAACTTGCGAGCAAAAATGTTGATCTGGGCTGCAGCCCGAGGCCCATGAAGCACGAGCGCGCACGCGCTGCAGCGCGATGCGACATCACGACGACAACCATTTTTTTGCGCTGCAGCGCAAAGTAACATACGTGCTATCAAATTTGGAGCGCTGCAGCGCTCAATGCGACCATTGAAAAACAACGAATACAACAAAACATAATTGACATGTGCATTCAAATTCCTTGCAAACGGAGCTGGGCGAAAATGAAGATCCGAACAACGTGCAACTAGAAAACATGCATTTAACTCAACATTCAGCGCTGCAGCGCTTCATCTTCAGCGCACGCAGCGCTTCATGTTCATATAAATCCGAAGGCAGCGCTGCAGCGCTTCTCATATTTAAAGCAAAAATCCAGGACACCGATTCCAAATCAAAATGCAAAATTTGTAGCGCTGCAGCGCTCAACGAACAAACTCAGCTCTTTCAAGACGTGGATTTACCTTTTTTCCCTGTGCATGGCCCTTGGATACCAAGTGCAATGTAACCGCTAAGTCACTTATAACCTACTTAGCAAACTAGCTATAAGCGGTTATAAGTGGTCAGCTAAGTGCGCTAAGCACTTAGCTAACTGGTTATAAGTGGATAGCTAAGTACTTACTAAGTCATTACTAAGTGGGCCACTTAGTAATGACTGAGTAAGTACTTAGCTAAGTCCGCTAACTACTTACTAAGTACTTAACTTAGCGTAGTAAGTATGTTAAGTACTTAGCAACCGCCGCGGCCATCCAAGCATGGCGAGGTCGGAGAGGGCCGGGCAGGTGTTTTTTATCATCCTCGGCGTCCGGGGGCCGTCTCCGGGCCCGGGGGCACCGCCTTCGAGCCCCTGCGGAGTCTGCCCAGACATCCGGCGTCTCGGAAGAATCGAGGCGAAGGTCTTGGACTGGTCCTGGGGAAGTCGTCGAGGGGTCGAGCGCCCGCGTCTCGAAAAAGTCGATGCGCCAGATGTCTGGGTCTGTCCCCTCCGCCCCGTGGCCACCCCGAACTCCGGCGCCGCGATTCCAGAGGGTGCCGAGTTAAGACAAGGGCAGCTGGCCTTCGGGGAGAGCCCTCGTCGCCACGGCTGGACGCGTTCCAGTTTTGCGTTCTCAGGCGTGGCAACTAGAAGCTCACGGCTCACACGTTGCGGAATGCTGAAAAGCGCTGCGTAATTGCATGGGTCGGATGGATATTTGTATGATCAGATGTTGAAGTTTGAGCTTCGCAGCCCGGTGGCCGCATGGTGGCCTGCAGATTAGTAACCCTCGCTGGGTTGGGCCCTTTGTGCACATGGACCATTGCGTTCGTCTTCATCCGTCCTCCTGCTTCCTCCTCCGTTTCCTGCCACAGCAGCTTTTGGTCACATTGTTTTGGCGCGAGCGGCAGTTCTCGCAGTCACAACCCAGGAGTTTCTCTTGCCACAGTCATGGCTCTCCACGATGACGCCGAGCACGACGGGCTCATCGACGAGAGTCCACCGCGCTCCCGCAGTGGCCGTGGCCGCCGTTTTGCTGCCGCCGCGGCGACGACGGTCGTGCTGCTGCTGCTGCTTGCAGCCACGGTGATGCCTCTGCGCGCGGCCTGGACACCGCACGGTGCCGCGGCGCGCGGTTCGGAACCAGGTGTCCGCCATGGAGCTGCACGTTTTTCTGGGCCCAGTGGCCTCGTGAGCAAACAAGAAGAGGACGGAGACGCCGAAGCAGACGCCGAAGCAGACGCCGACAACACGGAGTCCACCATCGAGCAGGTGGCCGCAATCCCGCAGACCGTCTATGTCCTGGACTGTCCCGCGTCCGACGACGACACCACTTCCATGACCCTGGTCCGTACGATGGGTGGCCTGATCGCGGCGTTCAAGCTGAACGGCAAGAGCATCATCCTCGAAGAGCCGAGCCCTGAATCTGGAATGCAGGGGTCCACCTTCTGGCCAAGCCCGCAGAGCCTGTTCGACTGGCCTCCGCCCCCGACCATCAGTGGCGGCACTCGGAGGAGGAAAAGGTATCCACACCGCTACCCTTCCCTCGTGTTCGCCTTTTCCCTAGGAAGAGCGTTCTCTTTTAGAGGTTTTTTCTCTGACCTCGACGGCTGTAGGGCTAGCGAATTTGATTTGCGATAGAAAACGAGGTCGAGTAATCAGGGCCTGCGAAATAAAAGATTGCGGATGTTCCTAGCAAAACGCTTGTTTTGCATAATGTGTTGAGGATGTCTCGAGCGAAACGTTTGTTTTGTGTTATAGATCGCTCCTGTCCTGGGGACGAGAATTCAGAGGATGTCTCAGGTGAATTGCTTGTTTTCACGTGCCCAGGTCTTGAGATGTCTAGAGCGAAACGCTTGTTTTGCAGAACTCGAGCGGCCTGGGCGCCCCAGGATGCCCAGGTGGTTATGGGAACCCGAACACAAAGTAAGTTACAAAGGAATGGCCCTGAGCGCGGACGCCGCGTAATTCACGAGGGAGCGCAGCTTTGGGAGCGTGGACGCAGCGTAGTTGACAACAGATCGTGGCGCAGGAAGAGCGGACGCAGCGTAATTTACAAGGGATCGTGACCCTGGGAGCTCGGACGCAGTATAATTTACACTGGATCGTGGCCCTGGGAGCGCGGACACAGCGGCATTTACAAGCGATCGTGGCCTCGGGGGGGCGGACACCGTAATTCACTAGGGAACGTGGCCCTGAGAGTGCGGACGCAGCGTATTTCACGAGGTTCACGAGGGAGCGCGGCCTTGGGAGCGCGGACGCAGCGTAGTTTACGAGGCCCGCGGAGAGCGGACGCAGCGTAATTTACAATGGATCGTGGCCCTGGGAGCTCGGACGCAGCGTAATGTAGCGTCCCATGGTACGTCCCCTGGTACGTCGCATGGCGCGTCCCTTGGGACGTTCCGCGGTGCGTCCCCCCTGCATGTCCCCTTGTCAATTAGCTCTGGGGCAGCTACTATGTGCTCAGGCAGCTCGAGCTTAAGACCCAGATCAGTTCGGTCAGGACTCGGATGCACAGGGGGACTCGATCCACAACGCTACCTATACGACCACCCTTCCGGTGATAAGGAGGTTCGGGGGGGGAACCAACGTCTCACTCGATCGGTCTCACTATCGATCTCACTATCGATCTCACTATCGCTCTCGCTCGATCGATCTCACTCGATCGATCTGACTATCGATCTCACAATCGATCTCACTATCGATCTCACTATCGATCTCGCAGTCGGTCTCACATTCGGTCTCACTATCAACATCACTATCGATATCACAATCGATCTCACAATCCTCGTCATCATCAATATCATCGTCATGAACGTCATCATCATCATCAACATCATCATCATCACCATCATCGGGACACCATCATCATCACCTCATCACCATCATCATCAACATCATCACCATCACCATCATCATCATCATCGCGACACCATCATCGTCACCATCATCATCATCAACATCCTCATCATCGGGGCACCATCATCATCATCATCGTCAGCATCGGAACACCACCGTCGTCATCATCATCTCATCATCATCATGAAAACCATCAGCATCATCATCATCGGGACACCATCATCATCAGCAACATCATCATCATCATCATCAAATTCAGCATCATAATCGGGACACCATCATCATCGTCACCATCATCACCACCATCATCATCATCGGGACACCATCATCAACATCAGTATCATCATCGGGCCACCATCATCAAACTCACCAGCATCACCTCATCATCATCCTCATCAACATCATCATCATCGGGACACCGTGATCGTCATCATCATCAACATCTTCATCGGGACACTACCATCATTCTCATCACCATCATCATCATGAACAGCATCATCATCAACATCACCACCATCATCAGGACACCACCATCATCATCAGCACCATCATCATTTCATCATCTCATCTCATCATCATCATCGACATCATCAGGGTCATCAACACCATCATCATCGGGACACCATCATCATCATTAGCAACATCAGCATCATCAACATCATCATCATCGGGACACCACCACCACCACAATGGCCATCATCATCACAATCATCATCATCGTCAACATCGCCAACATCATCATCATCATCATCTGGACACCATCATCACCACCATCACCATCATCATCAACATCATCAGCATCATCGACATCATCATCATTATCCTCATCATCACCATCATCATCATTATCATCATCATCACGATCATCATCATCATCATCATCATCATCATCATCATCATCATCATCATCATCATCATCATCATCATCATCATCATCATCATCATCATCATCATCGGGACGTCGACGGGATACCAGCCGGACACCGGCGGGACACCGCGGGCCACCGGCCCCCAGAGAGGAAACATTTGGTCCGGCCGCCCCTCAGCCGGAGGCGGGACACCGGCGGGACACCGCGGGCCACTGGCCCCCGGAAAGGAAACATTTGGTTTGGCCGCGCCTCAGCCGGAGGCGGGACACCGGCGGGACACCGCGGGCCACCGGCCACCGGAAAGGAAACATTTGGTTCGGCCGCGGCTCAGCCAGAGGAGACTTTCTTCTCGCCCGCCCACGCAGTTTCGCCTCGCCCGCACGCACGGCACGCACGAACACGAAACCGAAACCGATTTCCCGGTAGGGGGGCTCTCCGTTCCATTTCGATCTCACCCCCTCACCTCCGATAGAGCACAATCGCGGCATGGCACATCGTAATTCAGCACCGTGCAGCGCAGTACAGACCTTGGTACGGTACATCAAGATCGATACATTCAGCATTGCAACTTGGCACGTTTCTTGGCACGTTCCGTGCCGCGTCCCGTGGCAAGTCCCACTGGCACGTCGCGCGGCGCGTCCCCTGGCACGTCCCGTGGCACATCCATTGGCACGTTCCGTAGCGCGTCGCCTTGGCACGTCTCGCTGTGCGTCCCCATGGCACGTCCCCTGGCACGTCGCCTGGCACGTCCCTTGGGACGTCCCGCGACGCATTCTCCTGGCATGTTCCCCTGTCAATTAGCTCTGGGGCAGGCAGCTACTATGTGCTCAGGCAGCTCGAGCTTAAGATCCAGATCAGTTCGGTCAGGTCTCGGCTGCACAGGAGGACTCGATCCACAGCTCTATAGAGCACAATCGCGGCATGGCACATCGCGATTCAGCACGGCGCCGCGAAGCACAGATCTTGGCAGGGTACATCAAAATCGATACACTCAGCATTGCAACCTGGCACGTTCCGTGGCGCGTCCCGTGGCTAGTCCCCCTGGCACGTCGCGCGGCGCGTCCCCTGGCACGTCCCGTGGCACGTCAATTGGCACGATCCGTAGCGCGTCGCCTTGACACGTCCCGCGGTGCGTCCCCATGGCACGTCCCCTGGCACGTCGCCTGGCACGTCCCTTGGGACGTCCCGCGACGCATTCTCCTGGCATGTTCCCCTGTCAATTAGCTCTAGGGCAGGCAGCTACTACGTGCTCAGGCAGCTCGAGCTTAAGATCCAGATCAGTTCGGTCAGGACTCGGATGCAAAGGAGGACTCGATCCACAACGCTATAGATTACAATCGCGGCATGGCACATCGCAATTCAGCACGGCGCAGCGAAGCACAGATCTTGGCAGGGTACATCAAGATCGATACTCAGCATTGCATTTGCTGGTCACCCAATCAGGTGTGTTTCAGAACGTTGCCACGCCTTACATTTCTGTATTCCTTTCCGGGGTCGTGGGTCGAACATATTTGGGCTTCCTGGGAGGCCCTCGTCGCCACCGCTGGATTCGCCTCGAAATCCTGGTCAGAACGCACCCCGAGAGAGGTCTGGGGGGGTGCGGTATGGGTACTTTTTTGGTTTCCCCAGGCACAGAGGCTGACGGCGAGACCGGCCGATCTGCTGAGGGCGGCGGCACTTACGACGTGCAAGTGGACGACGCCAAGCTGTCGGTGGTCCTCACCAGCCAGCCAGACCCCGACCTCGGAGTGAGGGTGGTGAAAAACGTCTCGTGCGACACGGAGCGGCAAGCCATGGTTGTCCGTTACACGATGGAGAAAGTGGATACAGCCACAAATTTAAGCTTGGCTGGGTGGGAGAAGACCAATTTGCCAGCAGGTGCGCTCATCTTCTGGGACCATGGTGATGCTGAGACGGTCACCCGCATTGACGACATGTCGAACAAGACGTCTCAGACCTTGGATGTGGATGGCGACACTTTTTATTTCGACCACTCGAACGATGACGTTCACGAGGGTGGTACCAAGATAGCTTCCAACACAACTTCCTCTTGGATCGCGGCTGTGAGGGACGATATTATGTTTGTCAAGGTATTCAAGTCGGTCCCACTGGACAAAGTGGCCCCTGGCGAGGGTGACGTTGCTGTCTTCGCGAGGCCTTCGTTTTCCTCGATCGAGAACCAGGGCGCCTACGGGGCGGTCAAGAAGGGAAAGCCTTCAGTGTACGTCGTGTGCTGGTACGCGCGCAAGCTCCCCGATGGGGCCCAGGCGGCGAAAGGTGACGAGACGATGCTGGATGCAGTCCGTGAGGTGGCGAAGCTGGGCTGCCCAGAGAAGTGATCATCGGTTCTCGGCGAAGTCCGAACCCTGCCCCCGCCTCCCAAAGATTCACGAGGATCGATGGTTGGTGGGGGTACACCTTAGGCGATGCTTAAGAAAACTTAAATTTTCGGCCAGAGTCTCGATTATTCTTAATGTTTCAATGTAAATCCGAAGATTTAAATGGAATTTTCTGGTTTTTATTCAAGTTCTGAGACTATGAATTTCTTAACCCATGATTTCTTAAGCATTTCGCAAGGTGTAGGGTTCTGATGTCTCCACCCAATCGAGCAGCGCCCTCGTGACAATTTTGCACAAGGTTCGAGCAAAGAACGTTGAACATGAGCTTTCTGAGGTCCGAGCGGATTTCTTGGATCGGCGCAGGACACCCCTGTCGGCGCCGTGGGCACCGCGCTTGGCGCGCCCTGCGCGCCACGGCAATAGGCGCGGACCTCCGGAAGCATGTTTTTACAGCCTTGTTAGTCTTCTAGGCTGGAGGGGGAGCCCGGAGCAAGTGCAGCAAGTTGAGGTTGGCCCGGCATCTTTGAGAGGGCCAGCCCAGACCAGCCCGAAGCGGATCAGATGGTGCGCGTGTTTAGATATCGGGCACTTGCTTGAGTGGTTAGTGTTCCTCGCGGGGGCGATGCCCGCACGTTTCAATCAGGTTGCCAGAGACCCTGCGCCAGCAAGCCGTGCCTCCCGTTTTGAATCTACGCATCGAGAGAAAGAGTGATCGTGCGCCTGTGTTGAGCCCGCAGAGTTGAAGCCACGGCGTTTTGGAATGACGAAGCAGCTGCGGTTCGCCGGATGGCCTCGAAGCGCCCGTGCGATGGGTTGGTGGCGTGTCGACGCGGTGGCGACCCACCGGCGTGGGCGCTCAAGGTTGAGCTCCGCCAGTGGCCCAGAATCGGCTGGTATCGAGCGATCTTGCGCGATCGGCGGGCGGCGATCGTTCCAGGCTAGACGATCTCGAGTGAGAAGCCGGCATAAACATAAACTTTCAGTGGCCCGCGCAGATCTCTTGGATCGGCGCTGGGCCCGCCAATGAGGGTCCAGCGCCGACCCAAGAGATCCGTGCGGAGTTCCGAGAGTTCCTGGTTTGGTTATGCAGGTTGGTGTTGGAAACTAACGGCGAGCAGATCGGCCTGACCTGAGGCCCTTGGGGGCTCTCCTGGGGCATTGCTGGGCGTTCTGGGAGCCTCGCCCAGGTACGAGCTAAGGTCTTCGGCTGCGCCTGGAAGTCACCTCTCACGATCAGCCGCTGCCGACACACTGTCCGGAGCGTCCCAGTCGAAGCAGGAGAGGCAATTTTGAGAAGCAATCAAGTGCGTTGCTCCTGGTGTGATATCGCTACCATACAAAAATATGTGTTTTCATGGTGGGCGCAGCTCTGCGATATCGCTAGCAAAACAACAAACTAATACTTCCGCGGAAAACGAGACGCGAGCAGTAGTAGGCAGCAGTTTCATACATATGTTTAGTAATAGTGATGGTAGTCATGACCTTGATTGCTCGATTAGTTGTTGCTGTCGTAGTAGTAGTCGTGGCTACGTCCCTTCCAGCGTAAACACGAACACCATACAATGCATATGCCATGACGTCGTCAAATGCTTGACATCAGACAAACTGGCGAACAGCAGCGCAGGAGCACCCAAATCCACTTTTCTCGATAGTGGATACAGTTTGCCTACGGTAGTTACGTGTAGCACAGGTTTGGTGGGGCAACTTAATACACATGCGACGGTTTCTTTGCGATCTTCTTCGAGCCAGGTGATCACTGAGACCACTGCGTAGAGGTCCTGCCCCCCCCCCCCCCCGCGCTGACCCTCAAGGACTCCGCTCCCGCGGAGCTGCGCGCCTCGTCTCGCTCCGCTTCCGCCCGCGCCTTCCGCCTCCTCAGCCGCGTTTCCTCCCTGTGTCGTCCTCGCCTCCTTCTTGGCATCGCTCGGACGTGTGCATGTTTCCCTCGGCGAGGACCATCGAGGAGCATCCTCGATCACTTGGCGAAAAAAAAAACACGCGCGAGACCGAACAAAAAGCACAGGGAATGGACGTCCGAGCGATGGCGAGCCTTCCGCCTCGGCAGAAGTCGACATCAGCATCGGCCGTCGGAGAGGCCCGCGCGAAGTTGCTCAGAGATCAGCGCTGGACCCCCCGTCCCTGGCGCCGCCGGGGGGCCCGTCGCCGACCCCAGACATCCGCGCGGGCCTCCGACTGCTGATGGCTGTTGCCACGAGGGAAAATAACACACAGACACAAGGAATCGTCGATTCCCCAGAAGATATGGGAAACTATGGGAGGTGGGGGGGAAGACAGAACCCCAGAACATATGGGAAAATATTGTGAATCTTTTGATGTGTGTGTGTGTGTGTTTATTTGTGTGTCCAAGGGCCCCTTCAGTTGTTCCCTCCCATCCCCTTTTCATGCTCCTCGTTGTCGTCGCCCCCCTCCTTTTGGACCTTGATGTGAACATGCATCCTCCTTGTTCGGGGGTGGACAGACCTCCTACCCTGACACATCGATTGAGGAATTGACCGTTTTCGGTTCGCGAGAGTGCGTCGCGGCCGTCGTTTTTGCGGGCCCAGGTCCGTCGGTTTCGGTCCCAGGCCGTTTTCTCTAAGGGGAGGTTTACTAAAGGGAGGTTTGTCCACCGCCGATTGAATCTTGATATGAACATGCATCCTCTTTGTGACTCCCTTTCAATCCGCATCCTAATTCAAAGGCTGCCGCCTCTGCCGCCGACCCCGAAGGAGTGTTTGGAGTTTGGCTTTCCAGTGGCTCCGTGCTCAAAGCGCTCTGGCTCCTTACAGGTCTCCTTGGTCGGGGGGTCAGGAGGACGAGGACGAGCACGTTCTCGAGGATTGGAGGCGGGTCAGGAGGACGAGGACGAACACGTTCGAGGACGAGGACGAGGACCACGACGACCAGGACGACGACGACGAGGAGAACGGGGACAAGATAGAAGGGGAGGAGGAGGGGGGCGGACTCGAAAACATCCTGGGGGGAAGGGTCCTGACCGTTGGGGATGTGTTTTAGATGTGTGTGTGTGTGTATCGGAGGTTGGGGGGTGAGTCCGACGTGAAACGGAGACCCCCCCACCGGGAAATCGACTTCGGTTTCGGGTTCGTGCCGTGCGTGCCGTGCGTGCGTGCGGGCGGCGAGGCGAGGCGTGCGAGAGGACATCCTCCTGTGGCTGGGCCGCGGCCGGACCAAATGTAACCCCTCCGGCGGCCGGTGGCGCGCGGTGTCCCACCGGTGTCCCGCGGGTGTCCCGAAATCCTCCCGTGGCTGGGCCGAGGCCGGACCGAATGATTCTCCTCCGGCGGCCGGTGGCGCGCGGTGTCCCACCGGTGTCCCGCGGGTGTCCCGAAATCCTCCTGTGGCTGAGCCGCGGTCGGACCAACGAATGCTCCTCCCGTCAAACGGTGGCCCCCGGTGTCCCGCCGGTGTCCCGCCGTGGGTTGGGCATTTCGAAACATCGCCGCTTGCGGCGAGCTGTCCAATGCAAGTCTGCATGCAAACCGACATGCAGACCGAAAAGCACATCGAGATGCAAATCGATTTCCACATCCGAATGCAAATCGTAAGGCGCCATGTGCGCCGCGGCGAGCTTTCCAATGCACGTGCACAATCACACTACTCACTAGACTCCGCCCCACAGGCATCTTCAGAACAACAATCACCACTTTGCTCATTGCTGCCCCCCAAAACCTCCTTATCACCCGCAGGGTGGTAGTATAATTAGATGTGTATGTGTATATATATATATAAACACTTCGGTCAAGATCTTGTCCTTCAGTGCCGTCCTCGTCGACGTGGCGACCATCGATATCTGGCGACCCTTTTTACTGTACTGTAGTACTGGTCTTGGGTTCTTTTATCGGGCGATGGGGGGGGTCTTCTGTGGGGTTGATTTCTGTTTGGTGGAGCGTTTTCGGAGTCTGTTCGGGGTCTCGTGGAGGCTTCGGCGGTGCGCACCGGGGGAGCCTGCGCAAGTTCAAGCCTTCTGTGCGCTGGGTTTGGCAGCCTTCAGCGTGTCGGTGTCGGGCGTGGCCAGCGCAGTGCCTCAGAGGGGGCGATTGCGCTCCTCAGAGATCCTCAAGAGGGACGCAGGAGGTCGCCAAGAGGGCAGAGAACGAGTCCAATTGTTTTTCTTCAAGAGGGACGCAGGAGGTCGCCAAGAGGGCAGAACACGAGTCCAAGTGTTAAGAGAGCACCGAGGCGGCCCGCGACCCGATGGCGAGGGCGTCGGCGGGGGGGCCTGGGGCGGGGGCGGGTCTGAGCGCGAGGAACTGCAGGGTGGGGGGCCCCAAGCACTGCAGCTCCCGACAGCGAGGGCGTCGGCGGGGGCGGGGGCGGATCCAGGCGCGAGGCACTGCAGGGCGGCGAGTCCAGGAACGCAGCTCCGGAGGGGTCTGGGGTTCAGTCGGGCCTGTCCCCCTCTACACGCGGAAGATTCAAAAGTAGTCAAACAATAGCCTGGGGACTATTTTGAAAGTATTTTTTTGCAATTTTGGAGCATTTGGGGGGTATGTTTTGTTTTTCGTCGAAAATCCCCCTTTCGCAATTTTGACATATTTTTTCGCAATTTTGGAGCATTTCGGTGGTATTTTTTATTGCGCTGGCCTTACTGCCTGTGCCGCCGACCCTGGAGGCATCGGCTCTCGAGGGAAACGGGGGGGAGAGGGCGGGGAGGAGGAGGAGGAGACGGAGGAGTGAAGGAGGAGGAACAGGTGGGAGGATGAGCAAGAGGAGCATGAAGATGCGGAGGAGAAATGGAAAAGGTAGAGAAGGGGGAGCAGGAGTTAATGGATGGAGCAGGCAGGGACGACGAACACGTGGGGGGGGACCAGTGAAAGCTGTCCGAGAGGGGTGAAGAAACATGCACGGATGATGCGGGAGGAGGTTTTCGGGAGCAGCTCTCGTTTCAGGGGGCTACAACAATGGGGGCAGACAGTTCATGACATTTGTGAGTGCCTGGGGTCGCAGGAGGTGCGGCGGCGGATGTACGTGCGGTGGGGTATCCAGGGAAGGTCAGAGCTGGGAGCCATCGGCGCAGAAATGGGGGCAGCGCTGCAGCGGGAGCAACATTTTGAAGGACCCAAAAAAGAATCGGAATGTGAAAAACACATATGAACACCGAACTCGTCGGAATTCCCTCGCCCCCCAGCCTCCCTGTTTCCCTCCAGCTTGTCCCTGCTGCCCTTCTCCTCCCCTCCTCCAGAAGCCCCTTGAGGAGAAAAAGATGACCCAGGACCCCCCTCGCTACCCCCCTCGCTACCCCGCCTCGCTACCCCCTCCCGGGACCCCCCCCCCTCGCGCGGGAGAGGGAAGAAAGGGAAGGGGCTTCCCTTTGATTCAGAGGCGACATTGCGAATCCGGGAGGGCGATGTATCTGACCGAGAATCCCCAGGAGGGCGGCGTATCTGACCCAGGACCCCGCTCGCTACCCCCCCCTCGCTACCCCCCCCCCCGGGACCCCCCCCCCCCGCGCGGGGAAGGGAAGAAAGGGAAGGGGCTTCCCTCTGACCGAGGATCCCCAGGACGGGCGGCGTATCTGACCCAGGACCCCCCTCGCTACCCCCCCCCCCCGGGACCCCCCCCCCCGCGCGGGGAAGGGAAGAAAGGGAAGGGGCTTCCCTGTGATTCAGAGACGACGAGGAAAAGGAACGGGACCCCCCCTTCCTCGCGAGGGAAAGGGAAGAAAGGGAAGGGGCTTCCCTTTGATTCAGAGACGACGAGGAAAAGGACAGGGCAAACAACGACGACGCTGCAGGGAAACGGGACAAAGGAACGACGAGGAAGAAACAGCAAACAACAAAGCCTCTTCCACACGCCGACAGGGTCGGCGGATTTTTCGTCGAATATCCCCCCTCTATAGGGGGACGCGCCCGACGCAAGCCTGGGGCCGGGTCGGAGCCCGGCGGGGGCAGTCGGAGGGTGGAGGATCCCCAAGGACGCATTTGCCGATGCAGGGAGGGCCTCGGCGGGGGGGCGCCCTCCGCCCCTCTGCCTGCTCCTCCCTCCTCCCTCCCTCCTCCTCCCTCCCTCCCTCCTCTCCCTCCCTCCCTCCCTCCCTCCCCCTCCTCCTCCCCCCTTCCTCCCCCCCCTCCCTCCTCCCCTCCTCCCCCCTCCCCCCTCCCTCCCCCTCCTCCCCTCCCCCTCCCTCCCCCTCCTCCCTCCTCCCCTCCTCCCCCTCCTCCTCCCCTCCTCCCCCTCCTCCCTCCTCCTCCTCCCTCCTCCCTCCTCCCTCCTCCTCCTCCCTCCTCTCCTCCTCCTCCCTCCTCCCTCCTCCCTCCCTCCTCCCTCCCTCCTCCCTCCCCCTCCTCCCTCCTCCTCTCTGCGAGCCCGCGGGGCGGCCTCCTCCAGGTGGCGGGGTCGGCGAGCCGGGCGAGGGGTGGCACGGTGCGGGGGCCCCGGGAGCACCGCTCTCCCAGGAGCACGGGGGGGGCGTCCGCGGGGGGGGCCTCCGCGGCGGGGGCGGGTCTGGGCGGGCAGTGGCGCGCGGAGTGGAAGCCAGACCCCCTCGAGTTATGAAAGAAAATCACGACGGGGTTGTTTTTTCCTGAGTTTTGGCCTTTGGGGGCCCTTGCCGGCCCTCGGGACCGTCAAAAAACGACCCAGGACGAAAAAACGGTCCCGGGGAATGGGTCGAGACCTCGGGGGGTCGACGTCATGAAAAAATCATGACGTCGGGGGTCTGGGGTGGCGCGAGGAGTGGAAGGGATGGAGGAAGGACGACCGAGAGACACGACAGTGCAGCGAGGCGCGGTGTCGGGCGAAGGAGGATGCCCCACGCGCCCCTGGGGCCGGCGGATCTCCTCCTCCTCTTTCTGAATACTCCTCCTCGTCGTCGTGCGTATATCTGGATCTTCCAAGAGGCCATGGCCCCCCCCTGGTTTCAATCAGACCCAGACGACTGTCCGCTGAGGCGGTTCGTTCGTTCGTTGTCGTCGCCCCCCTCCTCCCCCCCTCCACTCTGCCGACCCTCCGGGAGGCCGCACTGCAGGCGGGGGCCGGTCGACGCCAGCGCTCCCTCGACCGCCTGTGACTGCGCCGGGCGCTCCGCTCTTGTCGTGTGCCCGTCTGTACGCCCGCGCTGCATTCTCTCCCCCTCCTCAGACGCAGCGATGGGGGGGTAGGCGTGCAGTGCCGCCTTTCATACATGCTCCGCGTGCGGATCATGTATCAAGCACGCAGGGTTTTTAGGATTGAAAACAACGATGAGTTCATGCATACATTTACTCGTACATTAACCATGTATCAAAAGTCTCTCTCTCTATCTATATATATATATGTGTATGTGTATATGTTAAAAAATACTGTGCATTCAAAGCTGCCCTGTAGGGGGAGTGCATCGACCCGCCATCGCCCAGGCATCGCCAGCAGGGGTCCGATGGCCCACCCCGCCCCCAGGAGAGCGCGGGCTCGCGATCGGGGGCCCGCCGCCGACCTGTCGGCGATGCGGCGCCGGTTCCCAGGTCGACGCCTACAGTGAAAATCGGGCCGGGCGAAAGGCGGGGATTGGGAAAGGGGGGGTTACGAAATTTGCTGCATGCAGCTGGTTTCGGCCTCACCGAGGGGCCCATTCCTCGATACATGGCCGCCTCCGGCGCCGGGAGGCGCCGGGAAAATCAGCTACGTGAGCTGATTCTCAAACCCCCCCTTTGCTATCCCCCCCTTTCGCCCGACCCGAGAAAACGTATAGTAAGTCTGGACGCCCGAAATGGGTACTGGAAGAATGGGCACGATGTCCAACAGCAGTTCCTGCTCCTTCTGAACAGGATTCGCTGTCCACGCCGCCGCGGCTTGTGTCCATTCGAGACAGAAGGCCGCCTGCCCAACAGCGGCCGCGGTTGGTTTGGGACAACATTTGTTGTTGGGCATTGTACCCATTCTTTCAGTACCCATTTCGGGTGTCCAAATATAGTAAGGACGCGTGGCAAGGACGCAAGACCCTGGGAGGCCGAAGTTGAAATACAGTCGGGGCCCTGAAGAAGGAACCCTTGTCGTTGGGGAGGGGCTCCGTGCTCCTCGTTTGTTTCGCTGTTTGCCTCAGGTTTCCCTGAGGTTTTCGATGGGAAGTCAAAGGTTAACTTATGGAAAAAAGGGCCCCGTTCCTTATTTAGGGTTCCTCAGGTCCACGCCCCGACTGTACAGTAAGGACGCGTGGTAAGGACGCAAGACCCTCGGAGGCCGAAGTTGAAGTATTCTGGCCTGCGAAAAAAAGGCTAGGGACGGGCCGCAGAGGCCGAGGCAGGCAAGGACCCAAGGGCACCCTTGAAAAAGTCGTTTGTCCTTACTGTGCGCGTTGACTGTGCCCACCTATGCCAGCCCCCCCCGATCGTTGCCCACCTCGCTCTCCGGTCGCACTCCCTGCCTCTTCATCCATCGGAGGAGGGCCAGTGGAGATCGGAGCTCTCCTGGAGGAATCTCGTCGCCACGGCTGGATCCACCTCGAGAGGCTGGTCATGACGGACTCCAGGAGGGGCCCACTGTGTGGACATGGGCCGCGCGGGGGGACCGCCGTCGTCTCAGATGGCCCTCCGAGCTTCCCCATAGCACCCTTCCTTCCCCGCTCGCACCCCCTGCCTCCATTCACTGAGGACGAACAAAGGGGCATACGGTTGGCGCCGCAAGAGTAGCGCGAGATGTGGCGCCGCTGGCTTGCTTCTTGCACGCTATTCCCCAACCTTGGGGATAGCATGCACGGAGGAAGCGACGTGGCATTATATCCCCGAACCGAGCTGCACGTTCTCCCCCACATGCGTCCGACCAAATACGCTCCACATGGACATTTACGCTCGGACATCACATCTGAGGGGTTGCCGTGCTTTTCGGAGATCGGTGCTGCACGCTACCTTTGCGACGCCAGCGGTTGACGCAAACGCTCGGAGTGCCGCGCGGATCTCCTGGATCTGCGCCTGGGCCTCCGCCTTGGCGGCGCTTCGGGCGGTGCCCCTGGCGCGCCCCGCGCATCAGGGAGGGGGGCCCAGCGCTGATGCAAGAATTTAGCGCGGGGACCTCCGAAAGTTAATTTTGATGCAACTTCTCCTGTTCCAAGGGAGAGAACGACGACGAAGAGGACGAGGACGAGGAGGCGGCGCCAGGGAGGGGGATCCATTGCCGATCCAAGACGTCCGCCGCGGACCTCCGAATGTGTATGGTCGGTCCGGTTCGTTGGAATGAGGTCCATTTCGGGATCGATGAGGGTTCGGCGGTTCAACAGGTTTCCATGCGCACCGATGCCTTTTCGGTGACGAGCCCCTTCGGTGCCCTTGACGTGTTAGCACGCGCGGTTTCGCTTTGTCGATCACGGCGGCTGGTTGAAGGAACGGGGCTCTACGGGTGCCAATTCAGTCATAATCTCATAGGGAATGTCGGGACTCTTTCGGGCACTGGAGATTCACTATTTTGGGTCGCTCTCCCAGGCACTCGGGTCTCCCTCGGGTTGTCAGTGCGACCTCTTTGAATTATCTTTGACTGGACTCTTGGTATGTTCGGTTCGCGTTCGTGGATTTCCACACGAAGGAGTGGCACCTGCCGGGGTGGGAGCCCTGGTATGTATCCGATCTTCCCATCGACAAGTCGGAATTGGTTCTTGGACTGGTATAGGAAACATCCAGTGCTGAGTGCGAAACGAACCCAGTTTATGATAACCCCGGCTTTGGCAGTGACGGCGCACTCTGCGCAGGGCCAGACCATGGGGGCAGTGATAGCGGACCTTGAAAGAGGGCGCGGCGTGAGTTGGATGTCAAGTTACATTGCCACCACGCGCGTGCGCAGGTGAGAAAATCTGGAAAACCTGCTGATTGTCCGGCCGTTTGATAGAACACCGTACAAAGCAAGTGAGATGGCGGCCACGCAAATACATATTGCAGGTGCTGCGAGGGGAGAGCGTGGATTGGGATGCATGGGAGGCGGAACTGATGACGCGAGACCAGTGCGAAGGCGTTTACGAAGTACGAGTTCCAGAGGCAGGATAGGCCTTTTCTGCAAGGAGTGCACGGGAAAAGTGAAACACGCGGTCGAACAATGGTGCGCAACGTGCACAAAGTGGGCAACAAGAGCGGGGGGTGACGAGGCGACTCGAAATAGTAGCGGTCGGAATGCGGACAGCGCGGTCGACGACATGGATACGCAAAGGACTCGGACAATGCATTGCGCGGAGTGCAGCCACGTCAAAGCCCAGCAGAAGTGGAGGAGCAGCAACGCGAAGTGGAACGAAAGCGTGGGCACTGTGCGACGCGCGAACGATGAGTGCCTGCCGCCGCACGACGAACCGGCGGAGATGTCGGAAGCACAGACCCAACGCAGCGGGGCAGAGGTTGCGTCGGAAGTGCGTGGAGGATCGAGAGAAGGCGGCGCTGCGGAGGAATTGCGAAGCAGAGAATCGAAAACGGAAAGCAGAGGCGGAAGCGGGACCACTGACGCGCTGCGCGCCCGGTTGCGGGGTGTCATTCTGGGAGGTCGGCCATTTGAGTAGGAATAAAATGAAAAGAACACAGAAAAACACCGGGCGACGAGGAGAAAAAGTGCGGTGTGCGCACAGTCTCACCAGACGGACGTCGGCGCTGGGGGAGTTGCCAATACGGCGAAGTGGTTGAACAGGCTGTTGACGTGCGCAGCGTGCGCGAAGCAGTTCGTTCGGCAGCAGCACATCAGCGACAGGCAAGAGAGTGATGACTTCAGGAGGAGCACTGAAGTTGTATGCGCGGAGTGAATTGTCGTCGGTTTCGCGGCTCGGAATTCGCAGGCGTACGAGTGCTTCGGCGCTCGCAAGAAGAAGCCCCCAACATTTCAGGTCGCGGGTGGACCGCATTTCGCGCGTGCCCGCCAACACCGCACGCTGAAGTGCAAAGCCTGCGCGCGAGACCCGTGGCAGCGCCTGCGGGGTCGCGCGAGTGCGCGGTGCCGTCCGGAGGAATAGGAAGAGGAGGGGATAATGCCAAGGAAGGGAGGTTGTCGATGTTTCGGTTTGGAGGCCAAGGGAAGGGAATTATTATGCAGGCGGTATGCAGGCGGTGAGTCGATTTGCCAGGTATGACATTGTCGGTGCGGTCGAGTTCCGTGACAGTGTCTCGCAGCCTTCGGCCCATCCCGCCGCCGCGCCTGGGTTGTGCGTATGAATCATCGGGAATGTCCGTAGAAATCTCGCGGGGAGGGTTCCCGCGAGCCTCTGGGCGTCAGTTTTGAGGACTCCTGGACGCCGTTCCATCGCCTCTTTTCAGCCTCTCGGAGACGTTTGGCGCGTTTTGTATGCCTCTTGGAGGCCTCTGGGCTTCCTGGGAGCCACTTGTGGCCTTTTCCCGAGGCCGTCTTGGAGCGCTTGAGTGCCGGATTTGGGCGCCGCGGGGGCCGGCTTGGAGCTCTCTTGGGCCGTCTTGGAGCGGTTTTGGGCCGTCTTGGAGCGGTTTTGGGTGCCTCGCGGGCGTTCGCCCACGCCGCGACGGCCGAAAAGGCGCGTATGCGAAAAATGTATGACCCGCATAGGAATTCAATGATTTCGGCTTGGGGGCTTCCTGGGAAGCTTCGTGGAGGCCTCTCGGGGGGTCTTCGCGGTTTCCTGGTCGTCTTGGATCGATCATTCGACGACTTGGGGGTGTCTTGGGAGGCTTGGCGAGTTGTCTTGGAGCTCCAGGCGAAGCCTGCGGGGCCCGGACCCCCCCTGAAGAGTTCGGGGGTGGGTCGGATCCGACGAAGGGGGGGGTCGAATTGCCGGTTTGGGGTCCCGCGGGGGATGGCACATCGCAGTTCAGCACGGCGCAGCACAGCACAGCCTTCGGCACGGTACATCAATATCGATACACTCAACCTTGCAATTTGGCATGTTCTTTGGCACGTTCCGTGGCGCGTCCCGTGGCGAGTCCCCCTGGCACGTTACGCGGCGCGTCCCCTGGCACGTCCCGTGGCACGTCCATTGGCACGTTCCGTAGCGCGTCCCCTCGGCACGTTCCGCGGTGCGCCCCCATGGCAGGTTCCTTGGCACGTCGCCTGGCGCGTCCCTTGGGACGTTCCGCAGCGCGTCCTCCTGGCATGTCCCCCTTGTCAATCAGCTCTGGGGCAGCTACTAGTGATGTGCTTAGGCAGCTCGAGCTTAAGATCCAGAACAGTTCGGTCAGGACTCGGATGCAAAGGAGGACTCGATCCACAACGTTATAGAGCACACTCGCGGCATGGCGCATCGCAGTTCAGCACGGCGCTGCACAGCACACCCTTTGG